>VDFB02105785.1:451854458-451889377 GCA_007258455.2 Sequoia sempervirens
AAAAAAAAAAAAAAAAAATATTAACCAACATTTTCTTTAAAGATATTAACACCTACTATTCTTGTCCTCTTTTTAAAGGAAAGATTCCATTAAAGGTTACTTTCTTCCCTACTATTTATGCTTAAAGAAGAATATGTGGTTACTTTCTTCCCTAGTATATAGGATTAAAGAATAATATGCATTTTATTAGCCTAAAGTTTAGGAAATTGTGGGGAGATAATTTTAGCTTGAAGCTTCTTTGCTCATGATTCCCTAGTATTTAGGCTTAAAGAAGAATATGTGTTTTATTAGCCTAAAGTTTAGAAAATTGTGGGGAGATGATTTTAAATTGAAGCTTCTTTGCTCATGATTCCAATGGGATGTCGATTCCATCGCATAAGAAATATTGATATAAGGATGTACCCATATCAACATGCATAATATTTAGGAGAAGTGAAGGGAAAATATTATCTAACTTATTTACCCTTATGCTAAAAAGTAACGGTTGTATGTGTTTGTAAAATAAAGCAATACATTAGAGTAATTTTTTTCCCCCTTAGAATGTTAATTTGGTGACAAGTATTGAATGCAGGAAAGAAAGAAAAAATATAATTACATCAAAGATAATCTTTTGGATCTCCTAACTCTGATAATAAATAATTTTCCTATTTACGAATTTTCATTTTACAATCAAACTTTAATAATAAATAATTTTCCTATTTATGAATTTCCATTTTACAATGTTGGGATAACTTAATGGGAAGAACTTACAAATTTAGGTTTAAAAACATTATTTCTTCTACATAAACATCAACTGCTATGGTTTCGTTCTCTATAATGTTGCATTCTCATTCAATTTTCATAGTTACTAAGGATTCCAAATAGTAAATGTGTCATAATATTAAATTTTGTTTAAATTTAGTTACTGCATGCATTAATTCCATTAGACTTAGGTATTGGACACATCATTATTTAAAAATCCTATTCAGGTGTGTATTGTATTATACAATTATCTCCCCTAAAATAGCCATTCCACTCTTGTAGATTGTGGCAAGTACATCATATTCCAGTTTAAGACTTTACATATAAAACAACATGAATCCATAGATAAATTTAATGGAATTCTCAAATATGATAAGATAAGGAGTAGATGCCAATGATATCACACACATAATCATTTTTATAAAAAAATACTTTGAATCCTACCCTTTGCATTGATTCTTGGTTGGGGGTTTGAAGTAGGGAGGCACCTAGATACCCATGTCTATCTCCTGCACAAATCTGCAATATAACACTCCTTTGGAATCCCTTTCAAGACATTGAATACAGAGGAAATCAAATTAATGCCCCAAACGTAGGCCGATACATTCAATTTATAGATAGAAATGCATTAAAATTATTGCCACTGTAGTTTACGAGTTAGTTCTCAAATGTATTCTAGGCAGATGAAATAGAGCTCCATGTGAATAATATGCGAGGTGACTGAAGTCAGAGTTGGGTGGCTGTAGGTGCAATTTTCCTGTTGGTTTGTGCTGACAGACAAACAATTTTCATGTCTGCACATTTAATCCATTTTTTGGTGAATAAATTTGATTTTTGTTCAAAGATATTTATTAGATTTATTTCTCGTCAATAATAAATGGCTAGATCCAACTGGCAGATATTTTAGGAAATGTGGAGATAATACCTTTCATGAATATCAAAACATGTTCATGCATTTTCCTTTAGTATTAAAGTTTATCAAAATGTGCAGCTAGAGGAGAGGAGTCATGACATCCTCCCTCATTTGGGCATTGTCTTGATGCATATTTAATAAGTTTGATATAGTAAAAAGATAGTCATTTAAAACATGAAAGAAATATAGTATCTAGGTAGTGCTTAAAACAAGAATGGAAAGGATTGTTGTAGTTCAATTGTATCTTCCCAAGTAGCATTCTCTTCATCATATTGATCCCACTGTACTTATCTTTGGTCAACCACCTTGTTGGTCAATTGGTACTAGCGTCTCTGGGTATGTGCAGGATCATGATGGGCCAAAAAGTGGCAATATGATGGGTATGTGGATGACTATTTTTTTACCCAAAATTGATGAAATGAAAAGGGTTTTTAAAGGATATTCTCAGATTTCCACCGATATAAATTATTCTTTACTTTGAATTTAATAAGTAATTATTATTCATTTTCTATTCAAATTAGGACTAAAGTCCTGATTGATAAGCTAATTGAAAACATCTATAGCTTTCAAATGATATCACATTTTTTGAATCCAAAACATGCACCACATTCTATGCTTCGCATACTATAGGATTAAAAAGAAAAAATGAATTTCATGAATTTTACCAAGCAAAGTGGTCAACATATGAGTTTTATATTTTTAAAAAGTTGTAATAAAAAAATTCATAATTAATTATTTACTTGGAAAAAATTTTCACAAAAAATATGCATCACATTGGGGCATGAGTCCTCTACTCTATATCTAAACATATAAAAAATATTATCTTTTTATTGTATAGTGGCTCTTACTGCACACCTTACTCTTTATTTTTCCCCGAAATTTAAGTACCACTCCATTGAAATTTCAAATTTCTTTCACTATATAGATTTTTTTAAACATACCTAGTAGTTTAGAAACTACATTCAATTTTCTACTACAGATTCTATTCTACATTTTTAAATAATATATATAACTTATTCAAATTTTTCTATTTTTCCATGATGATCTTGCACATAACCCTCTCCAAGATTCGATATGGTTTCTATTGTTATTTTCTCCTCGAAGCTCTTGGACCTATAAATGCATTCCAATTCAAACATTTCTCATTATTAGGTACATACTTCTTAAGAAGAGATATATGGAAAACATCATGGGATATGACTCCTTGGCTTAGAGGTAGGGCCAATTTGTAGGCAACCAAATTTTATCTTATTTTGGGATTTTAAAAGGTCCCACATAACAGGTGCCAACTTTTCCTCTACCAAAACTTCATGGAGCTTTTATATGTATTCTAATCTCTTTAAGAAAACTTTCTTTTTCACCTACTAAAAATTCCCTTTGTGTTTTGTTCTATTTGCATAACTCTTTTATCTATTTGTTGCTTCCTTTAACCTTTGTCTAATTGACTTGATTTGATTTTCCATTTCCTTCAACATATCTAGTCCAATTATCACTCTATCCTCAAGGCTATCCCAACTCAAAGGTGTTCAAAAATCCCTACCATAAAGTGCTTCAAATGGAGCCATCCCTAGGGAGCTTTGAAAAGAGTTATTGTATGCAAATTCTATCAGTGGAAGATATTCTTCCCACTTAGATTGTTTGTCCATACAGTACATTCGTAGAAGGTCTTCCACAATCTGATTTGTTCTTTCAGTTTGGCCATTTGTTTCAGGGTGATATGTTTTACTAAAATTTAATTGTGTTCCCAAAGCTGATTGAAGAGTGTCCAAAATCTTGAAGTGAACCTAGCATCCCTATCGGATATGATCTTTTCTGGAACTCCATGTAATCTAAAAATTTCCTTCACAAAACGTTTAGCCAAAGTTGGAGCATCATCTGTTATATTTCCTGCTATGAAGTGAGCAACCTTGGTAAGTTTGTCAATTACCACTATTATTGTGTTATGCCTATAAGGTGTCATAGGAAATCCCTGTATAAAATCCATACTAATGACCTACCACTTATGATGTGGTATATCATGGGGGTATAATAATCCTGCAGGATAAGAGTTCTTTGCCTTCACCCTCTGACATTCAAGATATTTAGCCACATAAAGTACTATTTCATTCTTCACTCCCTGCCAAAAATATAGTTTCTTATGGTTTGAATAGAGTTTATTTTCCCCTGGATGTCCTGAATAAGGGGTATTGTGGGCTTCACTTAAAACCAACTCTTTTAACTCTTTAGAGTTTGGAACATATATCCTCTGTTGTATCAAAGCAACTTGTCACTATCTAGATAATACCCCTTTATTCTAGGATTAATTGGATCACTTTCTAAGGTTGATCTAACCTGCTTATACCATGAATCTTCTTTTTGCTTATTTAGCCCTTTTTCTCTAAAAGTGGTTTTGAATACTGCAATATTCATCAAGTGCCTCCTTTTACTTAGTGCATCTGCAACCCTATTTTCTTTTCCCTTAATATATTTTATCTCAAAATCATATTCACTTAGAAATTATAACCATTCTCTTTGTCTAGCATTCAAATGAGGTTGCATGAAGATGTACTTGAGACCTTGATGGTCAATTTTTAACTCAAATGATTTTCCTAAGAGAAAATGTCTCCATTTCTGAAGAGCATGTATGATTGCCACTAGCTCCAAATCATGAGGTGCATAGTTTACTTCATGATTTTTCAATTTCCTTGATTCATAAGCTACCACTCCTTCATCCTAGATGAGTACCCCACCTATACCTTCAATGGATGCATCTGTCACAACTATGAAATGCCCATTTGGCTCTGGAACCTTTAAGATAGGTGTTGTGGTTAATATTTCCTTCAAAATTTGAAATGCCTTATCACACTGTTCAGTCCACAATAATTTCTTACCCTTCCTTTGTAAGGAAGTGATTGGATTTGCAATTTTTGAGAATCCTTCTATGAATCTCTTATAATATCCTACAAGTCCCATAAAACTTCTTACCTTAGACACATTTTTGGGAATTGGCCATTCCTCTATGGATTTTATCTTATCTGGATCTACTGCAATACCATCTTTTGAGATGATGTGACCTAAGTAATGTATTTTCTTTTTAAAGAATGCACATTTTGATATTTTCCAGTATAGCTTATGTTCTCTCAACCTTTGAAAAACTAATTGAAGATGTGCTAGATGTTCCTCCTCATTTTTGGAATAAATCAAGATATCATCTAAGAAGACCAAGACAAATTTATCCAAGTAATCATGGAATACACCGTTCATCAAGTTCATAAAGGAAAATGGAGCATTAGTCACACCAAAAGGTGCAAATGTAAACTCATAATGCCCATACCTTGTTCTGAAGGTTGTTTTTGGGATATCTTCCTCCTTTATCCTAAGTTGGTGATACCCTAACCAAAAATATCTCTTAGAAAACACAGTTTCTCTTTCAGTTATTCAAAGAGATCCTCAATGCATGGTAAAGGGTACCTATTCTTTATGGTGACTTTGTTAAGCATTCTATAATCAATACATAGTCTTAAGGTTCCATCTTTCTTTTTAACAAACAAAACCGGTGCTCCCCAAGGAGATACACTTGGTCTTATGAGACCTTTCCAAAATAATTCTTCTAATTGCATCTTGAGTTCTACCAACTCTGTTGTTTTCATTTGATAGGGTGCCTTCGACACAAGTTCAGCTCCTGCCCAGAACTATATCAATGGAGAAGTCAAATTTTCTTTTTGGGGGTAGCCCCAATAGTTCTTTGGAAACACATCACTAAAATCTTGAAGGTAAGGAGAATTTTGGAGGGTCAGAATATCCCCTTCTTATTTTTCATCAATGGTAACCATGTATACTAGAGCTCCTTTTCTCTTGTTTTTTTTCATTTGCATAGCTGATATGATTTCCATACTTATAGGTCTATGTTTCCCATGAATCACAACCCTTTTTCCTACATCATCTAAACATTCTACCCATTTTTTGTAACAGTCTACATTTGCTTGATGGTTTTTCAACCAACTCATTCCAATGATCACATCATATGATCCTAAAGGTGTCACATAAAGATCTACCTTTATAATAAAGTTAGGAAATTGTATTTTTGCATTAGATAGACACTGGGTCACCTCTTTAACTGCCTTATCCCCATACTAGACTCTCCATGATGATTCCATATGATTAACTTTAAATAATTTTTTCCTTACTAATTCTAGAGAAATAAAACATTCAGATGATCCAGTATCTATTAGAATTGAGACTAGTTTTCCAAAAAGTGTATTTGTAGTCTCTATTGGCACATTCTGGGATTGAATGCGTCGACTTCTTACTATAGCATGAGTCCTTTGCGAAGGTCCCCTCTAAGGTTGGTTTTATCTCATATGTCCTTGCATCCTTGGACATTCTCTAGCAAAATGATTCCCTCCACACATGAAACATCCACTTGGTGGTCCTCGTTGCATCGGATTTTTAGGTTGGTTATTGCTTGCTTCATTGAGCCTTGGTTGATTTGTTGGCCCATTATAGTTCCTTGGTTCATTTTTGTTGAAGTTATTTTTGTTAGCATTATTCTCGTTGTACCTTTGATTCTGTTTTGGAGGTGGTTTTCTTTCTGATGAATTGTTCCTTAGGTTCTAGTTGAAGTTTTGGTTCCTTCTAAATTCTTGTTTTCTCTTGAAATTATTACTCCTAAAGGATTGTCTTGCTAAAATTAAAGCTTGTAACTTCCTCTCTTGCTTCAAGGATTTCTCTAGCACTTCATTCATACCTTCTGGTCCATGCATGTCAACCTCTTCCCCTATGTTGGTATTTAATCCCAAAATGAATTTCCTAGTTTGGCTCTTTTCATCTTGTTGATATATTGGCACATATTTTAGTAGTTTGGAAAATCTATCCCAGTATTGTTGAATTGTCAGTGATCCTTGATGAAGGTTGTGAAACTCAGTCATCTTCTCATCAAAGAACAATTGCAGTAGCCACCTTTTATGAAAGTGTTCAACAAATTGTTCCCATGATATATTTTCCTTGGTGTACTTATTTTGTTCCTTCACATTAGTCCACTAGCTAGCTCCTTCACCAACAAGTTGGTAGGACCCCCATAAGGCCTTAGTAGTTTCGTTGAATTCCCTTAACTCAAAATACTTTTTCCATTTCATTAAGCCAATTTTTTGCCCCTTCTCCTAGTTGTTTCCCACCAAATTTTGGAGAGATGATTTTCTTGAAGTCCTTAATCAATTCTAGAATAGGATTTTCCCTCCTAGCTGCAATAAAATTCATTATGTTTTGCTCTAGATTATCTCCTTCAAGAGAGTTTTGAATTTAAGGTTCAGTTAATAGTTCTATTATTGCTTCAATCCCATCCTTATTCCTTCCCTGAGCCTATGGTTCCTCATCATTGTTCTCCTTTGGCCTTCGATCAACACTAGCTCAGGTTGCTCTTCCCATTGGCATTTGGAATTCTTGTTTAATTATTCTCATGTTAGTATTATTCTAAGGTTTGAGAAAGGATGTTTCTAACTTTTAAAAATATATATTTCAATTATGCAAGTCGTAGTAAGCTCAAGGCCTAGTTTTGAATCTCACTCTGATACCACATGTAAGGACCCAATTAATTCTAACCCAAAACACCACTATTTTTTTTTGTGTTCATGTATTCATTTACAAGTATACTTAGGAACTTCTATCCATACGGGATAGGTATATCATCTATTCATATGGAACATGAGTTTGCTTCATCTATTCATATGGAATACAGATACATCTATTCATATAATTGGAATAGGAATCCACCTAAACGAGGCATGCATCTATCATATGATAGGTATGTGCTCTGGCCAAAGTCTTGGACTCATCGAGATCATCCAAATCTTGAGTTGCTTCCTTGATGACCGCACTTTCTACTAAAAGTGTACCAAGGTCGTCGTCCTCGAGGGTATGTAAATTGTAATTCTAAGCTTGAAACCCGCCTCAAAATTTGGCCTAAGGGCCTTGGGGAATCAAGCAATCCATGCGGGATTCTTCTGAGTATAGTTGTATATATTTTAGTTGATTATCTCTCATAATTGTTTATGTGATCTATCTAACCCTAAACCCCATTCTCGAATGCCAGAGTACTGGGAGTGTCCTTCGTTTCCTAGACTACCTACATACCCTACTTCCAAACAGGATCATTTATAGGGACGATGCCATATATGTCGTTATCCCAACTATGTTAGGCAATAGGTGCAGTAGCTCAAGCACGGCAACATTACCCATAAATGTGAACCAAAGACACCATGAATATCGAACACTACTAGTTTTTTTTCCTTTCTTTGATTAGGTTTTCAAGCTATATCTAGCATAATTAAATATTTATTAAGAAAAAGCTCATAAAATTTAGAATACATAATGACTTTAGTAATATTGATTATAACACAATTTCCCAGATCTGATTTGTTCAAGAGTAAATTTCAACTCTAAGAATAGTTTAAGTGTCATTGATAGTAAAATAAGCATTCTATATCAACCTTTGATTGAATAAAATATCAACAATATCTATACATATCAAGTATTACCAAACAACCTATTTAAAGCGAGTATTTAAAAATTAGTTACACACCTATTCCTCTTGATCATCATGTAGGGAATAACTGAAAATAAATAAATAAAACAAGTTCATGCAAGCTAATTACTCTTAATTAAGTAATATGGTATTGATCTAATGAATGATTCACAATTATCACTTTCTATACTCATAAAAGAGATACCCACAATTTGATACAATCTCAGAGATGACAACTTAATTAAGAACATGCTATAATCATCTAGCGATATCAACAATACACAACTTACATAGATTCTTTGATCAAGACTTATATTTTGTAGGATAATTGTTCATAATTAATCTCTTTTAAGAGTAAATTGTTAACTAAGAAAAATAATATTCCTTTTATTATTTGAATTAAGAGGTATTTGGTGATAGTTACGCTTAACCAATTTTTCACGAGGCAATACTGTTAATAGTCTAATAATAGTCACCACTCAACATTTTACTTTATTTTATTTTATTCCTGTTAAATGATAATATTAAGGAGGTCAAATGGATTAGGTATAAGGAATTCGTTTTGAATTAGAATCTTTCATGCCATACTCAATATACTTTTAACAAGGCAAGGTTTTAATTTTGTAAATTAAGAAATTACATACACTTCAATATATTACTAACTTGTACATTAAATTTGAGGGTACATTTAATCTAGACTATAAATACATTCTTGCTACAATTAAACCCATTAAAAATTTGATTCCAATGTGCCCTATGATTGATTATTAGTGATGTAGTTCAATACTTAGAACATACTTCAAAATTTCCCCTACCTTTTGTCAAGATCTTATTTCTTATATTTTGTCCTATTAATTTATAAAATATGTATGATAATGGGAGAATTAAAACATTTTTGCAGACTTGGTGCTTTTACATGCATCAAAGATCTTATCGAGCTTGTAGAATTTAAACATATAATTTAGCACATCAATGTTTCTTCAATCTTTTAGAGGAAGTAGAGTGACATTAAGCAAGAAAAAAATCACCAAATTCTTCAACAACTCTAACTAAATAAAACACTTTCCTTAGCTTTATAAGCATATGCACAATTGGATAATGAATATATAATGTAGACATTAGTCATAGAGCTGTAAGGTGCATCGATTTGCAGCCATGATTTGAGGAGAGAAATCATCTAATAGGTTAGAGTAACATATATGAATAAATGATGAAAAAATGCCTAAAGGGAGCCTGAAGGTTTATTACGATTGTAGACTAGGCATAAAGAGAGTTTGGTGTATCATTTTTTTGAAGATTCTATAGCATCAACAACCCAATCCCATGTTTAGAACAACAATTTATTATAAATCAAATCTAAACATTTTAATTGAAGAACCTTTCAATGGTTATCAACACATTATCACGTCAAGTATAAATCTAAAAATGGTATGATGGATAGAGTGGAGTAGCTGTACTATTTATGCATGTGTATGTATATTTATTAGAGGGTATTACTGCCATAGTTTAGTAGAACTGTGTGAAAGTATTGACAACCTAGTGATGACGTGTAGATTCTTTGCCAACACGCCTCAAGAATGTGATCTCATGTATTAGCACGAATAACAAATATTTTTAGAATCTTTCAAGCACTTACAAACTAGTAAGCATATGAATTATACCTCCATGCCTATATACATTGTGATATGACTTCCTAATTCCTGTATGGGACGTTATTTTGGGGATAGAAACATTAAGAGGTAAAAACGTTTATTGGGATTATTGGGAATGTTGGAAAAACACATAACAGATTACTATGCATGCTAAATAAGCTCTAATGCATTCATGATTACCTCAATTCCCATAGTTGGGTTATAAGTGAAGAATCTTGCGTCTGGGTTTATGTTATAATATCCTCAAGAAGCATGAAAGAAATTTGATATTGGTGTTTTATTTCCCATGCGAAATGCAAATCTCTAGATGATTACCTATACATCTATTTAGCTGTGAAAAATAACACCATTTATTGTGTAAATTCAGAATGTAATCTCAACTCCATAGTAACATTATATGAATATATTTCACTAGAGGAGTGATGATGACAAATACTTACTTGACTATGCACAATCTTGCCTGAGATATGATTTAAGGGAAATTCCCAAGTTGCCACGTCTCTTCCCTGTAAAATTTGCAATGAAAACCTCTTCTGGAACCAAAGAAAACACATAACATAGAATTTGAATGCCCAAACTCAAACTAGTTCATTCGATTTATAGCTGAAGGTGTATTAAATTTATTACAACTGTAGTTTTGTGAGTTAGATTTGATATTTATTTAAGGCAGTTCAAATAGAACCCAACACATGAACAATACGAATAGGGTGAGATGATCCAATTCAGATTTGGGCAGCTAAAGACAGTGTGACATGACTTTACTAGCAGACAAATCAATTTATATGATTGTGTCTAATTTATTATGTGTGCTCCTCATCGAAAATGTGGTAGAGTCCATATTTCTTCATGCAAGGCGCCTTTAATTCATTAGTTGGAAATTGACTTGGTTTCCCATTCGACTTCTAATCCCAGATGTTTTTTTTTCTCCCTAATTAATAATTAATGACTTTGGATCTGGCAAAGATTTTAAGAAATGTGGAAAAATAAACTTCAATTTTTCATGCATATCAAAATATTGTCTAATGATCATGCATCCACCCTTAATATTAAATTATTAAAAAAATCAATAAGAGTTGGCGAAGAGGAGTCATGATAAAGGTTAAATCACCAAAATGGAGTTTGACTAAGGCAAACCGCAATTCACCAAAAACAAAGCATTTTCCCCCTATCTTTGTGTGTTGCAGGTTTGCAAGTTGAAGATCTCAAAAGTTGCAAAATTGTAAAGTTGTCAAAGTTGTCACCTTTTTTGTTATCTCATGGAAACTTAGATCCCAAATTTATTTCCAACTGTCCGACAGTGAAAATTGAGAATTTGGAAGTGCATACACATGAGCAGATGACCCATAAACGGATTTTGAAGAGTCCTAGGGTGCTGGTAAGAAGTTGAGTCCATTTTTTGGCCAAAAAGTGGAAGTGTTTTCCTTGATTTTCAGAATTTGACACATTTGACCTTAAAGATGGAATCTTCAAAAAAGTCACCAACCATAAAATGTAGTACTCAGAGTCTAGTTTCCAAATATGTAATTTATTTCATAACCCAGATGGTACAAATTGAGTTTCAATAGGTGTTTCTAAAAACCACTGTTTAAAAGTCACATTTTTTTACCATACCATGCACGTGTACATCATCCATATTTTGACCTATATTATCATATTTTTCTAAATCCTTTTGGGAAAATATTTGTAACTCACTAAAGCACATTTTTCAATAATTTTTTGTAATTTTTTATTGAATATTTAAAAAAAATAAAATTTATTAGCCATATTTGTGGTTTTGAAAAATCGTCATGTAAGTCACACATAAGATGACCTAAATTTATCATTTTTTGATTTTTTTTTTAAATTGAAAAGAATTGTCTGAAGTACGTTCTCATGCAATCCATTCGTGAAAATGTTATGTTGATAAGAAAATATTAAAATAGTAAAAACCCTGATATTTAAAGTTTATGGACTAGTTTCATAAAAAATTAATTGGAAAATAGAAAAAATAATCCAATTGTAAAAAAAATTACATATTTGGAATCTGCACTGCCTCATATATAATGGGTTTTAACTTCATCAAAAAATTCTGCAAAAAAGTCATCAACCATATGTCCAAACTCACTATTTTTCTTTGACATTGTTAGGACCTTCAGCTTGCAGGTCAAACTAGGTTGAAGGCCTAGATTCAGATTCCTAATGCTTTTCCCGAACCAGAATACAAGCAAAAAATCTGACCACAAAGCAAGGCAAATTTTAAATTTTTAGAAAATAGGACCTCGTTTACAAAACGAGATCCCATTTTGTAAATCGGGATCCGTTTTCTAATATTAAATGTGGTGACTGTTGACAAGGAAACGCGATCCTATTTCCATGTCAACAGTCCCCACATTTAATATTGGGAAATGGGATCCCGATTATAAAACGGGATCCCGTTTTTAATAAACGGGATCCCATTTCTTTTTAACCATTTTTTTTTAATTTATTGGAAAAGTTTACTGTGAAGTCTACAACTTCACATGTATGGACGACTGTGACATATTGGGATATTTTTCATCAACTTTTGTCTTTATAGGTGTTGAACTTGCATTTTGGATTGAATTTTTCAAAGGAGGCATCATGTAAATAGTTTTTGAAGTGGAATTGTGCTAGTTTTCTACTTGTTTGGAGGAAAAAAAGAGGAAGACTTATTTTTATAGGTCTTCAACTTTCCATTTGGATTGAATTTTTGAAAGGAGGCATCAAGTAAATAGTTTTTTAAGTGGAATTGTGTTAGTTTTCTACTTGTTTTGAGGAACATGTGAGGAAGAATTTTGACCTTATAGATCTTCAACTTGCAATTTGGATTGAATTTTTTGAAGAATTTCACTATTGACATTCATTTGTGCTTGAGAATTTTATAATCATGGATTTACAAACTCGTAATAAGAGGAAAGATAGGAAGACATTGACTCTTGAAGAAATTGAAGCGAAGAGAGCGAAGGAGAAACAAAGATAAAGAAAAAGAAGAATGAGAATTAAATCAATGAATGATGGTGGAGCATCCAATTCAACAACTATTGAAGATGAAAACATTGAGGAGAACATGGTTGTAGATGAAGCTAATTTGCAAGAAGTCAATTTGGAAAATAATATGATTATACAAACAAGTCCTAGTATGTCTTCAAATCCCTCTTTCAATGCTATGGAGAATGTTTCAATAGGCACACATCTTGGTACATCTTCAAATCCACATTTTAGTAAATGGAAAATTTGTTTGTAGAAGTTTTACAAGATGCATGACTTAACGATGTTGACATTGATAATATTCAGAGAGATGAAAGTTTTAAAGAATTTTTTAAAAATAAATTAGAAAATGAAAATGAAAATCGTTTAAATGTTGTTAAAAATGAAAATGAAAAATCTTTTGTTGAAAATGAAAATGAGAATGATCCTTTTGTTGAAAATGAAAATGAAAACCGTTTTTTTGATGAAAATGTAAATCATTTTGAAGTTGAAAATGAAAATGAAAATAAAAGTATAGAATGTGATGTTGAATTTAATGAAAATACTTTTTTCAAAATTGAAAGTGATGTTTTGGATAATCTTCTTGGTAATATTTCTTAGAGGAAAATAAAAACACATGCGAATAGAATATATAAAAAATTCTTTTATCATAAAAAACTTGCATTTCAATGTCAACTAATGATGCAATTGATGAGTGAAAAAAATGAGGAAAAAAATGAAAAAGTTAGGCTTTTTTGTTAAACCAAGAAGAAAAGATCAATCATTAAAACATGCTATGTCTACTGTTGCTAGTGCCATTCAATCTATTGGAAAAAATAGTCAGTCTACAGATAAAAATGCAACAAGAAGAGATATAACAACTTCTATAGTTAATAAAGCAACTTTGAATAAAAGAATGGTAAGCAATATTAATGAAATTTTAAAAATACATCCTAAAACATTGCTAAGAGTGGCAAAAAGAAGAGAAAGTATAGAAAATGATCCTATCAACCAATGTTGGAGTTACAGTGGTCGACTCCCGAGGTCTAATATGAAATTGAATGTTGAAATTAAATATTTGATTGAAAAATATTGGCATGATAATACTAGGGTATCATCTAATGCTAGAGATTTTTTAAAATTAAGGGTGGGGTCCAAAGTTCACGATCCTCACCCAAAACACCTATTGGATATAACAAAAACTGAATTTTATAGAAAATTTTGTGGAAATTTAGTGTTACCTAGTGATATTAAAATAAGTCAAAGGTCTTTTGAAAAATGTAAACCCTGGTATGTAAAAATTAATAAGCAACGAATATCTTGTTGTTGTAAAACGCATGTTCAATTTCATTATTTTTATGATATTTTTTGATATATACGTTGTACCTTGCATACTAACATGATTATACATGAATGTGGTATTAATATGCCACCTAAAACAATAAGGGAGTTTATATCAGGTTTGTTTCGTGAAAGATATAATGGTAAATTGTTTTATTTAAGTTTTTATATTTTTGGAAAATGCACTAGCTGTGAAAATATTTCATTCTTAAGAATTTGTATGCATGAAAGTGTTGATAATGATTTTGGACAATAATTAGTAGATGTTAAAAGATTTAAGAATGTTGACTATTCTTTAAAAGATGGAAAAATAGGAAAGTGTTGTGATTTAGTTACAGAAAAAGTTAGTGTGTATGCATTCATGAGTGAATTTAAGAATAAGAGTGTACCAAAATATGGCATGCACTCTCAACATGCTTGATAGCTTGATGGCCAATTTCACACATGTAGAAACACATTTCCAAATGGTAATATACTTTCAGTTGTTGACTTTGCGGAAAATTATACTCTAGCTCCGTAAGAGGAAATTCAATCACAGTATTATAATTTAGTGCAAGTAGCTATGTTTGTCCATATTGTTTATAGACATGCACATGATAGCACAAAGGATGATAGAAATTTTTTGAGGAAGTATCATTTTTATTTGAGTGACAACCGATTACACTCGTCAAAATTTGTTCAATATTGTTTCAATATATTTTATAGAAATTTAAGAAAAAGAGGAATCTAGATGACATAACACCTCATATGGTCAGATAATTGTATGGGGCAGTTCAATAATGCTTGAATGTTCTATTGGTTAAGTAGGGTTCACAAGGAACTTAATATCCAACATATGTGGAGTTTTTTTGGAGCTGGGCATGCTAAAGGAGAACATGATGGAGTTGGTGTGTGTGTCAAAATAATTCTTGCTAGAGAACAATTAAAATTTGAGGATGCAATAAAATTTAAAGATGCATGTGGGATTTTGGATTGGTGCAATACAATATTATTTACACCTGGTTCAAGTGAGAACTTTACAGTTCGTCGATTCTTTTGGTTGGTTGAAGAAGAGAACATTCTATCTAGAGTTGACTATGAGACAATAAGTGGATCTACTAAATGGCATTCATTTAGGAGTTTGACAACAAGCACATGGACTATCTAGAAAAGGGAGCTTGCATATTTTTGTCAGTTTTGTGTCTCAAGAGATTGGGAAACATGTGAAGATACAGAAAGGGTTGAATGGGAGAAAAGATCATTGACGCTTGCACA
Organism: Sequoia sempervirens; assembly: GCA_007258455.2. Classification (NCBI taxonomy): domain Eukaryota; kingdom Viridiplantae; phylum Streptophyta; class Pinopsida; order Cupressales; family Cupressaceae; genus Sequoia; species Sequoia sempervirens. The sequence goes on from VDFB02105785.1 coordinate 451,869,823, forward strand.
AGCACACGATCAATATGAAAGAACTATTAAAGAAAATGATCAAGTGTTTGCATTTGAAGACTATGACCATGTTTCAGACCTTGTACAAGAAGGTAATTTAATTCAATTTATTTCACTTTATTAAGTTATTTTGTAATTCTAAATTATTTATATGGATATGTGCAAGTTATTAAATCAAATTTTGTTTGCAGGACATGTGTATGTTGTTGTTGCACCCGAGGGGAATGAAGAGGAAACAAAATATTGGTTGGCTCATTTTGCAAAAAATAAACATAAGTTAATAGCACCTCGAAAAGATGATGATGTCTATCATTATCCAACTAGTACGGTGATCCCTTTAAGACATCCCCTTAAGCAAATTTTGATAACAAGTTTTTGATCCCCTTAAGCAAATTTTGATAACAAGTCTTTGATCCCCTTAAGCAAATTTTTAGAACAAGTCTTTGATCCCCTTAAGAAAATTTTGAGAATTTATTTGATGATGGTTTTCATGTTTTCCAATAGGATTGGTGGCACTTGGCTACAAAAATACTTGACAAGGAAGAATGGTCTACATGCATTTGAAGATTATGAAACACATAAAAACATTATACACTATTCACATTTGGTAGTGGCAACAAATATAAAACTAGATCGGTATCGTGGAAGACCTACAAATAAAGTGCTATGGACAATTTCTATGGAAGAGCATGAGACAATCATAGATGCATTGCATAAAATTTTTTGTTGGAACTTGGCTACGAAAATACCTAACAAAGAAGAATGGTCTACCTACATTCGAAGATTATTCATAAAAACATTATACACTATTCACATTTGGTGGTGGCAACAAATATAAAACTAGATCGGTATCATGGAAGACCTACAAATAAAGTGCTATGGACAATTTCTATGGAAGAGCATGAGACAATCATAAATGCATTGCATAAAAAAGAGGATGTAGATGGTACAATAAAATAAATAAATATAGGTAAATATAGTTTTAGTTTTATATTGTCCTTTTAAATAGATTAAATTCATGTTTTGATATTGGTCAAGTGTGTTATTAGTTTAAATTGATTTAAATTGCCCTTTTATAGATCCTTAAGCCATAATCAAAAAAAGGATCTAGTCCATGTAGATTCAACCTAGACAACATGAAATACTTGGTAAAAACAGGTATTTAAATACATGTTTTGATTATATATTGATATTGCTTATACATTAATAGTTAAAATTGATTTATTATCCTTTTTTTTCATCCTTAAGTCATCATTGCATTGATCTCATACTTTGAAACAAAAAGGAGAGGATTCCTGGATTAAACCTAAACATGTGTGGAATACTTTTAAATACAGGTGCTTGAGTTGTGTACATATAGATAGTTTTATATAAATTAAAATATGTATTTTTTGATGATTTCATTGATATTGCTTGTACCTTTTTGATATCAAGTGGCGTGAAGACCTACTACATTCCGGGCACGAGTTTGAGATGTTCTTGAGATGGCATAGCCAAATTTCCTAAACATTGTTTTGAGATGACATATATGTACACACATACTTACACAATTAAACTTTTTGTATAAATTACAAATAAATATACATACACAATTATCTACTCTACGTACTTTTATGTATCAAAATCAATATTCTATATAATTTGTTTGTTAAATGTGCATGTTTTCCTACTTTGAAACTTTATAGTTGATTGTATACTCACTAAATATCATGCATAAATTATTGTTAAATCAATTATATCCTTAAGACGTTGTATTAGGACCCCTTAATACATCCCCTTAAGATATGTCATATTAGCACATATCCTAAATATTATACTTAATTATATCATTTGTTATTATGAGTCACCCTAAAACTTATAATACTTGTTTATATCACTTAATATTTATACTTAATTATACTCTTCTTTGATCCCCTTAAGACACTGTATTAGGACCCCTTAAGACATCCCCTTAAGATGTGTCGTATTAGCACATATCCTAAATATTATACTTAATTATATCATTTGTTATGATGACTCACCCTAAAGTATAATACTGGTTTATATCACTTAATATTTATACTTAATTATACTCTTCTTTGATCCCCTTAAGACGTGTTGTATTAGCACATATCCTAAATATTATACTTAATTATATCATTTGTTATGATGACTCACCCTAAAGTATAATACTTGCTTATATCACTTAATATTTATACTTAATTATACTCTCCTTTGACCCCCTTAAGGCATCGTATTAGGACCCAGGTTAAGACATCCCCTTAAGATGTCGTATTAGGACCCCTTAAGACATCCCCTTAAGACAACCTATAAATTAGTATTGGATGCTATTATTTGTTTTGACAGCTTATAAATTAGTGTTTTTTGTGGAACATGAGGTCAAGAGGACTTTTATGTTCTTAAGTTTTCTCTAGCACTTTGCATGATTTGTAAATATGGGACTACATGATTTAATTTCAAAACTTTAGCCTATTTTTGGATAATTAAGTTCTTTAATTTAATGTTGTAAAAGAACTAGGAAATATGGTGTATACTTATAAAACAATTTTTTTGGTAAAACTTGTTGCATTTTGATTGGTATTTATGTTTAGTTTATAGAATTTATTAATGCTTTTGTTCTCTAATCTTGTATGGTATTGTTTATTTCTTAAAATTTCATCCTTTGTGGTATATAAGCGGATTGCTTTTGTTTGTAAATTATGGTTTATTGACTAATTATTGATTGTCATGAATTTAATAAGTTCATTGACTAATTATCACTAATTATTTAATGTACATATCATGTATATCATGTATGGGATCACTAAATTTGTTAAGTACAAATATTAAAATGTCCTATTAATTTCAACTTTAATTTCATATTTATACTTAATTTCACATAAATGTCCTATATTAATGTCTTGACTTTGAACATAAAATGAATAAAATGTACATGTGTAAATTAAAATTGAACAATAATAAAGTTCATAATTTACAACATATTAAGTGCATGAAACCAATATATTAAGCGCATGAAATAAATTCCATTAGAGTACAACCCATGAACTAAAGTCCAACAAAGTACTTGACCCATGAAATATATAGTCCAATAGAGTACATGATAAACCAAATATGTAGTCCATGAAATAATCAAATATAACCCATAAAATCATGTTTAGGCCATGTATCGTCTCTATAATCAAGAGACCTCTTCACACCATGCGGACTATGCAGATGACTTGAAACACTCTGTACAAGAGAAAGGTGAAAACAGATGTAAGATGATGAAAAATGATTTAATGACAATTTAATTTATAATTCATCATAAAATTAAATTACCATCATATTTGGGTCTAGATGCTCTGGTGCACCTGAACCAACCTCTAAATTCTATTAATCAATCTACATAATCAAGACAAAGAAAGTTGAAATTAGATGTAAGTCTACAATTAAAAATGATTTAATACAATTTAATTTATAATTTATCATATTTTAATTGTATTGTATTATGAGGTTGTGCACCCTCTACTCTAGGACTTGTTTGTACATGTTCAACTACAAGATGTGTCTCATGATATAAAAGAAAAATAATTTAAAACATGTATTAGCTCATATTATATATATATATATTCAATTTAAAATTTAAAATTAAATTTATTCAAAATATATAATTTGTAATCGACTTTAAATATAATAAAAAATTTAAATTACCATGATATCTGGAGCCTTCTTTGCATGTCCTCCTAGAGGTGTAACTATGTTTGAGTGATGGCAGAAAGTCACACTAACAAAGTCCTACAAGATCAAATTTAAAGCATGTATACTTGAATTAGGTTAAAATATATATATTCAAGTTTGCACATTTTGTGTAGAATTTTTTTTAAACAACTTGAAATTCAGAGGCCTCATGAGTAGCTGCACCATCTAATGTTTTCCTGATGCCCATTCTCATTGTCATATCAACCTAGACATACATGTAGACATTTAATACTTATGATATTTACAAGTGTACATGCACATTTGATATATAGTGAATTCAAAATTCATAATTGTAACTATACTAATATAGGAAACAATTTACAATATAAATGTACCTGCCCCTGATCTGCGATGTTCGACAAAGGAGGGCTTGACAACCCCTCGGGTGGAATTGACGTGGAAGCCGATTGACTCCCCTAAACCAACATAAATATTTAAAACATATGTTCATGATTCAATTATAAATTTAAAACTCAAGTTAAAAATTATTTCATATATAATTTAAAAAATTGAAATGAAAATACCCCATAAGGGTTTCTGACTAGGACTGGTGTCGATGTATGTACTCGTGGAGTGGATGATTGCCCCATCATTAGTGTCATCTACACACCAAACAATTTGATTGTTAAAATGTATTGCAAACTTTTTTTGATATATACATTCACTAAAATTCTTATAAATTCAACATGTAGATGCATATTTATACCTGTGTCGTAGTGTCCTTAGGGTGATGATATGCTGTAAGAAATTCTACAAATGAACTGAGCCAACCAGATGAACCACCAAAATCTCTATGTCCACTCGAACTGGGTGTGGCTTGATCGGGTCCATAGCATAACTAATGGAAACTAGTACATACATGTGGTCTTGACACTCCTGGAGTGGTACTCAGACCAACTCCATAAAGCACTCCTCCATCATTGTCATCTCTATGCTCCCTACCCGCTATTGTAGAAGCAACCTAATCAAGGCCTCATGCGAGCATACTAAGGGATCCTAATGTTGATACCACCACACATTGATGCATAGGTGCGGGAATGGCAGGACCAAGAGGAGCAACAAGTGGTTGTGCATGCACAGGGCATTGGGGATCAACCCTTACCCCTAACCCCTATTGTGGCATGTCACCACCAACACCTTGAAATGATTTAAAATCAAAATATTTGGACTTTTGCCCCATAACAAACTCTACACATAGTTTCCTCAAAAAATACAATGGGACCTCCAAATTAGCGTGTGGTGGACTGTCAAATACCATATACCATCGATCCCAAAAATGTGCACTCATTTGTGGATGTATACACCACCTCATGGATATTTTAGATTTATTGGGAGGAATGCGCTGCCGAGTAACAAGGTTGATAAAGTAAGGGGCTAGATGGGAGTTTTTTATTTTAAGGTCTAATTTTTTTTTATAAGAGAGACCGTTTGCATAAAATTGTCTCATTTTATCTCTTTCTCATCGATGCCTATCTAGATCAGAATCAATAGTCCTAATGGCATCCACAATCATAGATACAAAACGTCTCATGTGTAGTGCCCGTCTATCTGTGTTATCCTTGTGTTGTTTTGGCTCGCTTGTGAAGTCAGGATTTGATTGGCATATGTTGAATTGATTTAAATTTGTTTGATTTGTGTTTTGATTATTTACTACGTCACAGTAAGGATTAATGGTAATGTGATAAATTAAATAAAGGTTTTTATACCTTTGAGATGTTGACCAGGTAAAATATTGATAAGGATTTGCCTGTTTTAAATAAATAGGTCAAACATAATAAATAAATCGTACTACAACTAATAAATCATTGAATAAAAATGTACTTTGAAAATGAAAATAAACATAAATTGTAATAATAAAATAAAATCAATTATTGAAAATAATTAATGAAAAGAAATTTTATATTGTGTGCACTAAACTCTTTTAAAAGAAGTAACAAAGCGGGTAACCGTTACATGGTTAAATGACTCCTAAGGTCATGGATTCTTGGGAGTGCTTTTAATGGAGCAGTTACATGTGGGCTTGGTCATGTTTTTTTTTGGGGGGGGGTCTTCATTAATAGACCTTTAATGAGCTTATGGTAGTGGGGGGAATCAACCTGTTATGAGTTTGTTATGCATTACAACAGTCAAGGATATCATACACTTTACCAAGGAATTCTTCATGGGGAGAGAGACCAACAAAAAAAGGGCAGCGATGATTTGTGAAAGGAAAATTCTTTTTCTTTCACTCTAAATAATTGAAGGAGAAAGGCGATGGTTTCAGGATATAGATGCCAAAACTGAAAAAAAAAATTTGTTAGTAAATTGTAACCTTCACATTGTGTGGATAACCAAACTTAGGGAAGAATAAGCACCTCCCTATTGGAATTATTCACTCAATTATTTTTCTTTATTCACTTTTTCGAAAGGAGAACAAGAGTAAAACGAAAAGTAGCTTCTCTTATGGTAGAGGCGAGTTACTTTGTGATAGAGGTTAAAGAAATATTAGCCAAAGCACAAAGATTTTATAAGAGGATGAGGAAACATTGTCTACAGGGAGATATCCAAGCAACCATTGAAGGGTATGAAGGAAGGGATTCAAAGGAAATAATAGCATGTAGCTCCTTGGGACCAAAATGAGGGCATCAAAAATTGGTTTAACATAGAGATATGAACTCTTGCTCGAGGTATGGCCTTCAGAACACCCTGAATGCATCATAAACTACAATCGACCAAGTTCAAGGCACCTTCACAAGCAACGACCTTCTAAGAATTGACACAAGAAGAAATATAGGTACTTATTTCCTGTTCTTCTTAATTTATGTTGATAGATGCATATCAGCTTCAATGTTAAAGATATTTATTAGCCATCTAATTATATACGCCTTTAATCGTGAATAATCTCCATCTTCTTTGTGTGACCCAAACTTTACCCTTTGTTTCACCTATTTAATCTCTGTGATAACCTAAGAGCTTATAGCATTATTTTGAATCTTTTCTCCTATAGTATTCTTGAGAATGGAAATCGCCCTATTAGCTCCCTCTAGAAGATACTTAATCATGTATTATGGATTTGATAATCTTGAGAGAATGACCCACGATTGACTAATGAGCCAAAATATTTGGATTCGGGATAGATAGGCATGCATTACGTTATGTCATAGTATCCTTAATACCTTTAGATAAATTTCAGACTCATTCATTGTTGCATACCGTTTGTTGGATACAATCATTTTTACCACATGGTGGCTGGAAGCTTGTGTGGTTAACTTCACAGTGGACAAGGTAGCCCTCCCACAGCTCCCCTCAATTCCTGATTTTTCTTCTCTTTTTTTTAAGTCCATCTAATCAATATTTGGAACATCACATTTATTGTGCATGAGTATATGAAATGTCTTTGAGTTCCAAATTAAATACTATAATAAAATCCACATTTTGTATTTTTGTACTAGTTAACAGATTACCTCTATGTTCAGATTTATGTAGAACTAGAAACTAAGGTTGAAATATATCATCTAGGAGTTCCATGAGTCACAAGCATGCAACAAAATATAAAAATTTGACATATGAATATAGTTTAAAATTATGTTGGCCTCTCTCTCTTATGAAAAGAGAAATCAAGGAACCTAATTCTAATTCAAGTTGCATCCCCTTACATTGAGTTTCCAACCTTAAAACAACACGAAATTAAATATGTTGTAGCAGTGCACAACATATAAAGGCCACACATAATATAATAAATGGCAGATGAAAATAGCATTTCTTCTCAATTTGTGCATTCCTCTCTCAATTTAAAACTATTGGAATAATTCTTTTCTCACGATAAATAGGTAGAAATGTGAAGAGGACTTCCTTATATATAATTATTTTTTAATCTCACTTGAGTTTAAGTCCTCTATAAGGAAATTTTAAGAAATTGGTGGCCACATGAAATGGAACCATAATATCATATATGGGTACCAGAAAAACATCACCCAGATGATCAAAATAATATTAACCTTACTCCTAAAAAAAACATTCAACTCGCAACCGAGATTCTACCTTTAAAAGGTTGCAAATATCTTGTGTCTAGGTCAAGAATTTAGAATCTCTAAACCTTGATATATTTAGATCTACTTCTCGTTTATTATGAACAGATTTAAAGCTACAACTATAGGAAGTCAAGTTTTGGCATAGTTTCTTTTGGTAACATCTTGTAATATTCCTAGAAAACCTAGCCCATTTCTCTCATCAGCATCGTTGACAATGATACTCATTTGTGCAAAATATTGAGCACACTGTTTATAGTGCAAAACACAAAATTAGTTTAAATCTGCTTCAAATCAGATAAGAGCTTAGGTTAGTTATTTAAATGGTTTCCTTTGGGGTTACGTGGTGGGGTGTTACATCACGTGAGGTGGAATCAATGCTTGATTTTGCATAGCATTGATTTGATTTTGAATGGATGCCACTTGATCATTTATACGTGCTCGCAAGCGAGCCTCATTAGATCCAGCGGGTGGTGGATGTGGGATATTGAGTGGAGGGGGTGGAGGGGGAGGTGGAGCCTAAGGTGGAGGTGGAGGTGGTTGAGGTGTTGGATTGATGATATCATCAATGTTAAATTGATCCATGATATCAGATATAAGTGCACTTGCATTAAATTATACAAAATTAACATACAAACTTACAAAATTACAAGAAATAGTTAAATTTGAAACATGCATGCAAATTTGTTTAAATAGGATGTGCATACATATACATACACATACATACATTGATTGAACTAGAGCATGTACATACAAATTTCAAAATTTAACATGTACATACATTTAAAATAAAAAATGCAATGCATAATTTGCATGCATACATCATTCAACTAAACTATGTACATACATGCAACTTTCAAAATTTAAGATCTAGAACTATGCAATTTTAATACATGTACATACTAAAAAATAAACTTGAAACATTCACAAAAAGCTCATTTTATGTCTAACACACACACACACACACACATATATATATTACATTTTTCGAATAAGAGAAATCATGATCTAGTAGATAGTCATAAAATATATCTATTATAAATTCATCATTATAAGTTCATAAATTCCACCAAATTCATAAATTCATGTCACTAAAAATATCCATCCAACCAAAATCATAAATTCACATCACACAAAATATCCATCCAACCAAATTCATAAATTCATCACACAAAATATCCATCGAATCAAATTCATAAATTCATAACTATAAGATCATTGTCTTAATTTATAAACTGTTGTGGCTCTCTACTACATCTCTTCATTTCTTTATGTTTCCCTTTTCACAATCAGAAGTTCTCCTCTCCTCTAGCCATTGTTGACGCTCATCTAAGATCCCATCCATAGGGCATCAACAAAATTTTGCATCCTAGATGCAAACATCCTCATAGGTGGTGTGATACATTCTTCATTTTGAATAATGTTGATTTGATCTTGGATGGTTCTAATATTGGCATTGATTTGAGCTTGCAAGCGAGCACCATTGATTTCAGGTGGTGGAGGTGGGGGGTTATGAGGTGGAGTGGGTGGAGGTGGAGGTGAAGTTGGTGAAGATGGATGGTGTGGAGGTGGATTACAAATATTATTGAATCCATCCATGTGATCTCTAAGATATAAGTGAACCTACATTAGATTTGTAATTTCAAAATGTAAGATACATGTTTAGGAAATACCCTTAAACCATTCAATATAAATGGCCTAATCGAATACAAATGATAAAATGTGTAAGCCTCATTTATGTCTAAGGCATTTTACTTGAATGAAAAAATAATTAACTATTAATATAGGACAATTTATGAATGCTTTAGGGTTTACAATTTAGAGTTTAGGATTTAGGTTTTAGGGTAATAGGATGGATTAAAGGGATCTATTTAGTAAGGTCCTAGTACAAAATGACATGGCTTAAGTGAATAAAATTTGGTGAAGATGCCCAAGGCAACCGAATTTCATTAAGGTCCAAGGCAACTTCACCAAATTTTATTCACTCAAGCCATTTCATTTTGTCCTAGGACCTTACTAGACATAGATCCCCTTAAGCCATCCTATCACCCTAAACCATAAATTGATCAACCTAGATCATGAAATCTCATTCATATTATAATCTTTCATGATCTTATTATTGTTAAATTTGGATGCCTTGGAAACTTCACCAAATTTTGAGAACTTATTTGATCCCCTTAAGAAATGTCATATTAGGACCCCTTAAGACATCCTAAAGTATGGCTTAAGGGGATCTATGTAGTAAGGTCCTAGTACAAAATGACATGGCTTAAGTGAATAAAAGTTGGTGAAGATGCACAAGGCAACCAAATTTCATTAAGGTCCTAGGCAACTTCACCAAATTTTATTCACTTGAGCCATGCCATTTTGTCTTAGGACCTTACTAGACATAGATCCCCTTAAGCCGTCCTATCACCCTAAACCATAAATCGATCAACCTAGATCATTATTTATCTCATTCATATTATAATCTTGCATGATCTTATTATTGTTAAATTTGGTTTCCTTGGGAAACTTCACCAAATTTTGAGAACTTATTTGATCCCCTTAATAAATGTCATATTAGGACCCCTTAAGCATCGATTTACAGTTTAGGATGATAGGATGGCTTAAGGGGATCTATGTCTAGTGAGGTCCTAGGAAAAAATGACATGGCTCAAGTGAATAAAATTTGGTGAAGTTGCCCAAGGCAACCAAATTTCATTACGGGCCTAGGAAAAAATGATGGCTTTAGGGTTTAGGGTTTAGAGTTTAGGGTTTAGGGTAATAGAATGGCTTAAAGGGATCTATGTAGCAAGGTCCTAGGAAAAAATGACATGGCTTAAGGGAATAAAATTTGGTGGAGTTTCCTAAGGCAACCAAATCTCATTTTAAGGTCCTAAGACAAAATGAATGCTTTAGTGTTTAGGGTTTAGATTTTAGAGTTCAAGGTTTAGGGTTTAGGGAACTTAGGGTGGCCATTGGAATAATGGACTTGCAAGTTAGTGAACAACATTTTCTTGTGGAACGGTTGATTGAGATAGCTCTTGTTTCGAGTAACCAAACTAGATAATGAAATCTCATTCATATTATAATCTTACACGATCTTATTATTGTTAAATTTGGTTGCTTTGGGCAACTTCACCAAATTTTGAGAACTTATTTGATCCCCTTAAGAAATGTCATATAAGGACCCCTTACGACATTGATTTATGGTTTAGGGTGATAAGATGGCTTAAGGGGATCTATGTTTAGTGAGGTCCTAGGACAAAATGACATGGCTCAAGTGAATAAAATTTGGTGAAGTTGCCCAAGACAACCAAATTTCATTAAGGGCTTAGGAAAAAATGATGGCTTTAGGGTTTAGGGTTTAGAGTTTAGATTTTAGGGTTTAGGGTAATAAGATGGCTTATGGGATCTATGTGGTAAGTTCCTAGGACAAAATGACATGGATTAAGGGAATACAATTTGGTGGAGTTGCCTAAGGCAACAAAAATTCATTTTAAGGTTCTAGGACAAAATGAATGCTTTAGTGTTTAGGGTTTAGATTTTAGAGTTGAGGGTTTAAGGAAATTAGGGTGAAGTTTGGGTGGCCCTTGGAATAATGAACTTGCAAGTTAGTGAACAACATTTTCTTGTGGAACAGTTGATTGAGATAGCTCTTGTTTCGACTAACCAACCTAGATCATGAAATCTCATTCATATTATAATCGTGCACGATCTTATTATTGTTAAATTTGGTTTCCTTGGGAAACTTGACCAAATTTTGAGAACTTCTTTGACCCCCTTAAGAAATGTCATATTAGGACCCCTTAAGACATCGGTTTACGGTTTAGGGTAATAGACTGACTAGTTTATGAATATTTTTTATTTTATGAATAGATTGACTATTTATGTAATAGAAACACATAATTATGTATTATTAAGCATTGAGTTTGATGTATATTTTAACTTCATATTTTTTTAATTGAATATAAGATTATTTTATTTAACATTTTTTTCATTAATATTTCCCAATTAAATGAATTTTATGATATAAAATGTATAATTTAAAATTGGTTAATGTTGAATCTTATTTTATTTTGGATTGTTTGGAATTGAAATAACCTAAAAGAAAGAAAAGAAAAATATTTAAATTCTTTTAGTGTCTAGGTACTAGTGCAAATTGAGATTTTAGACTAAACTAGAAGCCTAATTAACAATTAACTAACTAGAATGAGAGTTAAGATTGTCAAAAGACAAGAGACAACACATACAAACAATAAATGGAAACAAGGTATGACTAAGAGAGATCAAAACATAAAATAGAAATGAATGCAAATATTATCTAATTAAGTGACAATTGGAAATGGATTGTACAAGGATTTAGGAATTTGCTAACTAAAAATGCAACAAACATTGATAATTTATGAATTGTAACTATTCTTTAACATATTATTTTCTAATCTAATTATAATTTAACATTGAAAGTAAAGTTTAACATATTGTTTTCTCCATACAATGCAAATGAAATTTAAAACATTTAAGCAATGAAAATGATTTTTTTCCATTATCAAATATTCTTGAGCTCGAAATTAGGGTTTTCAAATGCAAAATGATTTCTTTGATTTCAATTTAGGGTTTTAGCAAAAAGTTTTGTTTGAATTCAATTTAGGGTTTCAATCTAAGAAATTAGGGTTTTTAATGCAATTTTTTTGTTTCATTTCAATCTAGGGTTTTCAAATCTATTTTTTTTGTTTCATTTGAATTTAGGGTTTCAAAAAGCAATTAGGGTTAAATTCAAATGCATTTTTTTATTTCATTTCAATTTAGGGTTTTGAAATGCAATTTTTTTTGGTTTGATTGAACAATTTAGGTTTCAAAAGCTAAATTTTGTTCTTAACATAAAATTTAAGGTTGATTTTTTCCTTTCTATTCAATATCTTCAAGGTTTCATTCCATTTTTTCATCTACTTCTACAAATCATCATTTCTACTATTACAGGGGAATATAATGCATAAAACGCTAAATAAATTGGAAAAAAACATGCTAGCACCTATTATTGTATTAAAAATTTCAAGAAAACACAAAAAAAATAAAAAATTTGGGGGTGGAGGTGGACCTGGAGGTCATTGTAATGTTGTTGTCGCTCACCAATTTGGGATCCCGTGCTATTGAATGTACTAAGTTTCGTTTGTTTAAAAAAAATTAATACTATCTTAAAATGAGATAATGTTTTGTAGTAATCGGGATCCTATTTCACATCCATTGGTTTGGGACCCTTTTATAAACAAGATCCCAATTTTTTAAAAATGAGGTCCTGTTTAGAATTTAGGCTCGGGATCCCAAAGCTAAACATGATCTTGTTTATGAAAATTGGGATCCTGTTTTGTAATGCCGATTTTGTATTTTTGGCTAAGGAAAAAACTTCCACATTTTGTGGAATCAACTTCTTACACTTACCCCCTACCCAAGACCCATTCACATAGGGTGAATGAGTCTTGAGACAACTTTTAAAAACACCATTTTGTGAGAGGTACACAACATTTATCCCTTCCATATCTACCAAAAACTTTGTAGGTTCCTTCAGTTTTATGTTTAATCTATTAAATCCAATTGATTGATTGCATTTTGGTGTTGATTTGCTATTTTTAATCTTTCTCCACAAAGTGTTGTTTGACCTAGACCCCCGTCCTAACACAAAATAAGAAATTGCAAGATTCCTCAAATAATTCACTCACCCAAGGGTTTGAAAGTGGATTTTGCCTTGAGAGATCTCATTTCCTAAATGAAATAGAAGAATAGATAGGTTCATTCACCTCATTTTCCCCTTTCGATTTATAGTAAGTTTGGTGAAATATCCCAAATTTATTATAAAACCCAATGTGCTTGAACCCCTACCCCATTTTTCTTTGTTTTGTTTTGGTCAACCTAAGATTTTGAACATTCTAAATTCTAATTTGGAGTGCAATCAAACTCTGTATCTATAATTTGCATCAATTCATTGCATGTAGGGTTTCTAAATTTGGCATAAAGTTACATTGCATTTTAGGTGTAAACTTACACCTTTCATTCATTTTAAACTTGAAAATTCAACAAAAATTACATAATGTTAAACTAATTTTGCATAGTACTTTTATATTAGTGTATGTTCAATCATTCACATTTAAAAATTGAGGTAAAATTTTCATTTCAAAAAGTGTCATACAATTCATCATTTGTCATTAATTTTACTTGCATTAGGTCATTAAATTCTAGAAAATTCTATCATAGAAGTTACAGTCTGAGACTTGTAATTTAGAGAACACATAATCACTAAGAAATTAAATTTTTCATTTAAAAAAAAACCTGTACAGGGACTTATTCACCCCTGGGCGAATGAGTCCTTCAAGGCCTACAAAAACCAACCTTTCCAATCTTTTTGTGGTTTTCTACACTTCATAGGTCTACTAGTAACCTAGTATATTAGTCTGGAAAGTTTTAGGAATTTATTTTTTATGCATCTAGGTCTAAACATCCATTTAGTGTAGTCATTTTTAAATCATTTCAGTAGCAAAAATCATCATATCTAAAAAAATTTACATTCTTGAAGCTTTGCATAATATGGACAAAAGTACTTTACACTTTTGAATACACAATGTTTAAATTCATGAAACTTTACATAAGTTGGATAAAACTACTTTTCATTTTTGGGTACACAATGTTTACATTCTTGAAGCTTTGCATAATATGGATAAAAGTACTTTTCACTTTTGGATACACAATGTTTACATTCATGAAACTTTGCATAAGTTGGAGAAAAGTACTTTTCATTTTTGGGTACACAATGTCTACATTCTTGAAGCTTTGCATAATTTGGATAAGAATACTTTTCACTTTTAGATACACAATGTTTACATTCCTAAATCTTTGCGTAAAAGCTCTTTTCACTTTTGGGTACATAATGTTTACATTCTTGAAGCATTAGATAAGATGGATGAAAGTACTTTTCATTTTTGGCCACACAATGTTAGTCTCTTACCTTTCTAAGCATGCTAGGAAGAAGTTCATCCCTTATGAGAATGTTTAACGAAAGAGAATACAATAGTGGACAATCATGATAATCAAATTTGGTCTTCTCCCAATATCTTTCCTATTTGTGAAGAAGATATTTCTATGTTAGAAGATCCAATCAATGAGAGTTATGAGAGTCCTATTTGTTTCTCTTCCCCTACCTCTCCCACATGGGAAGACATTGTTAGATACAAGGATGAAACTATTGATAAATCCCCTACTTGATGAAGTTATTTTAGAATCTAACCAACCATTGAAATTCATGAACATCTAGTTTGTTGCTCTCCTAAACACTCTCCTTATAGGGAAGATATCATGGTGCAAGAAAATGACAACATTGACACATATCTTTCAAACAATAGTAATGCAACTTCCTTAGATGAAGATGATCAAATACTTGTCTAACCTTGTATACCAAGCTCTGGGAGCTTGCTTCAATCCATATAATGCATTCTTCAATTTGTAGACCATATCAATTTTATTTGATAATTGAAATCCTTTCAGTTGTATTATACCTCTTCTTCTAATTCTCCATTCAAGAAAGAAGACTTCACATCCATTTTATAAACTTTAAAATCCTTATTTGTTGCAAAAGCCAAAAACATCTTGATAGCTTCCATTCTTGTCATCAGAGAAAATGTTTCCTCAAATTCTATTCCTTCTACTTATGAGTAGCCTTTACACACAAGTCTTGCCTTGTTTCTTACCACTTCACTCTCATTTAATTTATTCATGATTACCCACTTATTTCCAACTGCATTCTTGTTTGTTGGTCTTGGGACAAGTTCCCAAGTCTAATTCTTCTCAATTTGCATTAATTATTCTTCCATAGCCTTGATCCAATACTAATTCTTGCATGCTTCAATCATTTTTTTTGGTTCAACTTTAAAAAGTAAACACAAATTTACGCATTCTTCAACAACATTCCTTCTTTTCAATACACCCTTGCTCTTATCACCAATGATCTATTCATCAAAATGATTCTTCTGCACATACTTAGGAGTTTCAGGAACCTTTTTCGGAGTTTCTTCCTCTTCAAACTATACTTCTTTTTCTTTAGCTTTTTCTTCTTCTCTGCAAGAAGATTCATCTGATTCATATCCATCTATTACCACTGAATTATTTTGTAGATTTTCATCAACCTCAACACTTGCACTCCCAAAATCTTTCTTAGCCTCTTTTTGTAGCACTGGTAAGCTTTGCTTCTAGTAGAATATCCAAGGAAGATACCTTCATCAAATCTTGCATCAAAATTTTTGACCAAATTTTCTTCATCTCTTCTAATATAGCATTTGCTTCCAAACACTCTGAAATATTTGACAATAGGAATCCTTCCATACCAAAGCTCATAGGGAGTCTTTATGTTGTTTGCTCTTGCTTGCACTCTGTTAAATATGTATAAAGTAGTATGAATTTATTCTATCCAGTAGACTTTTGATAGATTTTCTTCTTTCATCATCATCCTTCAACTTCTTGAACAATCCTATTCTTTCTTTCAACCACTCCATTCTGCTAAGGAGTCATAGGGGTAGATAAATGCCTCTTTATTCCATGATTCTCACAAAAGATATTGAACTCATTGGAGGTGAACTATCCACCTCTATCATACCTCAAACATTTTATTTTCATATCTATTTCATTCTCAACCATAACTTTGAATGCTTTAAACATATCTAGAGCTTTTGATTTTTCTCTGAGAAAAGTAACCCATGTCATTTTAGAATAATCATCAATCAATAGCATGAAGTACCTATCACCTTGAAGACTTCTTACTTTGGTAAGACCATAAAGATATGTGTTCACCAATTCCAACAGTCTGGTAGAAGATTATTCTTTCATCTTGAAACTTCTTCTTGCTTGCTTCCCAACTTGACATTCCTTATAGACAACATTGATATGCTTTGTAATCTTTGGCATATATCTCACAACTTGAACTGAACTTATTCTCACTAGGCTATCAAAATTGATGTGACACATTCTTCAATGCCATAACCAACTCTCATTGATCTGAGTAATGAAACAATAACCATTAGCACCCTTGAGTTGATAGACATTTTCATCTATCCTTCCAACAACAACCATAATTCTAGAGCCTTTTCTAATCTCATAACCATTATTCTGAAACATAAGATTGTATTCCTTGCTACACATTTATCCAACACTTGAGTGGTTATATCTTGAACCCTTAACATAAAGAACATCATTAGTGTTATGCTTTCCACCAAAACTAATTGAACCCTTTCCACATATTTTAGTAGATGTATCATCACCAAAACTAACAATTCCTTCATATTTTCCAAGTTCAAAAAACTTACTCTTGTCACTGGCCATATGATTAGAGCACCCACTATCAATAATCTAATATTATTCTCTTGTCTACCATGAAAAGTAGATACCAAAGTTCCTTCAGTATTAGCACTTACTTTTAGAGCATTTTCCTTTACACATCTCTCAGAGTTAACAAAATTAGTTTCATCTTTTAAAGCCATGAACAAGAATTCACCATCCTCATCATCCCCATAATCAAATTCATCATCAGATATACTTGCATCTTCTAACATAACAACTTTTCTTAATCATCTTACCTTTTTTCTCGCTGTATTTATCATTCAAAACTTTGTTGGGACATCTTGAAGCATAATGAACAATCTTTCCACAACTGAAAAATTTGAAAGGAAACTTACCTCTATACTTAACAATACCCTTTTTCATTCTCACAAAGTTTGCTTCCACATCATCAAGATCCTCTTGAGCTAATTCCACAATTTTCTATTTTTTTTCAGCCTTAAAAGTAGTCCCAACTTTTGCATTACTTGTACCAAATTCTCTCATTTCAAAAGAAGTTAAAGAACCATACAATTGATCTCTGGGTATGTGTTGGATCATCATGTAAAAAACAAGCTCTTAAGTGGCAAAAAATTCAAAAAAATCAGAGTTAAGCAACTTGATGCAAAAATTTGAATAAGTTATCTATATTATTTAAAAAATATGTAAGAATAGAATTTGTAGCAAATTGAATGTAGTTTCTAAACTACTTGGTTAATTTTATTTTAAAAAAATCTATTTGGTGAAAATTTGAAATTTCAATGAGAGTACTTAAATTTCAAGGAAAAATAAGTAAGTGTCAAATGCGACCACCCTAACCACAATAAAATGATAATATTTTTTTATAATATTTTAGATATAAGTAGAGGACTCATGTCGAATGTGATGCATATTTTTTGTAATTTTTTTCCATGTAAATAATTAATTATAAATTTTTATTGCAACTTTTTAAAAATATAAAACTTGTATGTCGACCACCTTAACTTGGTCAAAATTCATGAAATTCAATATTTATTTTTTAATCCTATAGTATGAAGCATAGAATGACACATATTTTGGATTCAAAAAATGTGATACCGTTTGAAAGCTATAGATGTTTTTCAATTAGCCTATCAATCAAGACTTTAGTCGTAATTCAAATAGAAAATGAATAATAATTATTTATTAAATTCAAAGTAAGGCATAATTTATATTGGTGGAAAGTTGAGAATATCCTTTAAAAACTCTTTTTGTTTTATCAATTTTGGGTAAATTAAAAGTCGTCAGCCACATACCCTACACATACCCATCATATTGCCACTTTTTGGTCCATCATGATCTTGCACATACCCCTCTGGTATATTGATTCAAATTTTGTAATTCTTCAATAGCAAAAACTTTATGACTGTAAGATTTAGGAAGACTTTTGAGTACCTTCTTCACCAGTTCTTCTTTCATTTCTCCACTAAGGCCTGTAATGCCATTGAAAACTTCATCCACCTTTTGTAAGTAGTTTGTGATGTTTTCATCTTTAGACATTTGCAGGCTCTCAAACATGATATTCAAATTCTACATCTTAGCTTGCTTGACCTTATCATCTCCTTCATAAATGCTTTCTAACTTTACCCAAATTTCTCTAGCAATTTTTAGATTCATAACTTTCACCAATTGAGAACTAACAAGACCACTTAAGAGAGAATACCTTGCTTTACCATTCTTTTCATATGCCTTGATCTCATCATCAATCTTTTGACCATTTTCAGGTATAGTACATCTAGATTTCAAATCCAAGAGATACCAGAAAACCTTCAATCCTTATCTTCTAGAATGCATAATCTGATCCATCATTCAGAGGAACATATTTCTTGTGTGCCATCCCATATCTACCTCAAGCGGTTAAGCTTTATTCCAAGGAACCTTGATCTAATACCAATTATTGAATGCATAAGACAACTGAGAGAGGGGTGAATCAGTTGTACCTTAAAACTTTAAAACCCTCACAAACATTCAAATCCACATCAATTCAATTAATCTTAATCTATTAGAACAATTTAACATGAAAGAAAATAACATAAATTAAACCAAAACAACACCATACACAAAGAAAAGCCACTCTCTCTCTCTTGCTCCCTCCACCCTCCCTCTTTCCCTCCCCCACTCACCCTCTCTCTCTCTCTCCACCCTCCAAACATTCAAATCCACATCAATTCAATTAATCTTAATCTATTAGAACAATCTAACATGAAATCAAATAACATAAATAAAATCAAAACAACACCATACACAAAGAAAATCCAATCTCTCTCTATTTCCACCGCCATCTCTCTCTCTCTCTCTCTCTCTCTCTCTCTCTCTCCACCCTCCAAACATTCAAATCCACATCAATTCAATTAACCTTAATCTATTAGAACAATTTAACATGAAAGCAAATTACATAAATAAAACCAAAACAACAACACCATACACAAAGAAAAACCAATCTCTCTCTCTCTCTC
>VDFB02105785.1:451891373-451956591 GCA_007258455.2 Sequoia sempervirens
TCAACTAAAAAGTAAATCATTAAATGAAAAAGTGAAGAAACAAACATTAAATGGCAATATTTTGATAACTATGCCTTTCATAACATTGAAATTTAATATTCAAGTATAAACATAGTAAATAATTTTGCATCTCAAAAATTAGTTTTCTAAATATTCATGATATATGCCTACTTCAAACATCACAATTAATTCAATTAGAAAGTCTCTTAGATTATAACTTGTTTTTTTTGTAATGAATAAGTTTGTTTAATTCTTTAAGTGAACTAAAAAGATAACGAAAATATTTAAAATAAAAAATAAAGAATAAAAAAGATACATGTATATAATCTAATGTTGAAAAACTGAATATTTGAAAATAAAATTGAAAACATCAATTTTTAATATTAAACTTAATCAATTTTAAAAGATAGTTTTGACTAATAGAAATTTAAAAATCAGTAATTAAATTAGTAGGTTAACTATTCAAACTGATCCCTATTTATCTTGTATCTTTAAAAAAAATGAATTTACTAAAATAAAGAGAAATTATGAGTAGCCCCGGGCCTTTTTATTGCCGATTCTTTTAGCACTGTAGTAATCTCAGCATGGGGTTGGGTAAACGCAGCCATGAGACATGTGCATGCCACCACAACGTTCCTTCCCGCCCAATAATGGTGAATGTGTATGTAAATTTTCCCCCTGGTTGGATGGGGCACTGTGTAATGTACCCGGGTCCATCAGTCCACCCTGTGCCTGCAAGAGCACATTGTGGCATTGTGCTTGCCTTTGTGTTAAACTGTAACATTAAGTGTGTTGCCATTTCGGACATAAAAGCCAACATTTCCACAAAAACTGTAACATTAAGTGTGTAGGGCACCATAAAAGACAATATCTGCTCTGCCAGCAAAGAGTTTTTTAGATGATCTAATTGTACATATTAGCCGTGGTGATTCAATTTTCAACTGGAAAACAAAGAGATGAGATAGGGTGTAAATCCTAGGTGATTCTGACAGAATAGATACTTCTCAGGCATAGGAGTGGGTACAAGTCATGGGTGACTGTGAAAAATAAGTTAAAAAAATACTAATCAGAAACTGAAATTAAGGTAAATCCTTGTGCTACTCCAACTAAATTTTAAAGTATTGAATTAAGGAATGACGCGGCATTCAACAATCCATTCAAATCTGAAGATTTTTGTTTACACAACTGCCAATAATAAAAATTGAATAAAATCAGTACCTGTCTTAAATCTCTAGGACATATATAATAGAAAATTTCTTACGAATTGAGAGTTGACCATGTAAAATATTATAGTACCAAACTGAAATATTTGGATAAGATCTCTGCCGTGGACACCTTCTATGTAAACCCAGGCATAAAAAGAGCTCTATATGTAAGGTTCATAAGTTATAACATCCAGGGACTAAAGAGCAACAAATACCCTGGAATCCAACACCATTTATGTAAATACCAAAAAATGCCTCCGGATTTTTTCATACACAGCTGCATCTATGAGAACTCAGCTCGGGGGAGCGCCTATCTAGGGGGAAAATTGCATCAATGGAGCAAGTTTAACATGTCAATTAAGTGAACTATAATAAATCATAAATACTATATAGCTAGATATTTTATATGTAACGTCAATGTCTGGTTTGAGATACAGGCGTAGCCAGCACACCAACTTTGGCGTATGGAATACCCTGTCTTTACCCCCTCCGGTTTGAAGTTGTGATTCCACTAAGTAGAAAGCCAGGCACTGCCAAATGCCAATATGCTTAGACTCTTATCATGGCTGCGAAGAAACTAAACTGTAATAAATACTATGCAGCTCTATAAATGGGAATCTAAAGATACCCAGAGCTATTAATGGCCAAATACAAACGTTCACACACATGTGGTGGGGTTTGAGTGCATTTAGTACATTTTACATCTTTAGATAGTAATGTAAATGGCCATGATTGCTATCGAGGTGAATGAAAACTGAATCTGCAGGAATATAAAATGGAACGAATAACCCAGACGGAGGCTATACACAGATTCTTATGTCTGAATTTAAACATGACCAAAGCTAGACTCTACACCATTGTATATGACCAGATTTGGTGTACCTTGTGCTTTCTAGTCCTCTGGACTGTCCTTGCGACTAAGTGTGCTGCTACAGACGTTTAGGATCATAAGGTATTCCATATTTATTTAGACACCCCGGTTCACAGCTTGGCTGTAGGAAAATTCTTTAGACTCCTAATTACAGGAGGAATAACTCAGTAGTACACTGGCGAGGATAAAACGATCAAAATATTGTTTCACAGCCCAATAAGTAAACACTTCTTAATGGAAAAAACAAGACATTCGCTACTTTGCCCTAGTCAGTGAGTACATTCGCTACATCCAAATTTCCTGCAATCCTTTTTCGTGTTGGAGTATTTTTTGCTAGTGCTGATGGTGTCAGTCAATCTGATATGGAAAAAACAAGACAGACAATATCGTCTCACACGGCCGAGTAACATTTGTCGATTCAAGCTGTGGAAATCAACAAATTAGAACTCTTAAATAGAAATATGGGTTGGACTGTGTTTGTGTATACAGCTCTTCCCTGGATTCTGTATATAATATTTTATAATTGTTTGCAAACGATTAAAATAACCTCAACAGGACAACATTGGCTTAAAACATATTTGATTGCTTTGGATCCACAGGAGATAACTGGTAAATTTCATTGCTTATCTCAATTTAATCACCCAACCAACAGACATATTATGTTTATAGGCAAAGGCAATCCCTATTTTGTAAATGGCTCTAAGCAATAAGGTAGATGCAAAGGAATCTGTTTAAGATATACATCATGTATATTGAAAAAAACATCAGCAAAGCCCTGATACAATCCCTACTACATAGGACAAACACATTCTGCAAATATCAGCAAGGCACTAATAAACTCGGTGCTGTCCTACACCCCAGTGCTAAAGAAAACAGAGAGGGTTCATCTTTTACCAATGGATAGGGTACTTTGAAAGTATATCTCATGGGTATTCAGGATTCATCTGAGGACAGGTAATTTCTTTTATGAATTTCAATTATAAGAGTCAGCATGCTAATTATGCTTTGAATGCAAAACTGATATATTAAGATCATTAACAGAGGGTTAATAAAACCCTTACACTGGACATATTCATAGGCAATAAATAAAATCTCTCTTTGAAAACACACAACATGGATATCAACAAGTACCTGATAAATCCCTATAAATAAAAAGCATCTTCAGAACAAGGTAAATCTCAATTTGAAAATCGTATCTCTGACATTCCCAATCAATTGTAAAGAAATGAAAAAATCAGGGTGTACCTCTATGTTTGTCAATGTTCTGCCATCTTCATTCGACAAGAAATACACTATTCTACATTCAAAAGTTGAAGACATACCTTGAGGCTTGAATATTTTCAAGAACGGCCATCAAAGCCAACAAGTCAGAATCATACATTTCACTTCTGCTCTTCCACTTAGGCAAAATACGCTGAAAATTCTTCTTCTATTAAACATAAATCACCCCACATACAATCATCTTATCAACTAGTTAGCTGCATGAAATTATCTTGCATGACCATAGGAGGAGGCTGAGATAAAAGTCAAAGCAATGGGAAGAGAAAATTGAGAGCACCATATGAGAGGGCCTAATTTAATTCCCACACTAAAGCTCTTCCACCTTTTAGCAGGCTGAGGATCTTTTGACAAATAAAAGCTCATGCCCTTTATTCTCAACTCCTGAATGCATCTCTTAAAGTGTCAGCATTCTCTTGAGTGGAGCAGTAAAAAGAAGAGTCTGAACAATTCCATGAAAGCCAAAAAAGAAACAAGCAATTTGGAAAATTTCTGATATGATGCTCTGAATCCTCTTATAGCAACAATTTCCTCCTCCCTCTGCCACAATTTGAGCAGAAACAGTCGGCCCCTGCCATCTGCAATTTCTTCCGGTGGTTGTTGTGTAGAAGAAGAAGAAGTGATCTTTATCTGCGCTTCATGGATCTCCACAATATGATGATCACCACCCTTACTCTCCTTCATCAGTACCCATCTTGATAGAATAAGATCTCAACTCTCTTAAAAGCTAAAATCATGAATCAATTAGAAAATTCCTGCAAATGGGTGTTTTCATCAGTACCCATCTTAAAAGAATAAGTTCTCAGCTCTCTTAAAATTCAGATTGTGAATCGATTAGAATGCTTTTACGATCTTTCTGTCCAGGGATGATTTACTTGAAGAACTTTGTAAAACGGTGTTAACGGATAGTTCGCTTGTTGAGGGGACGGTTATGACTTCTAAATATAAGAAAATGGCCGTTGCTTTTGCTTTCTTGTACTTTTTTTTTTAGTAAATTTCAAAGAGCAGTCGCTATCTTAAAAGGAGTAAAAGTTTTATCTTCTCATACTTACGGTACATACCCCTGAACTTCCAATTACATACCATAGTCTTAAAAGAATAAGGGTCTATAACTTTATGGTTTTGTCTTTGGCTAGGTAATTGTAAAGAAATTAATGCATTGAATAGGATTGGATTTGATTTTATTTATTTTTAAATCTACTTGATAAGTCGAAGGCTTGTGATTTGCTTCCTATCATTTAGTTACTATTGTACTCACTAATTTTCTCAAAGTTTGAGTCTTGAGTAGACTCATCTAATTTTGTCGTTTGGTTAGTTTTTGGTGTTAGAGATATTGGGCAAGCCTAGATTGATTTCCATTATATTTTTTTAAATATTAATTTTTGAGTGAACTAATTCTATTTGAACATTTCACTATGTACTTGAGGTTAGGAATTTGACTCCCATGCATGTTTGTTAAAACTTGGCTTCTTCATTTATTTGTGTTTTGAATGAACTAAACCTATTTGAACACTTCACTAGGCACTTGATATTAGAAATTTGACTCGCATACATATTTATTAAATGAAGCTTCTTCATTAATTAATGTTTTGAGTTTGAAGTAGTTTGAGACTAAAAATTTCTCTCATACAAATTTCTAAGTATCTTAGAGTGTCACTCTTAGTGAGCTTATGAGGAGTCTCATAAATAAATAGATGGTTGTGAACTTTAATTGCAATTTAATTTTTCAGGAGGATGTGCAACATGAGAGGTGCATAGGGATGAGTCATGCAAAGGTTTGCACACATGAATTTTTGTATGTTTACATCTTTGTCATATATTCATTTTTACTTTTCTAATATTGATATTCAATTTAAACTTTAGTAATTTAACTTAGTTTAAATTTATTATTTGATAATTTAATTTAAACTTAATAATTTATAGTTTAATCTAAATTTAATTTATGATTTAGAATATCTTTTGTGTACTTTAATTTATAATTTAATTCATAAGTATATAATTTATAATAATTTATAATCTAATTTAGAACAATTTATAATTTTGTAATCTAATTAAGCTAAGAGGTGTTCTATAGTAGCACAAGAGTATACATAAAACTAAAACATAACCAACATAGATTTAACAAAAAAATAAAACTATAAAATAAGTCTTATGTAAATAAAATAAAAGAAAATAATTCTTTATAAATTTAAATAAATCCTAAGTAGCTTCCTTAAACTCATTCTAAGGAACTTCATTCACAATATTAAACCAAACACTTATAATCAACATCATCAAATTATATATATGTGATATTTAATGGATGTGTCTTCCATTATTAGAAATGACTTGGGGAACTTGTGTCAATTGATGATGAATGATTCGTGAAGAATTCAATATTTTTGCTTGATTATGTGTGGTTGCAATACTCAAAATCACAAAGACCTTAACTTTATGTGTGCTAAATGGAGAATGGGTGTAATCAATTAAGGCAGAAGAGAAGAAATTATTTTGTCTAAAAAGTGATAGCCACTCGCATTTCATAAAATATTACCCCAAGGATCAACCCCAAAAATAGAAACAAATCTAGGTTAAAAAGACCAAAAAATTGGTTCTTGGCCTAGTCCAATTACCCATTATTGTTGAATTAGACCTTTTATAAACTAGGAAGGTATGGAATAGTATTTCATTTGTTCCTTTTAATAAGATAATTTGTGGTGTAGATCCTCCAGAGGAACAAGAGTAAATAAGTTTAGGACTAGGTTTTGAATTAGATGATGAGTGAGGAATCATAAATGTAAGATGCACTAGCCAATTCACAACTAAGATTTTGAAGGCCAATATTGATTCTTGGAGGAAGAGGGAGATAAAAACCAATAAAAAAAGAGAGGAACACACTCTATATGGAGGACAACCTAGCATTAATCATTATCTATTAATATATATGGGAGGAAGCCCCTCCCTTAGAGGGAAGTGAATATTTCTTGCTAAAATGTTAGGGGTTTCTTCCCTTAAAAAGAGTTGCATGACCTAGAACCATATAGAAATAACATTTGGTCAATATCTTCAAGTTTTATGTACATATATTTCTCATCCAGTATCAACGGTGGGATGGAATCTCTGTGGAATCATTTGGTGCTTTTGGAGGGATTGGGACGTTTTGGAAACCAAGTAAGGTGTTTATTCAACCTAATATGGCTACCTCTTCTATTTTTTTTTTTTGGTATCTATTTAGATTATGGTATTGGATATTTATTTCAAGATGATTAATGTATATGGAATGGTTAAGATAGTTGATAAATTTCTAGTTTGGGCTCAAATTCTAGAATTTTTGCATCTAGTAGCAAATGAAAAGTGCATTCTTTGTGGGATTTCAATGTAATATTCTCATGTTGTGAAAAGAGTAGTGGTCTTTCTCACATATCCCAATCATATAAGGGATTTAAAATTTTATTAGTGACAAACATCTAATGGACATAGTAACCAGAAATAAGTGATATACATGAACCAATCACAAGTCCATTTTTATAATATCATTGAAAGATTGGATAGATTATTGCATAATAAATGTTGTCTTGCACGTGCACAATTTGTTGACTTCATTTATTGTCCCATCTCTAGGTCGAACCACTTCTTGAGCATGATTTCCATTAGTGGAGGTCATCCCTCGTAGAGTTTCCCTTTCAAGTTTGAATTGATGTGGTTTGGAAAGAGTAATGATTTGGAGTTAATCAAGGATTTGTTGACAACAATTGTTACATAAAAAGGTTTCTATAATATTTTTCTTTTCAAAAAATTAAACTTTCTAAAGAAATAATTGAGGGATTAGAATAGGACTGTGCTTTCAAAAATGCTTTTCATGACAATTAAGAATTGAATTAGATCTAGAAGATCTTAATAAAATAATTATACATAAGGGAATTTTTTAAGAAGATTAATCGAAACAAAAATATTTATTGGTAGAACATTGAGTTTTTTGTGAGGGAGAAGATATTCTAGAAATGAAAGTCTAGGGAAACATGGCTTGAAGAGGAAAATTTAAATATTAAATTTATTCATAATGCTTCAAAATTTACATGAGAACAAAATAGAATTGAATCAGTAATTGTATAAGATGGTGGCATTTTAGATATCCTTGTGGATATCCAAATAAAATTTATTCACCAAAAAATATATTGATGTTTGAGGATGGTACATACGTATTTGGAATTATGTAGCCTATTAAAAATATTCCTTGTGGGGTGATCCCACAATAGTGGTTTACAATTTTTGGCCAAACTGGACACTAAATTATTATTTTTAACTAAATCTTCACATTCGGGCACCTATAGTGGTTAAACCGTGAGGAATTTGAAGATGATGCAAACTAGAGTCTCATCACATATAAATTCTAAAAATATTTTCAATTTTTGGAACTAGATTGTACCTCTTCTTTACATCTCATGAAAACTAGCTTTTGACAACATTTTAAAAGTGTGGCCCCTTTTGCAGTATAACCACCGCCTTTTTTTTTTCCATGAGGATAAAATTCTTCTTTTGAATTTAATTTGTAACCGATATCTAGTGCTTCCAATTGGTTTCATAGTGTTTTATTGAATATTTTTATCTTAATCAAGTTTTGAAGTCAAACCAATTATAATTCAGACATAAGCAGACCATATACAACATAAAAAAAATTTGTATGTATCGAAATTCAATTTTTTTTGTTGGATCAAGGACTTAAATATCTAGTTCACTGATATTTTTTAATTTTATTTTTTTTGATAATTTATAACTCCCACATGTGCAAAACAAAGACCTTCATTTCGATGAAAACCTATATTTTAATAAAACTAAAAACAAATACATAATAAAACCAAAACATATTAAAATTATATTCGTTGGATAGCTCGTTCCAAGGACTACTTGATTCTAGCTAGGTTTGTGAAGATTCCTTCATTTTAATGCTCAACCCAAGCTTCGAAGTGCCAAAATTTAGGTTTTTTGTGTCTCGGGTGGGGGGATGAGGGATAAGGGACCCCTTCAAAGGGTTAACTTTCACGAACCCCTTTGCTATGCATTTTTTGGTTTTGGCTGTTAAATTCAAAGGTTGGTCAAACACTAGTTGACGAACCTCTAATGGTTTGCTTTCGAACCTATAAATTTGTCACAATTTAAAATCACTTCTTTTTTTTGCTTTAGGGTCATTTTTTGTGAGTTTTCCTTCCTCATGAATTGTAAACCACTATTGTTAGCTTCACCCCTGTGGTTTCAACGCTGTCAATTCCTTTCTCATAGCACCAATCATGTTGGAAGAAGTTAGATGTGTAACTTTCTAAATTCCCCCAAATAAAGTTTTAGGGATGGATGGTTCTACAATATATTATATTGAAAGTATTGGTATGTACTATTATCATGAAAATACATAATATCGTTAAAGATTCAAGAATATTTAGTAAATTTACTAGACATCTAAATGTTACAAATATTTCTCTCATTTCAAGGAAACCATCTTACAACACTTTTACTAAATTTTTCCCTATCTCTCTCTACAATATAATATATAAAATTATTTTGAAGGTCATTACTAATTGATTGAAGGAATTCTCCCCAAGCTTATATCACAAAAGAAAATAAATTTCACTCCTTATCAAAGAATTTTTTATGGTGTTATAATAGCTCATGAAGCTATTTGTTTGATTGAATGTTCAAATAAAAAACATGATATTGAAGTTGGATGTAAATAAGGCACATGATAGAGAGTTTTACCATTTTTTATGATGATACTTTGTAAATTTGGTTTTAGAATGAAATAGCTTGATTGGATATTCAATTGTATATCCACACCTTTCTTCTCCATATTGAATAATAGTCCTCTATGTGACTTATTTGAGGTATCTAAAGGATTGTGTCAAGTGGATCCTTTATCCCTTTTCCTTAAATTATGTTTAAGGAAAAGGCTTTAGGTTGTGCAGTTAAGGATGTAGTGCCCCTCCATTCTCACCATGGATGTGTAGGTAGTTTGGCTAAGGAACTTGAAGATGAAGGAGGCAAGCTATGGACATATTGATGTGATGGGAGTGCTTGGTTACCTTTAGGGTTTCACTTGATTCTACTATATTATTATTGTGTTGACATGTCATTATGATTTTGATTATGATTATCTTTATTCTCATGAAGATGTACTGACTTGTGTTCAAGTGTTGTGGTTGTAGATGGGACATGAGCCTCTATTAGTGCTTTAGTGAGTATGATGTATATGGTCATGTCATTATCGCTATGCAACGATTTAATTGGATAGTAGGTGATGCAATAGTATGTTGTTAGGTTAGGAGGAAAGGGTGGCATCGTACCATTGGAAGTATGGGAGACATATAAGAATGAAATATGATTGTTAGAGTTCCTTTCTTAGTTTATCGACTATTATGTACAAGTGCTCTAAGTTGTATGTTTGAGTGAATAGATACTAGGCTACGTCTCCACCTGAATTAGTAGGTTTGAGTGTGCGTTAAACCCAATAGATCAATTGATTAGGAGATAACACTTGGTACCCTACCCAAGCCATCATCCTCGAAGAGGATGAGCACCTAGTTGATACCTTGTTAGTACTGTCAGTTTAGTCAGTTAGTGTTGTCTGTGGTTTTGCTTTTCGACCCTGGATAGTGGTCAGGTAATCATTTGGGTGTTTGGTTTTATTTGATTTATATTGTCTGACAAAATATCTTGGTGATCCTATGCATTAAAATAAATTATTAGTAAAAAGGAACACTTTGATAAATAAATATGTAAATATATATTCTTAGTTACTAATAAAATAAATTTATAGTGTAATATTATAATTAGTAAATAATAAAAATAACATCATAAAAAAAAAAAAATGTATAAGGTTGGAATTATACAATTACTTATAATGTGTAAATAGATGTTGGTGAATGGATTTACTGTTGTGTGAATTGGGTATTAATTATACTTACCCAAATTATAATTTTAAATAAAATACCTTTAATTGTCCTAACTATTGAATTAATAAATTAATTTAAATCTAACCCGTTACAAAAAGTTCGTTGGGGATTTCCCGTACAAGGGACATCCCTCTTTTTCCTGAAACATTTTGGTTTTGGAAAGGGAGGATTCGACTCTTTTTGGGGAAAAAGGAAACTATCTATAAAATATTTCCTTGATTGTTGATTATGTTGAAATGGTTTTCTGGAAATTTTGGATTGGGGTTTTAGAGAAGTTGAAATTGCAATGAAGGATTGATCTTGACATCAAATCTTTGTCTTTGCCAGACGTTGGATCCAAGTTGGATTTCAACCTTTTGTTTATCTATTTTCTGAATGTGCAAACAATGGATTGATTCCTCCCTCTATTTTTAAAATAAATGTTAGAATGTTCTAATCTTCTTGGGAACAAGATATTTATCTATTTAGTCTAGTTTAAAATAGTCAATAAATGCATTTTCATATATCTGACACTCACTGCATTCCTTGAGATGACGCTCATTTACTCCTGCTAATTGCATTCCTCCAAAAGTTTCTTAAGCCTTTTCAACAAATCCATTTTGTGTGCATCTTGCAACCATTGCATTTCACGAGTTGACATCTCCTTGAGACATTTTGTTAAGGAGTTTGGGCACCTCCTCTCTATAGCTAATTCTTGCATACATGTCGACTTGGGCAAATAATAACAACAAAATCTGGCACACACCCACACCTACGCACTGCCATTTATAGTGGAATTTGGTTTTACACTAGCCAATTACCTTTGTTTGAAAGTTTCTAAAGCCTTTTCATAATTTGAGGGAGAACTCTTAAGACCTCCCAGTTTCATTCGAACCTATCCTAGCCAAAGTATGGCAACACAAACTCTGTGGCCACAACTTTCCTTGATTGACGCCATGCAACAACGAACCAACAACATCATAATTTCCTTCACTATGATAAATTGTACAAGGTTATTATATGAATGAGATTTCATGAGAGGGTGGTTAGTTGAATCAAGAGCTATCTTAGTCAATTGTTCCACATTAGCTTTACACTAGCGTTCACAACTTGCTTGAGAGTTTCTTATGTTTTTTATAAACAAATCCAATCCGTGCTTATCTTGCAATTATTGCATTCCATGAGTTAACATCTCTTTGGGGTCATCTATCAATATTTCAATTCCTTCCTGGTTCCCTACCAAATAGTTGCTTAGGCTTTTTCCCGGAGCCTCTTATCAAACGGGTGTGTGCCCTATTTTACTATAGCACCATTGGTGTGATTATTGTGCTGCATTGGGATCTGGCTTATGTGATTTGGTGTTTTATATTATAAATTGTATTTGATTATAAACTACATTTGATATTGTCAAACGGATTGTGTACCTTAGTTTGCATTTGATATTATAAATTGTGTTTGATATTGTCTTTGATAATAAGATACATTTTATGTTTTCATTCTTATCGATGATATGTTAACTATCGAATGGATTTAGATAATATGATTTCATTATATATATATATATATATATATATATTATATATATTATATATATATATATATATATATGTATGTGTTGAGGTATACATATATATGTGTATATATGCATATATATGTATATATATGTATGTATGTATGTATATATGCATGCATATATGTGTATGTATATGTATATATAATATTATATTTTGATTGCCTTTTTATGAATAATAAGGTATATATTATATGTATCAAATAATATGAGGTTAAAAAATAAAAGACTGGCTTATTGGTATGTGAAAGAATATATGATAAATGAAGTAATAAAATTTATACAAAATTTTAATTGGATAGCTATTAGTAAACTGAGTACTTAATTCACTACAGAAAAGTGAATTGGGTAAATAATTTGAGTGACATGATTTATTTCATAAATAGATAGGTTATTATCTTAAGTGTTTCCAATTAAATCATAACTGATCTAGATTTCTCTCTGATAATTAATTAGTGGGTGAATGTTGAATATTCCTATAATTATTTAATAGCTTATTAGTAAAATTGTCATGTAAATCAGTTAATTAGAATAATTGATTGTTGTAGTTGTATTCAAATATAATTATTGGGTAAATAATATTTTAAATAGAACTGTGTGGTTAAGTGAAAATAAATGATTTAAAATAATACCGTATTACTGGGAATATTTTCATGGTCATAATATGATGGTTAATTGTTTGTAATAAACAAAGAGTCTTGGTTATTGGGTTAAGCGTTATGTGATTGTTTAAGATGAATGTCACCTATGGGAAGTATGTTGGGAAGTGTATTTAGTATGTTTATTTCCAGAGGCCTAGAGGGAGTATATTTGTATGTATGGTCCTTACGATTGTTTTTTCTTTGAAGTGGTTTGGCAATGTTCTTGGTTATGTGCTTTGTGTGAAATGTGATCCCTAAGGGTGTTGCTTCCTATTATGTATGGATTCTTGAGATGTGGTAATGATATTATATTGAAGGGTTTTCTAGTTGCAAGTAGGGGGGCTGGCTCTCGATGGGGGTCGAGGTCTAGTGAGAGACTGCCAGGAGAACCCATGCTTGGACCATACGATGACACTCCTCCCTATTATAGTCTAGAATTCTCTAGTTGTATTTCTTCCTTTTGTGGTGTGAGTGCCTCTGGAAGTGAAGCAAGTGTTGTAAGTGATGTTCTATGTTAGGAGTGTTGTGTTGGAGTCCTGGTATAGTCCTTTTTTTTGTTAGTTTGTTGCTTTCTTGAATGTCTATTGGATGTTGGACCTTCCGTTATCTCCTAGCATGGGGGGTGGACCTTAAGGTTCCACATGGTCGGGTGGTCGGTGCCTTTTCTCCATTGGGTATTCTTGTTGCATGTTTGTGTGCATGGAGATTGTTCATTTTGTTGTTGACTCCAGTTCCTGTTCTTGTTCAAGAGGGTAATCTATCCTATATTTGTATATTGGATTATATGTCAGTTTGTATCTCCTAATGTAATCTAATGTAATCTTCTTATATATACTAGGGGAAACAATGTTGTAAATATTGTAATGATGTAACGATTATTAATGATTTTATCTTGCAAAAAGTATTGTTAAGTAATGCATCTTTCATATGATAGTTAGTTAGAAAATGATTCTGATGTTTGGTTATTAGTCATTACATTATGGAAGTATGTAATATAGGATCATTTATTATGATGCTTTAAGATGAACCTTGCATGTTAGATTGTTCTTGTATCTTTTATTTTAAAGGGATGATTCTAGTAATATTGGTGTTAGATTGTGAGTAGTGTAGTTGGGGAACCTTAGAGGACCTAGGATTAGTTTGTCATGTTATGTTATGCATTCTAATGTTAATTGTTTAAAAAAAAAAAATCCATTATTGACCTAGTGTAGTGTTGTCCTATGGGGTTCCTTGGCGAGGGGCGTTACACCTGGTATCAAAGCCCAAGTTATAACACTAGGTACTCTAGTTTCACATGAACCCATTATGTTCTCCTAGTTGATTTTTCTTGTGTGACCTTGTTTCATTTCCATGACTTCTAGTTCTTTAAAAAGTACAAATTTAGTCTTGAAATGCATGTGCGGGTTTAAATTATTTAGTTGACTAGTTGGCATGTGGATCTATTTTGTTTGACTAAATGTGCATTAGGATAAGATGTTATTTTGCATAATTAGGTTACTCATGTTGTTCAGTGCATTTTCATAATGTTAATAATTTACTGCATGTAAAAGGGTAGTTATAATAGACTAAGGAAAAGTATGTAGGTAGTTTATAAATGAATTATTGTCTATCCTTTGTGATTGATGCATTTGGAAGTAAATTTATGTGATTAAGTTTTGCATTACATGATGTGATATGTTTTATTGGAAAGGGCTACTTTGGTGGAATAAATAAGATGCTAGTGCATAGAACTAGGTTTCTATTTTGGGGAAACTATGATGACTATATTGGTATTTGAAAACATTGTTTGCTATGTGTAGCTGAAATCTATGATATACTATCTTTCTCTTTTCTTACTGTTGTATAAATAGAAAATATTTATGCATTGGATGTCTTGCATGTTGAATCGTTATGAAGGGGTAACATGTGAAGTAATTAAGCTTAGGTATGGGATAGGGATGTTTGAGTAACCATAATTACTGTGTAAATATTTAGTATTCATGTACTAGCTTGGGGTAAAAGTTTGAGAGAATGTGGGATTGTGTTGGAAACAAATATGTGAATCCCTTTGTTCTGTGAAAATTTGAATAGCTTGTGATGAAGTAAGAGTTGTTTGTGTTTAGGAAAGACCTGCATGAAGTAGTAAGAGTTAAGTAGGGGATCATTATTGTTCTTTTTTGAATATGGAACTTGTGTATAATTTGTTGAACTATGGATGCATGAATGTTGATGTGGAAGTATTAATGATTCTTGAATGCATTTAGAAATTTATGGTGCTTATGTAAAATTCTTACTGTATGGAAGAAAAGTTAGTTTGCATATGCATATTTTATGAGGATAGAATGTTATACCAAATGAATAAAAAGTGAATGCAAATTTTTTAAGTGAATTTGTTAAGAGATCACAATGATCATGACATTGACATTTAGCATCATGTGATACATGGAAAAGAGTAGAGTAAAAGAAAAACTGATAAAGGGTTATAGATAATATGTAATGCTATGAATCACATTGGTTATGGAAATAAATGTACTTATGGTATGTGATATTTTGAAAAGTAATGGGATTTTGTATTTAATTGTACCCCACTATAAATCTATGAAACTATTAATTGTGCATTGGTTGAGTGTTGTGAATACCCCATGCTTTCTTTGTGTGCCCATGGGATGGTGATACTATGTACCCATCCATGGGGAATATGTTGTATTTTAGGTGTGGGATTAACCATACCATTATGTGTGCTTGCATGTTTGTTACCTATTTGAGGGACAACCCACATGTGGTTGAAATTTATATATATAAGAGTAGCCAAAAGATAGTTTCATGAATTCTTTTCTTTTGGTTCTCTAGTCCCTCAATCTATGAAGGGGTAGTAGCAGCCACAAAGTTCCTTGGGCAGGGTGTGTAGCATACACATATTGCAGTGCAGAGCAGTCTTAGCTCAACCGATCTCGAGGAAAAGTACTCACTACTTCCCCTTATGATGGATTTGGATACTTGATCCATATGTGCTATCTTAATCCCCACAGTTCTTGAGCATATTGATGGTATTTCTTGGGTTATCATCTACCTTGTCTTCACGAAAGGTATGATATGCCACATGAGTTGTCAGTTGGGGGCCGAGGTCTAGGGTGAGAGGGACCTGCATGGACAACCCAACTGGAACTATGTGATGACATCTGTCACCACTTGGGGGTTGGGGTCTAGGGTGAGAGGGACCTGCATGGATAACCCGAGTGAGACCATATGCCCCATGTATATGTATATTTTGAGGTCCAACATGTGGAGGGATGTTTGTTACCCATGTTGAGATGGACTCCGTATTTGCAGATGTTCCAACATGATGCAATAGGTATAATGCCACACCCCACTGATGTTCTATTACAATGCTGGTGATGATGTCATGTTGTTGATGGTAGTGAGCTAGGCTTGAGGACATGATGACACGTGAATAGACACATGAAGGTGCACTATGAGATTGTGTTATGATAGCCTACTTGTGTGATGCACATAATGGGGCCTTGCACACTTATAGAGGGATACCCATGTTTTCTTTCAATAGTGTTTGGGTTAGCTAGCATATGGGTATGTCCTAGCCATGTATACCTCTGGCTATGAAAAGTACCTACATGTGCCTTCTCCATGAGGTGTCACTATATGGGGTGTGTTCTGTGCATGCCTACTTCTATGGAGCCACAGACACACTGCCATGCGACATACGACAAATGCATGCCTTCTTTGGTTGGCATATGACCATGCCACACTGATACATGATGCAAGATGTGGTTGAGGTGTACATCCCATGTAGGAAGCCAAGGAGTATGTGGGCCACTTGGCTAGTCCATGCTGCGTGACGATGCGAAGTAGGGTGTAGTCGAGGAGTACACTATGAGCCATGTGGATGGCATGCTCACTCCGCACCACGTGAGGGCTATTGCTATAGCCTGACATTATTCCCTCCTTCCTTGTTTGGTGGCTAGTATCTAGTCACACAGTGTTGTACAGTGCAATTTCAAAGATTGTGGACTTTCTTTATGGTTATTGATGATTTTCCATTGATTGTGAAGGCTGAAACTTTGTTTATATTTGATTGTGATGGTTTACCACACCTTGTGATCTTATTTGCATGTAGCCCTCATGGTTACATTTGATTTGGTGTTGAAATTATGTGCATTTCTTGCTTTATTGCTGAAATTGAATTTTTATTTGATATTTCTTTATGATGTTGGTGGCTAAACTAGTTTATCCTTATTGTTTTCGATGTCAGCCATGTGTCGTATTGTGATTCTTCCCCAAGGACACATGAGGTGGACTTAGTGAGTGTATACGAGGAAGCAGATGCAGGGAACCTTGAGGATGGGGGTATGTGAGGTTGTTAGATAGGTAGGACCCACTACCCACCTACATATAATGACTATTTCTTGGAGGCTAACCACCTTATACAACAAGAGATAGGTCATTGTGGTCTTGTTTGGACGGTCTCACCATGTGTGTGTGGCCTAACACCATCAAGCCACTGAGTGTGAGGTATGGATTATGTGAGATGGATATAGTACTTATGAAATGTTAAATTATGTTTCATGATTCTAAAAAGATGTAAAATATTTATCTTTTGTTGAGTGTGTTATAAGATTTAGTGTTGTAAAATGAATTAGTGGAATGTCTTGTTTTTAAATGATGGATATTTGATGAAAAATGTGTGCTTGTGTGTATAATTATATTGTGTTTTATGGAAATGTAGCATTCTAACATATTGATTTCTTAGCAGTGTATTGGAAGAGGAATTGTAATTTAAGGGCAAAGAAATGAAATGGTAATGTATTTGAAATTGAATACTCCTATATGTTTTTGTTATGAGAAATTCTACTAGTTAGGATTAAGAAGGTGCAATGCTCTCTTTGTCCTGAAAGAAACTGACGGGTGTTAATGCTCATATGTAAGAATTTTGAGTGGTTGATGTACTATGGAATCATTTTTGAAATGCAAGTCTTGACTGTGTTATTATCGTGACATTGAAAAATGAAAGGATAGGTCAAGTTTGAAATGGACTATATAAGTATATATCCTTGTGAGATGAATCAGTTTCATAAGAAAAACTAGTGTATATTATTCTGATGTAATGAATCAACCTCGATGTTGGTAATAGAGATTTGTAGTACTAATGTGTTATGTTTCCACCCTAGTTGTGACTTCTAGGAGTAAGTCAAGCTTTAGCAAGGGAGGATCTAGTGCCCCTCCATTCTCACCATGGATGTGTACCTGTAGTCTAGCTAAGGAACTTGAAGATGGAGACAAGCTATGGACATTGATATGATGGGAGTGCTTGGTTACCTTAGGGTTTCACTTGATTCTAATATATTATTATTTTGTTGACATGTCATTATGATTTTGATTATGATTATCTTTATTCTCATGAAGATATACTTACTTGTGTTTAAGCATTGTGGTTGGAGATGGGACATGAGCCTCTATTAGTGCTTTAGTGAGTATAATGTATATGGTCATGTCATTATTGCTATGCAGAGATTTAATTGGATAGTGGTTGATGCAATAGTATGTTGTTAGGTTAGGAGGAAAGGTCGAAATTGTACCATTGGAAGTATGGGGGACATATGTGAATGAAATACGATTGCTAGAGTTCCTTTCCTAGTGCATCAACTATTATGCACAAAATCTCTAACTTGTATGTTTAAGTGGATAGGTACTAGGCTACGTCTCCACCTGAATTAGCAGGTCTGAGCGTTCCTTGAACCCAATGGATCAGTTGATTAGGAGATAAGACTTGGTCCCCTACCCTAGCCATTATCCTTGAAGAGGATGAGTATTCGGTTGATAGCTTGTCAGTACTGTCAGTTTGGTCAATTAGTGTTGCTTGTTGTTTTACTTTTCAACCTTGGATAGTGGTTAGGTAATTATGTGGGTATTTAGTTTTATTTGATTTACATTATGTGACAAAATTTCTTGGTGATCGTATGCATTAAAATAAATTATTAGTAAAAAGGAACACTTTGATAAATAAATATATATTCTTAGTTAATAATAAAATAAATTTATAACCTCAACAATTAAT
This sequence comes from Sequoia sempervirens, assembly GCA_007258455.2. NCBI lineage: Eukaryota > Viridiplantae > Streptophyta > Pinopsida > Cupressales > Cupressaceae > Sequoia > Sequoia sempervirens. The sequence continues at coordinate 451,909,887 of VDFB02105785.1, forward strand.
TGTTGAGGTTACGGGGCTTTCCATTGAGGGAATCAACTTTTACAAGAATAGGAAACTCTTCGACCAGGATGTGCAAAATTTTTTGAAGATAGAGAAGGAAAAGGAGGATCTGCAAAGGACTACCAAAAGTAGTTACGATTCAATGAAGATCGTCTCGCATTGGAGGAAGGTGCTGAAAGTGCTTATGGAGTAAACTACCCTGGATGGTCGTTACAATAGGGTATTTGGATACCATTTTGTGCTCCTGAACCATTTCTGACATTAGGTTAGGGTTTCTTTCCCTTTCTATCTTGCTATCTCTCTGAATACTAGTCTTCAAAACTATAGTTAGAATCCGATTAGGCATTCTATTCTCCAGGAGGGTTTACTTGTTTTAATCTATGAACATTTCAAAGCTATGTTGGCTCTGTCCCACCAGACCCCTTCTTCCAGGGGAAGGCTTGCAATTAAGGGGAAAGATAATTCTAGTGTCTCTCCCCAGGAGAAGGGTAAGAGAAAGGTCTCAGAGGATCCCTCTTATGATACTAATCAGGATGATTCATAGTCGACCCCCTCGTTAGAATACTCTAGCTACCTTGCTACTGATAGAAAGGATAAGCCCCATTTTCCTAGTGAACTCAAGGTGGATGACCATTACTTTAAAGTTGAACGTGAATTTCTTGATGACATTCTTGCTATTGCTTGTAATAGGTCTGTGGATTTCTTCTAGTTAATCAAATGGGTGTTTTTTGAGATTAAGGAACTTAAATTGAATCGGGGGGCTATGAACAATAAATTGGAAAAGGCTGAAAATAATGACAATAATAACAAATACGGAGATAAGGCCACCGACTTATGGACTGAGGAAGAAAAGAAATACATGGTGGATTGCCTCAAGAAAATAGTTGAGCATTTGCATCAATTTAAGACTAACCATGATGGCAAGCTTTCTGGTATGGAGGAAAATATGAAGAACATAAAAGATTCTATCCACAAGGTTTTGGAAATGAGCCACAAAATTTTAAAATCTACTGCGAAGACCATGAATACGATGGTTGATAATCTGGAAAATGCCTATCAGGTCAGGACTGTTGTGTATGTTGATGCTAAGAAAGAGGAAAGCCAGGTGGAAGGTGTGTGGCCAAGTAAAGGAACCAAAGCGAACTTGAATAGGAAGGCTGACCAAGCTCTTGTTAAAATTCAATAGATTAAGAAAGTTGCTTTAAATATGAACAAACTCGAGTAGGAGATGGCAGATATCCTCAGGAATTTGGCCTAGTGGCTGGACTTTTATTGGCTTTTTGTTGTGCTGCCTTGGGATGGTTCCTTGTTTTCTTCTTTGGTGGCAGCTGTCTATTTTTCTTCATGATACTTTTGATGCTATATATTTCTCTTATTTACTGTTAAGGGTTTCGGGGTCCCTTCAAAACTTGCTTGTCCCTTAATCAAAAAAATAAATAATAAAAATAACATGATAAATAAATAAAAAAGTATAAGGTTGGAATTATACAATTACTTATAATGTGTAAATAGATGTTGGCGAATGGATTTACCATTGTGTTAATTGGGTATTAATTATACTTATGCAAATTATAATTTTAAATAAAATACCTTTAATTGTCCTAACTATTGAATTACTAAATTAATTTAACTCTAACCCATTATAAAAAAGTTGGTTGGAGATTTCTCGTACAAGGACATCCCTCTTTTTCTTGAAACGTTTTGGTTTTGGAAAGGGAGGATTCAACTCTTTTGGGGAAAAAGGAAACTGTCTATAAAATATTTCCTCGATTGTTGATTATGCTGAAATAGTTTTCCTAAAATTTTGGATTGGGGTTCCGGAGAAGTTAAAATTACAGTGAAGGATTGATCTCTGCATCAAATCTTTGTCTCTGCTAGGCGTTGGATCCAGATTGGATTCCAACCTTCTGTTTATCTACTTTTCTAAATGTGCAAACAATGGATTGATTCCTCTCTTTATTTTTAAAATAAATGTTGGAATGTTCTAATCTACCTAGGAATGAGATATTTATCTATTTAGTCTAATTTAAAATAGTCAATAAATGTATTTACATATATCTAACACTCGTTGCATTCCTTGAGATGATGCTCATTTACTCCTCCTAATTGCATTCCTCTGGAAGTTTCTTAAGCCTTTTCAGCAAATACATTTTTTGCACACCTTGCAACCATTGCATTTCACAAGTTGACATCTCCTTGAGACGTTTTGTTAAGGAGTCTGGGTGCCTCCTCTTTGTAGTTAATTCTTGCATACATGTCAGCCTAGGAAAATAATAACAACAAAATCTAGCACACACCCACACTTGTGCACTGCCATTTATAGTGGAATTTGGATTTACACCAGCCAATTACCTGTGTTTGAAAGTTTCTAAAGCATTTTCATAATTTGAGGGAGAACTCTTAAGACCTCCTAGTTTCATTTGAACCTATCCCAACCAAAAGTATGGCAACACAAACTCCTGTGGTCATGACTTTCCTTGAATGATGCCATGCAATAGCGGCCAACAACATCATAATCTCCTTCAATATGATAAGATCGCAAAAGGTTGTTATATGAATGAGATTTCATGAGAGGGTGGTCAATTGAATCAAGAGCTATCTTAGTCAACTATTCCACAGTAGATTTACACCAACCATTCACAACTTGCTTTAGAGTTTCTTATGTTTTTTTAAAAAAAAATCCAATCTATGCTTATCCTGCAATTATTGCATTCCATGAGTTAACATCTCTTTGGGGTCATTTGTCAATAGTTCAATGCCTGCCTGTGGTGTCCTACCAAATAGTCACTTAGGCTTTTTCCCTGGAGCCTCCTGTCAAACAGGTCATGTTCCCTAGTTTACTATTAGTGCCATTGGTGTGATTAATGTGCGTGTTGGGGATCTAGCTTATGCGATTTGGTGTTTTATATTATAAATTGCATTTGATATTGTCTTCTTTTATAAAATACATTTGATTTAGCTTATGTGATTTGGTGTTTTATATTATAAATTGTATTTGATTATAAACTGCATTTGATATTGTCAAATGGGTTTTGTACCCTAGTTTGCATTTGATATTATAAATTGTATTTGATATTGTCTTCGATAATAAGATACATATTATGTTTTCATTCTTATTGATGATATGTTAAATATCAAATGGATTTAGATAATATGATTTTATTATTATATATATATATACATATGTATACATATATATATGTATGTATATATATGTATGGATATATATGTATGTATATATATGTATGGATATATATGTATGTATATATATATGTGTACATGTATATGTATATGTATATATAATATTATATTTTGATTTCCTTTCTATGGATAATAAGGTATATATTATATGTATCAGATAATATGAAGGTAAATAGTAAAAGATTTTCTTGCTGGTATGTGAAAGAATATATGATAAATGAAGTAATAAAATGTTATACAAAATTTTAATTGGATAACTGTTAGTAAACTAAGTACTTCATTCGCTATAGAAAAGTGAATTGGGTAAATAATTTGAGTGAAATGATTTATTTCATAAATAGATGGTTATTATTTTAAGTATTACTGATTAAATCATAACTGATCTAGATTTCTCATTGATAATTAATTAGCGGGTGAATGTTGAATATTCCTATAATTATTTAATAGCTAATTAGTAAAATTGTCATGTAAATTAGTTAATTAGAATAATTGATTGTTGTAGTTATATTCAAATATAATTATTGGGTTAAATAGTCTTTTAAATAGAATTATGTGGTTAAGTGAAAATAAGTGATTTGAAATAATACCATATTACTAGGAATATTTTCATGGTCATAATGTGATGGTTAATAGTTTGTAATAAACAAAGAGTCTTGGTTATTGGGTTAAGCATTATGTGATTGTTTAAGATGAATGTCACCTGTGGGAGGTATGTTGGGAAGTGTATTTAGTATGTTTGTTTCCAGAGGCCTAGAGGGAGTATATTTGAATGTATGGTCCTTACAATTGTTTTTTCTTTGAAGTGGTTTGGCAATGTTCTGGGTTATGTGCTTTGTGTGAAATGTGATCCCTAAGGGTGTTGCTTCATGTTGTGTATGGATTCTTGAGATGTGGTAATGATATTATATTGAAGGGTTTTCTAGTTGCAAGTAGGGGGAGTGGCTCTCAATGGGGGCTAGGGTCTAGTGAGAGACTTCCAAGACAACCCATGCTTGGACCATGCGATGACACGCCTCCTTATTGCAGTCTAGCATTCCCTAGTTGTATTTCTTCCTTCTGTGGTGTGAGTGCCTCTGGAAGTGAAGCAAGTTTCGTAAGTGATGTTTTATGTTAGCAGTATTGTGTTGGAGTCTGAGTATAGTCCTTGTTTGTGTTAGCTTATTGCTTTCTTGACTGTGTGTTGGATGTGGGGCCTTATAAAAGATAAGGTCATTTCACTATGTTTCATCTAAGTTTTCAAGCATTTAATTATAAAAGATAAAGTGGGATTTCAAGAAAATTTCAAGGCATTCAAGAGAAAATTTAGTGAAGAGTTATTACAGAAATCAAGATCCAATTATCATGTCAAAGTCTTCTTGCATCATGCATGTTATTGGAGCTAATATGGTGATGTAGAGTTCATGATCCATTCAAGTATTCAAAGCAGTATTTCTAATCAAGTTTCAATATCAAGATCTGCATCCATTGAAGCCATTCCATGTAAGTTGCAGATCTACATTCCAAGGTTCATTCAAGGGTTTGGTGAGTTGTGACATAGAGTTGTTCATTCATCATTCCTTTCATGCTAGCTCATTTCATTTCAAGGTTTAATTACCAAAATGTGGTTTGACCAAGACAAACCCCCATTCACCAAAAACAAAGCATTTTTCCCCTTGTGAACCTCAATTCTAGACCTACACAAACACAAAGAACAAACACAATGTTAGTCATATATGCAAGTTATAACTAAGATTCCCCATGCAATTAATCTACAATGCTCAAAATAGGAAATGAATGAAGAACACAATAAAAGAAATCAATCAAATCCTATTAAAGCATGCAACCTCTTAATCCCATGGGGGAATTGGTGCCATTTTGATGTGAAAAATGGCCCTTTCCCAACTCCTTTGCAAGCTTGATGAAGATTGATGCACTTGATGATGATGAACAATGTGCTTCCTTGATGAAATCTACAATAACCTAGTGATGATGATGGAAAAATGATATGGAAATGGATGAATTTTCTCTAAATATGAAGATAGTAACTTTGCTTTAAGTTCTGGATCCAAAATGAGAAAAAGAGCCTTCTATTTATAGAAGAATAAGATGGACGAATGAGCAAAATGGAGGAATGTGGGATCATTCAATATCCAATGGCCAAGTGCCACTTGTCAAGATGTGAATGGAGGAAGGTTGATCACATTTTGATGAATGTGCCAATAAATGATATTAGGTGGAAATTGAAAATTGTGAAATGACAAGTTGGAGGGAGAAAAGAATGTATTGAATGCCACTTGGCTCAATGCACAAGGACATGTAAGAGGCATCGAATTCCTTGTTGGAAGGACAAATCCCATTTGGAGGGATTTTCAAATTTGGAGGAATATTCCCTTTTGATGCCAAGTTGAGGGAAATTAGAAGAATTAATAAACCAAAATAAATGATTTATTGGGCAAGTTGCAAAATCTAGAGGATTTAGGTGATTGAGATTATATTTAACCATGATTTGATTAATTCAAGTGAGGATTAGGTGATTTGACAATTTGACTTAGACTTTTGGATTAATTTAAATCAAAATGAGAGAAAAATGATTATTAGACTTATTTAAATAAAGTTTGATTTATTTAATTAAAGAGGGGGCGATGTTAGTTTTAAATCAAACAAAGATAAATTTATTTAATTTAAATAGATGACTTTAGAGATAAAAATGATTTATTTAATTAAGCGATGAAATGTGATGAATTTAGTCAAATAAAGGTTATTCGATTAAATGGTTAGTAAAGGGGATGATTTAGGATGAATTGGTGTTAGTGAAATCAAGATCGGGTGTATAACATTAATCAGTACATTTTATGTGTCTACATTTTACCCCTCTTTGAAGCAATGCACTTGTTGCATTGGTTCAAAGAATAAACTTGCCGAGATCAAAATTCAAAAATTATCTAATTTTTTTGAATGCCCCACTGCTTCCCCAATGAAAAAATTATGCTAGTACACTGCCCCCTCAAGAGATCGGACAAAAAATTTGATTTTTGGGTGATCTCGCAAAAAAAAAAGACAAGGTGCTTGACAGGTCCAAAAAGGCTCCGGGAGGCCAAAACATGCCAAAACAAGACAAAACGATGCAAAAGAAGCCTTGGTTGGGAAAAAACAAGATTGGGGTCCAAAACCCTAGCTGGACAGCCAAACGGGGTCAAAAACCCCTAGTTTTTAGGCTTAAATAGGCCTTGGGGGACCACTTCCAATTCATTTTCACATTCAGCCTTTAGAGATTCTGCAAATTCGAGCTTTGACCCCTGCGAGAGATGGCACAATGAACACTTCCACGACATGTTTCGCAGCAAGTACGAGTGTACCATAGGCTTCCCGACACAGGACCACCAGTATGTCATCTTGACCTGACTTCATTTTTCAATTTTTGTGTGCTTGTAATAGCTTAGAAAGTCAAATTAGGTCAAGCAGTCCTATATAGCACCACTGCAAACTTCATTTTGGCATTGCTACTATGGATAGTGATGTGGCGTTGTAGTTTTGAGTTAGTGTTCAAACTCCAAATTGAACCACATATGTGAATTACATCGTGTCGGGCCAGCTAGCAAACTAGGGTTTAGGGGTTAAATAGAGGCATGCCCAAATTGCACCATGGTAGCGGAGTTTGGAGGTTTAGAGCTTCCAGCAGTATAGTTTGGAACTTCCAAATTGTGTCGCAATTGCAAACAGTGACGCATTTGTTGTTTCAATCACAAAAACTCCGAACAGGATCTTGATTTTTTTATAATACTTGATGCTGTGACTTTCCTGATGCAGGAGGCAAAGATTCTTCATTCGCTTGAGCACAGATCCTCCATTTTGGGCAGATTAGTTGGTATGCACGAGTGGCTCCAAGAGCACTTGGGGGTGATTGGACTTTGGTACATTGCATATGCACCGCCGGTGAGGACACACTTAGGGATGATGACAACACTAGCAAAGCGATGACACGATGAGACACCATCATTTCACTTTCCTATAGGTGAGGCAATAGTGACCTTGGAGGATGTTTGGCACATACTATGATTGTTGATCCATAGAGAGAGATTCATCTATGATGTGGATGTTGGGAGAGATGCCTATCACAACATGATGGGCCTTGGTCAGATTATTTTTGCCAAGGTTTAGATTGGGTTGGAGCACTACAGGCTCGTTGTATCACCATTCTACCTAGTTGTAGCAACTATCATTTCAAGACTTGTGGCACTAGATTGGTGCAACCGATACTTTAGTCTAGGATCCAGGGGCTCACCTGGGAGTGGATGGTCAGACGAAGAGTATGCTTTGTGTGAGGGCCAGTCCTGCTGGCCTCGCTATACTGAGATCTACATGAGTTTGCATACTATGAAAGTAGATCCATTAGGGCCAAGGTCACACTCCTTCACATCTAGGCCTGGTGAGCACATTGCAGTGCTCTGCCCATGAGTTACACCAATCGATATGGAGTTAGACGACCTAGTCGTTTGGAGGTACAAGGGATGACTCTCTTTTTCAAAAACTAGATAGCACAGGTTCCCTCATTGGAGAAGGGTTATTGATGACATGAGAGAGTTCACATGGTAGCTATATCTTGGGTGGCCACTATGGTATGACGATGCCCAAAAGTTGTTTTTTGTGAGACAAGATATACTTATACATGGCAGGGAGCATACGATGGTAGAGTGGTACCTTCCTAGCCGAGTACTCAGACATTTTGGTGAGTCGTGGGATAGACTCGATGACTAGTACATTGTGATATTTGCACATACTACGAGGGAGACAACCTAGGGCTGATACATTCCTGTAGATGAGGCATTATAGAGCTTTAGACATCTGGTGGCTAGGCCATGGCCATATGATCAAGGCCAGGCTGACAAAGGCACCACACAAGCATACAGAGATTGGTTTTTTCCACCACTCAGATTGATACTGCTAGGGACACCATTGACACGACATAGTTCCAAGGGAAGATCGACAAGAAGAGGCCGAGGAGGAGGCCAAGGGGATAGGGATGAAGATGGGGGCCAGGGAGAAGGTGGACCACATGAGCAACCTGATTAGGACATGGTATGATAGGATCCCCTGAGATAGGATTAGGATCAAGATCAGGGCAGACATGACCAAGATCAGGTTAGACAAGACCAAGATTAGGCCCGACAAGATCAGGACAAATAGGTGAATCAACTGCCTTAGAGAGATCAGGGACCACCTTTGAGGGACCAAGGGCCTCCACCGCCACTTGACCAATGAGACACCCTTATCCAGCAACTTCAAGCATAGGTGTTGGGTCTTCAAGGACAAATCGTTGCATTGACATCTAAGAGAGATCAGCTGAGGACTGAGTGGGACCAAACCATTCAGTAGAGATAGGCTACAGAGCTCAGGGCTGCTCGGGAGGTGGGTTGTTGGCAACAACTCGAGAGCATGGCCACATCCTCCTCCCAGAGCACAGTTTCTTTATGAGCATATAGGGAGGCAGTCTGAGAGGCCGACTATTACAAAGTGCATTATCATCAGTCTGATAAATAGAAGTCCAACAAAGGAGGTTCGTGACAAAATCCCTCAAAAGGCATGGAAAAAATTCAATTGGATTGTTGAGCACTTGAGAGTGTTCGAGTGTGTGGCATATGCCCATGTGCCCAAAGAAAAGAGACATAAATTGGATGACAAGGGTGAAAAGTGTATTTTTACGGGCTACAGTGAGGAGTCCAAAGCCTATCGGTTATACAATCCGGTCACCAAGAAAATCATCATTAGTAGGGATCTAGAGTTCTGAGAGGATGTGTCATGGGACAGAGTGACAATTTTTGACAACTCAGAACCACCCTTGACAACTCCTAAAGAAGAAGGAAGAGAATAAGAAGTTCAACAAGATGAGTCTGCAGTTGCTCCTGAGAGCTCCGGATGAGCTCCTGAAAGCTCTGGAAGAGCTCTTGAAAGCTCTCAACAGCTCTTGACGCTGATAGAAAGTCAAGAAGATAGTCATAGATAGCCAAAGATTTGGTTGCAGAGAGCTCCCGACATCTCCTGAAGTGAGCAAACAAAAAGGCAAGCAACTAAAGATAGCTAGAAGATTGGCTCCCAAGAACTCCCGATAGCTCTGGATGGCTCCTAAGAGCTCTCGATAGCTTCTGAACTAGCCTATTTAGTAGAGCAGCAGTAGTAGTGAAAGTTCAGACCCCACTCTTGCCTCCCTAAAACCAAAGAAGACCAAGAGTCTAAGGGAGATCTACCAGAATGAAAGGTATGATGAAGAATTTGATGAGAGTGTGAATTTTGAATTATTTTCTCATAGTGATCCAATTTATTTTGAGGATGCTATGAAAGAGGAGAAATGGTGTGAGGCCATGGATGAGGAGATAGATACAATAGAGAGGAACAACACATGGGAGTTAACTGATTTTCTTCCCAACAAGCAAGTTATTGGGGTGAAATGGGTCTACAAGACCAAGTGTAATGTTAATGGAAGAATAGAGAGGTATAAGGCACGATTAGTTGTCAAGGGGTTCAAACAACATTTTGGGAGAGATTGCAATGAGACATTTTCCCCCATTGCAAAGATGGAAACCATGTGGGAAGTCATAGCAATTCCAGCCCAACACAAGTGGAAGGTGTTTCAAATGGAAGTGAAGTTTGCCTTCCTAAATGGAGTGTTGAAAAAAGTTTATGTGGAGCAGCCATTTGGATATGAAGTTCCAGGTCAAGAACACAAGGTGTATAGAATGAAGAAAGCTCTTCATGGGCTGAAGCAAGCTCCATGGGCATGGTACAACAATATTGACTCATATTTGATGAGCAATGGCTTTAGCAAAAGTGATGGTGAGCCCACTCTTTACATCAAGGTAGCAAATGGTAAGATTTTGATTATTTTCTTGTATTTTGATGATTTAGTTTTCACCAGGGATAATGATTTCATCATTGCTGATTTTAAAGAGGCCATAAAAAGAGAGTTTGAAATGACAGATTTGGGTTTCTTGAGATATTTTCTAGGCATAGAAGTAAAACAAATGCATGATGGTATATTTATCTCTCAAGAAAAATATGCAAATGCAATCTTGAAGAGATTTAGGATGCTTGAAAGCAAGCCTACCCCAACACCAACAATCGTAGGTCTAAAGTTGAGCAAGGAAGATTGTAGTAGCAATGCGAATCCGACCATGTTTAAAATTTTGGTTGGAAGTTTGATGTATTTAACTGCAACTAGGCCTGATATAATGCACAATGTGAGTCTTATTTCCATATTTATGGAGACTCCAAGGGACACCCATTGGTAAGCCGGTAAAAGAATCCCGAGGTATGTGAATGGCACCAAAGGATATGGCATTTTGTACACAACAAAAAATGATTTTGGGCTGGTTGGATACATGGATAGTGATTGGGCAGGAATTTTGGATGATAGGAAGAGCACATTGGACTATGTGTTTCAATTGGGTACGTGAGCTATTTCATGGGCTTCCAAGAAGCAACCCATAGTTTCCCTATCTACAACCAAGGTTGAATATATAACAACAAATGCAACAACATGTCAAGCTATTTGGCTGAGAAGAATCTTGGCAGATTTGAGAGAAGAACAAGAGGATGGAACAACTATCTTTTGTGACAATGTTTCATCAATAGCCTTGACGAAAAATCTTGTGTTTCATAGAAGAAGCAAGCACATTGAAATCAAGTATCATTTTATTAGAGAGTTAGTTGAAAATGGTGAAATTAAAATGGCATTTTGTAGGTCTGAACAGTAGCTAGCAGACATATTCACCAAGCCTTTGAGCAGGGATAGTTTCGAGTGCCTAAGAAGCATATTGGGTATTGTTGATTTGGATCAGGATTGATCTTGTTTCATCAGCTCAGGACCAAAGGGGGAGTGTTGGAAAATTAATTTCTCCTGAAGCCTCCTGATCTCATGTCAGATCCCCCAATTGTTTCACCTACCTATCAGGAGCCCCATCTTCAATGACAGTTTTTGAGATCTCCATCCCTGCAACTCCTAACAGCTCCAAAATTAAATATGGTAGGAAATTTTGAATTCCCAATTTATGATAGTAGGTAATTTTGAATTTTTGAGAGGGAATGTTGAAGAGACCAAAAAAAATGAAGGAAGTTAGTTTTGTTAGTTGGAGGAAGAGTTCCTGAGCAATAGTAGTCTAAAAGAGGAATGTTTTGATTTGTTCTCTATGTGATTCAGAGAAATTTTTGAATAATAGCAGTTGTGATTGTTTTTGTGATTGAGTAGTGATTGCTCCTGAAAGAGCTCTGTGTAGCTCATGACAGTGAGCTTCTAGGAGCTCCTGAAGTTGACTGTCTATGTGAGCAGCTCATGAAAGCTCCCATCAGTTTGAAATCTATAGCTTAGAGTTTATTTTCTAAGTTTTATGTTTGGTCTTTTATGTATTGTCATTTCCAGTTTAATGAATAGAAAAGAAAGTTGCATGTCTCCTTGTTCTTCCACATTTTATTTGTGTATACCCAGTTGATTGGGAAATAGAGCAACAACTCTGTATTTTTTTCTTTGCATTTAGAAATTATTTTTGTCAAAGACATCCATATTGAGATCCAAGTAGAATAGAATAACATTTAACTTTTAACTTTTGACGTCCACAAGACATCATCCACTATGTTGATACCCTTTGCCCTCTATAACAGGGTTGTCCATGTGTTAATCCATATTTGTGCCTAGGCTTGGATAGTTTTTATAACCAAATTTTAGATGGCCACACTAGTTAATGTATCATGCCTTGGTTTACTATTCCTTATATGTTTCCTTACAGAGAGTTCATGCGCCCAGATCCCCTACAAGTCTATAAACCTTGGAGGGTGGCTCGTCATTGAAGGCTAGATCAAACCATCTCTCTTTCAAGGTTGGAGTGTTCCAAACAGTGATCTCATGGTATAATATAATACTCTAAAATTCTCTCTTGCAAACTTTGTCATTTGAGGTTTTTTGTCCCATTATTCTCTTCTTGCACTAATCTTTTTGGCAAGATGGAATGGAAATTCAATTGAAATTTGTTACAATGGGTGCCTATGTTGTAGCATAAGGTGGAGGCGGTGAAGGAATTCAAGTAAACACAGAAAAACCTGATGAATGGGAGACTTTCAAGGTATGTAAATTTAAGCTTGCCATATTTTGATCTATAGGATGTATAAATATTGATGATTATGTTTATATGTTAATGTTAATAGATATGGCGTGTGGAAGACAGAGGCTATCAGCTTAGAGTGCACAAAAAATAATTCATTGGAGCCCAAAATGGAGGAGGAGGAATTGTGAAGGCAGTTGCAACAACACCCAACACCTGGGAAACATTCAAGATCATAAGGAACCCTTCCAATGAAAACCAAGTGCATATAAAAGTTCTAAATGGAATGCACATGCAGGTGTTGTGAGATATATAATATTATTCTTGACTGAAAAATCCAAAGATTAGTTAACTGCCAATTTTCAAGGTGAGTCGGGGTGGGACACTAACGCTGCAACATTTGAGATGACCATTGTCAAACAATTATAGGGCGAGCATCAACTCTCAAAGGGCCTTGGAAAAAAAGAGCAACAAGTCCTCAATGTACTCTCAAATTCTGTCAAAAGCCTATTCATTATTATGCTCGTATTTCTATTATGTTAATTGTATGTCTAATTTTTGTTAATCAGGAGCATCAAAATACTTTCATCCAAGAGAGTTATTTTTCTTTTCTTTCCCAAAATGGAATAACTATTGTCAGAATTCCTATGGGATCGTGGATTGCAGAAGACCCAAATCCACCATATCCTTTCGTTGGAGGGTCTTTGAATGCGCTAGATAATGCATTCTCCTGGGCAGAGTATACTACTAACAAACTTATGACAATTTAAGGGAAAGAATATGTTGTTAATTTTACCCTGTATATGAATCATCTATTAATGTTCTTAACCATATTCCTAGTGGATTAATTGAGTAGCCGAGTTTTAGAATATCTCTAAGTAAGTGCACATTACATTGCAGGAAACATAACATTAAAATTATAGTAGATCTCCATGCTACTCCAGGCTCCCAAAATTCACACAACAATCGCGCGAGAGATGACTTTGTTGAATGGGATTCCCAAGGTAGCCTTTCAGTGATTGAGTTTCTTGCTATTAGGTACACTCTCTCATCAACGCTTGATTTTTAATATCAACATGGTCCAATTAAATAAATTATTACAATAGATATATTTAGCGGTTTGTGGGGTGTAGAATGGATGGTTAATCCATTGAAGGACATGGGTGATGGTCATAGTTTTAAACTTACAGTGGATATCATATGTGACTTAGGTTTCATATTATTCATACTTGCCCATAGGCAATATTATTGCAATGAGTTTTGTTTTTCTTAGTTAATTAATTATTAATAACTTGGTTTTCAACCAATCAAAAACAATATTAAAAATAAATAAATCAATTTTACAAAGTTAATTTGTAAAATATTTAACTTTATAAATTAGAAAAAATATTTTTTTTGAAAAGTTTTGTGTTATTGAGAGATTTTGAGGAACTATTATTTTTCCTATTTATTTTTAAGAAAATTAAATTATTATTTTGCCTATTTTTTAGAAAATTAAACTATTATTTTGCCTATTTTTAAGAAAATAGAAGTATTATTTTGCCTATTGTTGAGTGCATCCAAGCTTCTCAATTAAACTTCTCTTGATATTGCATAAATAAAAGTAGAAGAAAAAAGGTAATTTTGATCAGCCTATTTGACAAATTATTTTTACTACAATGAAATTTATAGATACAAATAAACAATATAAGAATGGAATAACTCTATCTTATTTTCCTTATGATTTTTTTGTGGGAATTGAGAACTTGATTATTTTCTAAAATTTAAACTACCTTCTGAAGGATGGCCATGTTACGTATATAATCTATCGGGTCTATCTAGAAAGCATAGTTCAGATTCTCTACGTAACATTGGAGGAGATAACATTTCCCCATAGGGCCGCCGAACAATCGATATTCAGGAGATTAGTTACAATCCTTCTATGGCTGCTCCAGCAATGAAGAGGGTGAAAAGGATGGCAGAATTTAGGAGGAGGACCTATAGTTTTCTCTAGCCCGGGGGTGTGGGTAAGCCGGTGGGAGGGAGTTCAAGAAAGTCTTCTCCGTGTAAATGGGAGTTCAGCCCAGGTTTGAAGGCCGAGCGAGAGTTAAAGAAAGTCAATGAACTAGTTCAACCGGTAACAATCCAACTATAGGATAGTCGGGCCTTCTTTACTCCCTCGTTAATTCAGTATGAAAGGAGGATGGTCCGGTTCTTGCATAGAAACACTATCCCGGCCTCGTTTCTCAACAATAAAGCCGGATGTCTTGCCTCGGTCGGGGTACTCAATCAAAAATGGATGAGGGAGCAGATTAGCAGCAACTTGCCTACCATAAAATTTGAGGGGCTATGGGCGATTGGATGAGGGAGCAACAGATAGATCGAGGAGAGTATTCATCTTTCTCACCTAGTTTCATTCTCCAGGTGAAGGTAGCCGCCCTGAGGAAGGGAGTTAAAGAAAGTATTCTTCGTCCGATGGGACCCTGAGAGATGCTTATACCACCCTCACCCTCTAGTCGTTGGATGGAAGCTCGTCGCCTCCCCATAGAATTGTAGGGCAGTTACCCGATAACAAGGATGGGGATGGAAGCCCATAGAATTGTAGGGGCTCACTTACCTGAGAATCCTATAGTGACCTTACCGGAAGCTCGTCGCCCTAATAGTTGAACAAGGATGGAAGCTCGAACTCCCCGCCACCGGATGGACTACCTAATGGATGGAAACCCGTCTCGAAAGCTTTTAGCCAGTTATATTGTGCCGGTTCATTACATCAAAGTTTGTCTACCCTTACCTGAACTGAACTTCCCCCTACGGGCTCGATCTCGATCTCCGCTAATCCTATTGCCCCCCACCCACCCCTTGGATAGTTGTCCTCTAATCTTAGGCTAGGCTGGCATCCTCTAATCGCTGGATTGAATCCCCGATGAACCGGAACTTAGGAGGAAGAGAAAGACTATGACGTTACCCCTCCCCCTCACTATGCTATGACGTTACCCCTCCCCCGGCCCTAGGGGGCAAGATACCGGAGAAAGCAAGAAAGTTGGGGCAAACGAGCCCATTCATTTTGACCGGGAGGTCTAGGCCACGCGACGACGTGTTAGAGGTTAGGGGCCCCAGGCAATAGAGTTCAACTACAGCTATGTGGGGTCCGGCCAATCAAAACTACAGCTCCTTCATTCACCACCGGTCCTTCCTTTCAACCATCCAGCTTGCCAGGGATAGAGGCCGATTGAACCTAAGGCCTGCCTTCGGCAGCCGACCATATTGGAAATATACTTGGGGTGGTGGGGGTCCTCGGAAGGTCCACTACTGTAGGGAAACCCACCGGGAGTCCCACTCCAGCACTCCTTGGATATGGGATTCCCCCCCATTATAGTGTATGTTAAATGCACCCTATCCCAGCAGCTGATTCCCTTAGCCAGTAGGGGCCTGTGGGCTGGGTACCTCGTGGGGTGGGAGAGGGTGGGGGCTCCCTTTGGACCCACTATACCCGCTTTTAGAATGGTGGTGGGTCTTGCATACCAATATCATTTCCTTTACACTGGCCGGGACGACTACCGCGGGTAATTTCACGGTACACCGCTTGGACCGGTAGTGGCCGGTGACCGGCCATGACCGCTTATCTAGATGGCATGGGTGGACATTTGCAGGTTTACCGCCAGGTAAGAACTGGATCGGGTGAAAGGGCTGCATTTCCTTTTGCTGACCAATCCTGGCTGAGTACCTCACCTCTGTGGTGTAAAGCAAGGAAAGGCCATTGTGGAATTTGGTATGCTGACTACCAGCAGCATCTATAGAGTCAGAGGCTCCGGATCAAGATCTTCTGCTGCAACAGGGTCAGGGTTGGCTGTCAAGTGCCTCGCTCTCTATTCCCCAACCGACCTTTCTCTATTCCGGGCCCCCACTGGCACTAAGGGTGCACTCGACCGGATACTGGTTGAGAAGGTAATCGAATAATCGGCTTTAGGGCGATAGCGAACCACTCGACCTTGAGTTAGAGAAGAGATCTACGGGGTGACCTAATATGGTTGGTTGCCGAGGAAGAAGGCACTTCCACGATCTATGCATCATTGTGCCGTCTCGACCGGCCGCTTTTCGATACTGTCGTGTAGGCCGTCTTATTCCCAATCAATAGGCACCGATTTCCAGGGAATCGCGATACCGTTTGGATTGAGATACCGTTCGTTGAGTGAGATACCGCTTCGTTGTACCGAAGAGATACTGTTTTCCAGGAAATTGATAGAGACCCCCAGGGCGATACCGTCACCCGACCACCCACTAGGGCCTATAGTGATTAATTCCTCAGGCCGAGCGGGAGCCCTACCACTACTATAGCTGCCCCTACTATCTAGAATTCAGTCGTTTGTTAGAAAGCGATCGAGATAGGCCCCACTAGCCCCCCTACCCAAGGCGGACCCCACCACCCAAGGCAGACCCCACTTATGTTAGCAGGCGTACATTAATTAAGCCGGATTAATGCCACTTGCCTTTTTCTAAGGCCTGCCTTCGGCAGCCCCCCTACTATTCTATGGCCTGCCTTCGGCAGCCCCCCCATTATAGTTGTTTTGTTGCCAATATGGTCGGCTGCCGAAGGCAGGCCAAGGGGTGGGTGGCCCTTCAAATAGTAGGGGCCTCCCACCCCCATAGAATAGTAGGGAATCTACCGGGGGGGCCCTGCTGAAGGCAGGCCTTAGGTCCCGAAGCAGGGCTGGGATGGGAACTGAACCAATGAGAAAAGGAAGGTTGGTTCCTTCCCGGCCGGTGTTCAATAGCTTCGAACTCAATCACTTCATCAATCAATTCCACAGCTGAACCCGGTTCGTTCGGGTCGCTATATCACGCCTTCCCGACCCGGACCTGGATGCATGCTCCCTGCGGTTGTTGCATCCGAACCAAGCTTCCTTCCCTAAGGCACATATGGTCGGCGGCGAAGCCTAGGCGGGCCGGTAACTTCGCCCTAAAGAAATGATAGGCGGATCGAGGAGAAGGTTTCTTGGGAGGATTTATTGGACCTCCGGGTTCTGGCACTGGTACTGCTGCTGGATCGATATCTTTCCGTGAGACCCGGGTCATGGCGAGCGAGAAAGGGGTCCATCTCCCAGACAAGCCTCTAAGGTCGGTGTTTGGAAGAATCTGGCTCTCTCTAGTCGATTTGTTTGCCGATTGCCCCTCTCAATTGAACCTGACTGGTTGAGCCATTGGATCGGATGGAGAGGTGGAATCATGATTCTTGCTATTCCTGGAGTAGTGGTGTGGATGCGGTGGAGTTAGTTCCTACTTATTCGGTTGGTCCACTGGATGCTTCTGATGGATCGAGACCCGAGCCCTACGGGGCAACGACTTCACTTCACCGATGAACCAGAACTTAGGAGCATCTGTTGTTACAACGTACATCCAGGATCGAGTTGGGACACACCCCGGTCGATCGGATCCCCTGCCCGGCACTTTCTCTGGTCGAGTCGAGGCGAGGAATGAACAACGTCACCGGTGCACCGGGGATGGGAAGCTTGAAAGGTGGTGCAATCATTTCTCCTCGATCTCGGTTCTTTTCTCCCATTCCTCGCTCATCCCGGGTTCGGAGCTATGGAATCATAGGTATTTATTTTCTTCTCTTCCAATTGATTGATCCGTCGCCATTAATACGTATATGATATGAATTGATTCTCTGGAGGATATGAATTTTATCTGGCCGTTTCGATTCATTTTGAGATCCTTCTCTCTGAGTTTCTTCCTTTCCTTCAACAACAATGATAGCCCAACAATAGTAGAAAAGGGCAACCCCCGGGTCCCCCCTCCCACCCACCCTAATCTCCATCGGGGGCGGTCCGATCGGATCGAAGTCGATTGACCTTCCGCATCTTTACTGTTGAGTGGTGAACTGGTGAATTCTAGGTATCAATCCCCCTCATCCCGGGTAGACGTGTGTTTTTTCCATTCCGCTCCTGCTTCGATTCACTGCATCTCCTTTACTGCTCACCCGGGCTCTCCCCTGCATCCATCCGTGGTTGGGTGGGAGTATAATCGAGGTGGGGAATGAACCGCTACCGGACATATGGGATGAACAGGTGGATCCGCATCTGGCACCACTTCAGTCCTCGTGATCATCATTCCTCAACTTATCAGATAATTCTAGTAAATGGGAAGGGGGCAGGTGTCTTCACCGTTGCAGCTGTGGGGAAGCCCAATACTAATAAAGTGATTCATCCATACAAGCCAGGAGAGGCCTACCATCGCTGTTCCGTATACCATGTTTCAACTTCTTGTTATCCCAGAGGTATGAGTCGGGGATCGAAGCCTGTGTGATCGAATGATCCCCTTGTCCCAAACCCGATGCCTCAGAGTGCAGTTGTTACGGGGCATCAGTACCCGATGTGCACCTATCATCTGGGGCTACAATGCTGATGTGGGCTAGCTGAAGAACTTCCTTTCCTACCCATCGCTTGTAGTTTCTTTAGGCCCATTGGACATGGAACATCCATTGGACATGGAACCCAACAAATGCCCCTTCTCTTCCTCTCGGGGGCCCCAGGGCCCTTGAACTATATCTCCCACCCACCCCTACGGGAATATATATATATATTATTATGGGGGGCAACCCCGGCATGTCCTCCCACCCACCCCTTAGGTCTACCAACTATCTCCCCTCGGGGAACCACACCCCCCACCCTAGAATTCCCCCCACCCGGAACTATACTATGGAACTCCCACCCGATTAAGTTTCGCCCACTCCAATCATATTACGTATATCAAACAGTGAGCATTCTTCCCTCTGTTCTGAAGGCACTTTAGCTCTGTTGTGTTGGGTTCAGTTGGGCATTGAGCCGATCAGACTTAGCGAGACTGAAAGAAAGCAATGAAGACAGTTGATCTGTGGGGGCAGGCATAGCTTTGAGCATCGAACCTTTGTCTTTCTTTCATTTTTTGCGGGATCTCCGGAATGGAAGGGAAGCTCCAGTTATTAGGGGCTATTAGGGAGGCAGTAGGCAAGCTTTCCCATAGTTACCTTCCCATAGTTCTTGAACTAGTCTGTCCCCCTACTATAGTAATTGACTAGGAGACGGATAAAGAGAGATGGCCCCTAAAATATATTATTCGGATAAATTGAGACGGATCTTGAGACAACCCATAGAATTTGAGGGAGACGGCCCTCAATTCTATGGTTCAGATCGTCAAGTTCTATACTACACATGCCAACTTTGGCAACTATAATTCCCTCCCACCCAACCCCATAGAATTGTAAGGGCTCCCACCCACCCCCTATCAATTCTATGGGGCAACCTCTAGCAGGCGTACATTAATTAGGCTACCCCTACCCCATGCAGGGTGGGTGGGAGGAGGAGATAGAATAGCCCTACAATCAACAACTCTCCTCTAAGCAGGGGTGGGTGGGATGATAGTCTTAATTGAGCCTAAGGCATGTCCCCTACTATTCTATGGGGGGTTGGGGCCTTAGGTAAACTAGACCACCATAGAATAGTAGGGCTCTACGTAACATCTTAGGCGGCCAAATGAATCTACTGTGGGTGTTCATGGGCAAAGAGATTGCTTCAGAAACTGTTATGGGGCGTCGGGGGAAAGGATGGCGTTCGGGTGGATGGATAGAGAGGCAAAACATCACTAACCTGGAGGGAGGAAGGAAGGTTCAATCAATAGGAATATGGCGAGAAAGAAGGATGAGAGTTTTCTCTTTTCTCACCGGCCCCTTCTTATTCTAGTTGTTATTGGTTGGCCTACCTTAACTAGTTATTGGTGAGAGAGTGGGTGAGAGGGCAAGTTCTTTCTCTTGGCTCCCCACACCCCCTTCTTGTTTGGCTGGTGTAAGGATGCTAATGGGGGTGGAGCGGTTATAGCCTAACTTGACTGGAGCCCTAGCCAAATTAACGAGGAGAATTGGGTGAGAGGTAGGCAAGCGCTCGGGGTTCTATCCGGTTACCCGACAACAATAGAGAAGCTGGATTAGAGGATGGGCCCGACCATAAAATTTTAGGGGCTATGTGCAATTATAGCTCTCCCTCAACCTCAACGAGTGCTTCGTCAAGTAGGGTGCTACCTCCCAACCTTTCTTGATATCCTATTGTGGGAGGTAGATGCCTAAGATTAGGCGGGAGGGAGGTAGGGCGATAGTAACATTCTTTGAGGGCAACGAGAAACTAACTTTCCAAGGGAGGGAGTAGACTAGTTTAACTAGCCGGGAGTTCAAGAAAGATTAGAGGATGGGAACTATTTAGAGGATGGGCAAGATCGAGATTGAGTTCCCTATCAGTTGGAAAGAAGGTTAATTTGGCCCAGGGGGTCTAGGGGAGGGAGGGCCCCTACTATTCTATGGTAGAGCGGCATCTGATCAGGGCCCGAAAAGGAGTTCAGTATAGAATCTATTTCCATCCGGGGGTGCCATCCTTTATTTACCCGGTGGTCCATCCTGAACCGGCCACCCTTTCTCACCGGCGAGTAATGGGAGGAAAGATCCTTCACTCCGGACAAGGAGTAAGAAAGATAATCCTGGAGAAAGAGAATTCCCCCTTCCATACATAGTAGTTGTTCGTTCAACCGTTTCTCGAACTCCACCGAGAAACCGCCCGATATCTTAAGGTTCTAGTTTGGCTGGAATCTATAGTTGGCTGGATGGAACTCCCTTAGAATAGTAGGGGCCACCCGGGAGCAACAGAATGCAAATTGATTGATTGATTGACTGAATGATGAGGAGAAGAATGAGATCCAACTACCGCCAGTTGGGGAATCACTGATCAGTAGGCCCCGCGGAAAGACTAAATAGCTGCTATTTGTTGGGCTCACTAACCTAGGTCAGAAAGAAGGATGGAGCGGGGTGGTAGTGAATGAAGGACTCATTTCAGTGGGGCCTGTAGGGGAGGGCCCCCGATGGACAGTGGGAGGAATAGTGTCCCATAGAATTTTAGGGCTCCCGGGTTCAGCCCTACCATAAAATTTTAGGGGCTATCCACCCACCCATTATTATAGTTGTTCCTACAATTCTATGGGGATGGTAGGTCGGGCGGTTAAGCCCGCCCTTATATTGAGGGTAGGGTAGGGCTATATTGATTCTCCCCACCCTACATGCATGCATGCACGGAGCCCCCTTGCATTCTATTGTTGCAGATGATCGATCTTCATAATAGCCCTTCCTCCCAACCCTAGGGGCTCCACAAACCCTGTGGCCTATAGTTTCAACCAGGTGATTGATCTGTAGAATATAAGTGGCCTATAGTTTCAACCAGGCGATCGATCTGGTAGGCCTATAGTTTTTCTTATGGCGATCTCTATAGAGATGGGGGAAACACTACTCTAGTCAAGCCTATAGTTTAGTTTTCTCTGACCAGATTGATTTTATACGTAACATGCTCACCTAACGGAGGAGGAGGGAGTTCAATATTTCTTTCTACGAGAGATGGCATCTACGAGAGATGTCAGTCCTATAGAGATAGGGGCAACTTAAAGCAGCTCAGCTCAGCTTAGCTCAGCTTATGGGATGGAGGAAGATGGGTTTCCCGGTTGGAGTGGAGATCCATAGATCAGATCAAGGACTCTATAATCCCCTCCCACCTTGCTGGCATAGCCCCTACTATTCTAAGGGCCCCTGGGGGCAGCAAGGAACTTAGGAAGATATAGAGTTCTCGGGGTGGGGCACCCCAATAGTTAGTTGGTTGGACAGAGACCGTATGGACAACTATGTAGACTGGGCACCTTACTCCATGATACCCTATCCATATATGGGTTGGGGGGGTGAGTAAAGCTGTCAATAAAAACTGTCTCTTGTCAGTCCTTTTTCTCTTAATCCATCCACCAACCAGCTACTCCTAAACTAGTTCCTTTAACCCTAAACTAGTTCCAACCACTAGTCCACTAGTTCCATCCAACCACTAGTCCACCCGGCCACTAGTCCACTAGTTCCAACCACTAGTCCACTCCCCTCCCCTGCACTAGTCCCCACCATCTAAGGCAAGCACAGTTTAAGTTGATTCCCTAGGACTATCATAACTCGCATAATACAAACCGCAAAAAATATGGGGGAAACCATGATGGAAAACATACTTGCCCCATTAGCATGCATATAACGAAGCAACCAGCCCCCTTCAACATCTCTCATGATATGTTCTACGCTGTTGAAAGCTAGATCCACATGTAGTGTGTAATGCATAGCTGGAAAAACGATGGTCACTATCTGAATGGCTGGACAAATACCAGCTAATGGACCAAACCCCCACCAATGACTCAGATTGCTCGAGGTCGGATAATCTATCAAATGTTGGTTCAGTGTGGAGAATATGGGTTGTTTGAGAATGGAAAATCATTGTGTCATGTCTCTGTCCCCTCAAGTCGACTCCCCCTTAATGGAAATTTTCAGGTGCCCTAGAACTATGGCACCAAGAAAGATTTTCCTTAAAAAGCTAATCGGCATTGACTTCCCCATGTAGATCGAGCTTGTGTAGGTAGATGTGGGGAATCCACACTGCATGCATGTCGGAGATACGACACGGTCTACTATCTATAGGGCCCGAGAGATAGTCTAGGCCAGACTAGACTCTAGTATAGCGATGCAGTCTATATACGTCAGATGAGTGGCCAGGAATGTTACGTATAGAATCAATTTTCCGTTGTGGGGGATGGAGCCTAGTTTATTAGTTCAACCGGGAGGCCCTACAATTCTATGGGGCTCCTCAGCCATACTGAATGAACGAGGAGGGGGTGTAGGAAGGGCCTTCAGGTGGTGGCTGGATGGAACTCGGTAGTCCTAGAGAAGTTGGACCTCCTTACTTATTATAGTTGTCTACTCGGTGCCCCATCTCTGTGTGTGGGGATGGGTGGGGGGCATAGTTGGATTCCATCTCCTTCATTGGATTGGAGTGGAAGTGTGCTCTCCTGGGCAAGACAGTTGTTTCTCTGCTCCCCCAGATAGCCACAACTATAGATAGGTTAGATAGCCACATAGATAGGTTAGATAGCCACAACTATCCTATCCTCCCACACCCCCTCTTGTCGTCCCATTCCCATTACCCTCTGGGAGTTCAACCCCACTAATTAGCTCCCTCCATCCTTCACCCTCGGGTTGGATTGCTTTCCTGCTTTTTCCATCCTGTGCTATCGCGACCGGCCCATGCTATCGCGTCGGCGTATCAACAATAATCTACCTCCCTGTGGGGGGGGGGCGAGAGGCCCCCCCTTCAGGGAGGTAGATTATATTCATGGGAGGCCCCCCCTATTGCCAGGGTTGGGTGGGACTAGAAGGTTCCTGGGCGAATAGGTTGGTCCCGAAGGGCCCGACTACCAGAGAACCACGACCCCTTGCGTGCTTCGCACCCACCCAGCCCCCATTATAGTTCAGCCTTCGGCACCGACCATATGGCCTTTGGTGGGGTTGGACCGACCCAGCCCTGCTTCAGGACTGACCCAGCCCTGCCGACCATACTCGTAACAACTATAGAGGGTGGGTGGGGGTGGCGGGTCGGTTCTACATGCACGAAGGGTAGGTCGGTCCTGCATGCATGAAGGGCAGGTCGGTCCTACATGCACGAAGGGCAAGGCTTCCGGGTGGGTGGGAAACTATAGTTTCGGAATGGTTGATTCCCCTCTAACCCACCCGCCCCGGATGAACCCGAAGGGCATGGTCGGCCTACTATTCTATGGTGTGGAGCCTCGGGCGGCTCCACTCCCTCAACTAAGTTCATCAAGGAGAACTAAACAACTTGAACTGAACTACCTAGGCAACAGAGTTGAGCTCCCATGAAAGCATGCTTAGGTAGGCAATGTCATTGAATAGTAGGGGGGAGTTCCAAACGAGTTAACGAGACCTAACTTCGGCTAGTGGGTGGGAGGGAGGAAGTTAACGTTATCCGGGGGTGGGGGATGGAGACTACACCTCCGATGGGGGATGGAGCCTAATGAGGAGAATTCACGAGGTAGCTCTGACCCATACAACTAGAATACCCGCAGTGGGGAGGCTCAGGATGGATGGTTGAAAGGATGGAAGGAAGGAAGTCTCCTCGGATTGCAGTTTCAGGGAAGGGAAGCTTGTCTGGGCAGGGTCTCAGTGAATAACAAGTATGGAGGGAGGTTGAGTAGAATTAGATTAGCCTGCCCCTCCCCGTGAGATTGTTCACCCCCAGGCAAGAGCTAGTCGATGGTAACAGCATTAGATGTAGCTCCAGATGGACTTCACCCCCAGGCAAGAAAAAAGTGGGCTCGTTTTCCAGTCATGTCAGCTAGACTTTCTCTAAATTCCAAGCCATCCTTCACCCCTGCCCCTACTATTCTAAGGGGAAGGAAAGCCAAAGCTAAATTCCCATTGGCTTGAATAATCTACCGATAATTGCCAACCTCGTCTCACAAGCGCATTAATGAACTGATCCCTACAATTCTATGGGATCGACTATAATTAGAAGGGCTAGCAAGCAACATTAATCCTTACTCTAACAAGCTTATTAATGAAGTGGGAACCTATAGTTCAGTCATGTGAGCAAGAAAACTGTGGCCGCGGGGAAAATGAATGAGTCATTTTTGCAGTTATATGCGGAGCACTTTTGATCAAGTTTTAGATGGTCCCAAAGCTAAATTACTATGGGGTCGGTTTTCCAGTCATGTGAGCGAGACTTTCTCTGAATTCTGATAGCTCCCCAAAGCATGGAGACCGATGGCTCGGTTTTCCACCCATGTCTGTGAGCCCCCCCATTCTATTTTGAGAAAGCGGGAAAAAGGTAGTGGCAATTAATCTACCCTCCTTAGGATTAATGCCACTTGCCCCTTAGAATAGTAGGGCCCACCGGCCTTAGAATAGTAGGGCTTCCAGGTGGGTGGGGAATCAGCCGTTCCGGAACTATAGTTTCCCACCCACCCCCTACCATTCTATAGGCTAGTGGTTCTCTGGTAGTCGGGCCCTTCGGGACCCGCCCCCGATTATAGTTAGTTGCCAATATGGTCGGTTGCCGAAGGCATGATACGCCTTTGTTGAGCCACTGATCTATAATGATGTAGCAGGATGGGATGCCCTTAGTTTCTTATGGCAATCCCCCCTACCCCTACCCCGGCCTATTATAAGGGTAAGGGCCCTACAATAATCTACCTCCCTGTGCATGCATGCACGGGGGGGTAAGGGGCCGGATCATAGGGGATTTGAACCCCAACCTCTTCTATGCCCTACTATTCTAATAAAGGGGGGGCAACCTGCTAATCTACCTAACTACAAATCCTTCCTATATACATAATACTCTATCCTCCTACTCGACTTTTTGGGTCTAATTCTAGTTAGCGAAGTGAGTATGGGCACTTGAGATTAGATACCGATCTATAGATCTATCTGGAGGGTGAGGTGCCCATCTCTATTCTATACGTGATACGACTGCATGCCCTATCGTACAATATGGTCTCATCTCAAGTATCTGATCTGATCCTATCAAGATGTATTCTGATCAGGCGGGGACTAGAACTATTAACTATATATAGCTGTAGCTGGAGAGGAACCATTCAGAATTTAGGGGCACAGATATGGAGAGCCGCCCGCCCTATATATATATAGATATACATATGGCGACCCCCCCTTGCCCTATCAATTCATGGGGGATAGGGACTTTGTGAGCTAAGAACCATGGGAAAGACTGTGATCGAATGGATTATAGATTATAGATAGTCGCCCCCCCTCTATATAATTCTCCCTCCCACCCTGCATAGGCATCCTATCCGAACTCTATAGAGTAAGTAGGCCCCTGAGAAAGGGCATAGCATATAGTCTAGTCCATATAGATAGTCTCTGGGCTGGCACCCTTCCCTCGATTGACCCGACCCTATACTATATATCTGGCAATCGAGTCCCAAGATAGATAAACAATTGGCCTCCGCCTATCCGGGGCAGGGGAGTGCCCCATATCTATACAAGGGCTCCCTATCCCTATCCCTATCTATATATGGGGATGGGGTGGGGCTGGGACCTCGTCCTCCTCCAGCTGAAGCTGAATCAGTCACGAGTTGATTCTCAAGTGTAGCTCTCTTCTCGCCTAGATCTCTATATAGGGGCAGGAGACATATATATACTATGCACCCTATGTCTTCCAACTCCATCCATCTATATTCTATGCCCATCTAATTTTGTTGGGGGAGGCCATGGACATATACGGGGCACCCTCTCTATAGAGAAATGGGAGAGGCACTCGACTGACCCTATATAGAGATCTGGACTGGAGGGCGAGGTCCTAGCTGTATATAGATCAGATCCAGAGCATAGGCCCTCGGCCTCCCAGGCATGAACATATAGATGTAGTCAGCGCCCTATCCATATAGAAACCTGAGGGCCCCCCCCTCTCTTCCCCATCCCCATCTATATAGAGGGGAGGGGAGCACTCCCCCGACGAGCTTTATTCAGAAGAGCATCATCCTATAGAGATATATGGCATCTTCGCTGGTTAGACTATGGGTGGGGGTATAGCCGCTTGGCTTGCTCATATCATAAGGGGTGGGGAAGAGGGAGCCCTCGTGTAGTGGAGAGATGGGCCACCGTTGGGGGGAGGGGGTGGAATCCTCTATAGTATATTCCATACGTAAGGGTGGGCCACAGAACTATCTATCCATAGCTCCCCTACATGCATGCAGGGGGGCATGTTACGTATAGATGCTGATTATCAACCGAGGATAGCTTAATCTTACAATAATAGTCAGTTAGATCTAGCAAAATGTATCACTGGTCTTCTGGCGAACTAAGAATCAATAGGGCAGTCGAGGGGCAATTGGAGTGGAGTATACCAATGGTGTAATGCCAGCTGACCGGAGTGAGAATGATGCCCAGATCTTTCTCTGATACCCCTTTACTTTACGACCATTCGCATTTGTAGACTTTAATATGATGTGTAATGCATTAATAATATTCAAGGGTGGAGCACATAAATAGGGTTTGAAAATTAAAAAAATAATAAAATTTTAATGAAATGAAAGAAGAACAAGGTAAGTTAGTAATAAATTAAAGATAAATTAAATAATAATAATAGAATAATAAAAAATAAAAATTGAAATTCGTATATTGTTATTACTACAAATAATTTTAATGACAATTAATAGATTTTTTTTTTATTTCATCTAAATTATATTATACATATTTTTATTTAACAAAAATATTATATTAAAATTAATATTTAAATAATTATTATTTAATTCTTTCTTATAATTATATTATATAATCAGTCATTTTATTTATATTTATTTAATATAAAAAATTAAAAATTATTATTTAAATTTATATTATATAATCAATAACTATTAATTAATATAATATAATAAATTTATAGTATATTATACATATTAATATTTAACATAATTATTAGATAAATTTTATATTTATATAATAATTATCATTTTTTTCTTCTAATTATATTATACTATCATTTGATTTAATTTTTATTTTATTTGATATTTATATCTTTCTAATATTTAAAATTTTAATATATATTTATTTTTATATAATATAATTAAGATAAGATTAATAATTATAAATACTAATATTTAAATACATTATCCTATAATTTACATTATAATGATTTATATTATTTATGTAATTTTAATAAATGATTATGTTAATACTATAATTAAAAAAACTAACATTTTATTTTATTCACATTAATAAAACTTACATTTGTTTTTATTAAATCTAAAATACTATAATACTATAAAGGAAAGTACTAGCCACTAGGTGGCACTTGTTAGGATCTCGCAAATAATATTGTGACTAATGCTTGATCCTCTTATATAAGAAAATAGATCCTTTTAAAAGAACATTAAAAATATAACCTATCTTTCTTAGTATATATTGTTTTCATTTTGTTTCCAAGTTATATTAATATATATGATTAAATTTCAATTTTTCTTTATTTGTTTTATATGAAATATATTTGTTTGGTGTATGTATTCAGGTATGCTAAGAAGGAGACTCTTTTAGGAATTAAACTATTGAATGATCCTTTTCTAGACTTGAGTAAATTGCAAACATATTACAACTAGCACTTGCACCTATAAGAGGTTCAAGGGAGTAGCCGATAGGAAATTAAAGGTACATAATTTTGTTGAATGTCTTTTCATTTAATTTTAAACAATGAGATCCTTTGAACTATTTGTATCGAGTTTTCCTAAATAAAAGTTAAATAAGAGCATCTCATTGTCTTTTTGAAGCTCCTCTTTTAAGGTCTTGGAATGCACATTGAGATAAAATGTTGATTAGATACCTTTGAACAATTAGTATCAAGTTTGCATCAAAGTCACATAAGAGCTTTGCTATGTCTTTTGTGAATGTCCTTTTTCTATATCTTGGAATTTGTATTTAGTGAAACACAATGTTGTTAAATGATAAATCCACAATTTGTAAATATTTAACTAGATATGTGAGTTTAATAAAATAAATATTTTTTGAGTAGGTGGGTAAATCTTGTTTTTATTATTGTTGATTGTTCACTTGTAGAAGATAAATTTTGTAATTGATTTAGTTTTATTATTTTTACTCTATTAAAGAAGGGAATAATTACAAGTTTATAACTTTGAGAGAGTTTATAATTAATTGTGCATACCTATAAGAGCAATTGTAGATGAGATTTTTTTTCTAATATATTGTATGGATTTTACTTCTAATTATGCAATGTAGTAAGATATAGATTGGTATGATACATCTACATGAATTTACTTAAACTAATATAAAAAATAAAATAAATTTAATGTTATGCGTAAGAAAACATTAAATAAATGTAATAAAATAATGAAGCATTCAAATTTATATTAAAAATAAATAACCGTGTATGAATTTTATTTCTAATCATGCAATGTAGTAATATAGATTGGTAGGGTACATTTACATGAATAGTATCTTTAATTGATAATGCAAATTTATAACAAGTACAATAAATTTAAATAACAAACAATGGCTTGCTAAGAAAATATAAAATAGGAAAAAATATAGTTTAGAATATCAATAACATTTTGAATATAATTATAAGTTTTTAATTTGAAATATGAATATTTCAAAATATTTATTAGACATCTAAATTAAAAAGTAAAATAAATAACATTTAAAAATTAATCTAAAATTATGCAAATCTTGGAGAAGCCTCAATCATGCCTTCACAAATATGTGGAATATTAGAACATTGCTATAGCCTAGTTCAACAAATTTGTAAATATACTTGAAATATGAAACTAAAATATAACATCTCTT
Organism: Sequoia sempervirens; assembly: GCA_007258455.2. Lineage (NCBI taxonomy): Eukaryota > Viridiplantae > Streptophyta > Pinopsida > Cupressales > Cupressaceae > Sequoia > Sequoia sempervirens. The sequence continues at coordinate 451,939,323 of VDFB02105785.1, forward strand.
GTTACATTAAAAATGACATAACACTTTTGTTTAAAATAACAATTTGTATTTGTGTACCTCAAAAATAAATGATTTAAATGACAAATATAGATATATCTATTTTACTTCTTCTTAAAATAATAACATATTATGTTTTATTGCTTCATCAAATATTTAAATGAAGAATAAATATATTTTACTTTTATTTTTATACAAAATTATACATTTTCACTATCTAAAATATAGAATATTTAAATAATATATATTTTACTTCACATAGTATTGTATTAGAGAAATAAATATATTAATTTTTGGGATGCATTACAACATTAGTGAGGATAGGATAGTGAGAACTGACATACAGTTAGGATAATTACTCAAGACGGTTGTTTGATAGATAATGTTGATAAGTTGTGATTTCTATCTTGTAATATAATCTGAATTTAATCTTATAATATATTGATCTGCGCTCTTGCTATGACATTAATTAAGATTTTTAATTAATATCACTAAGACTAAGTTTTCTAATCATTGTGTCTAAGTTATATTTAGGGTCACCTGCTACAGAAATCATCCACACCTAATTGATATTTTTTTCTAATTTGTTTAAAATGAAGGTTCAACAGGAGAGCACACCTATTCTAGAAAAAGCTAAATCCTTACATAATAATAAAAATAATTTATAATATTAAAATGCACTGCTTGTCTTCCACGTTTGGAGCTGCATATCTCCCACGTTTCCTTCAGCGCGAATAGATTGAAGTAGCAGTTGTAGGAAAACGTTGTCTCAGGAAAAGAAATTAACCAGTTGAAACATTTCTTGCTTCACACCTAAAACAATTTTTAACTCGCAGCCAATATTTTCATTTAAAAGGTGCAAAAATCAGGTTTGTAGCTGAGGAATATAATAGCTCTAAAACTCCAATATTTTTTTTAGATCTACTTCTGTGAATAGATTGAAGCAGCAGCTGTAGGGATATTTTGTTGTGGTTCAGCTCTAAAACTCTGCATATTTTTTTTGGTCAGCATGGTTGACAACAGAACACAATTTGTGCATAATCTTGAGGTAAATCACTTACCATAATTTCAGGAGTGTTTTTATCACCTATTCAATCTCAAAGATAAAATGTGTGACCACGTTTATATATTTTTTGATATTGATATGTGGATTAAAATTTTCCATTACTAAACAACTCATACCTTGTAGTAAAGGATGGTCTCAAAAATATGAAGTTGTGACTACCACAATTCCGAACTTTGTGTTAAAAGTAATTCTCCATTGAAATCCCCACACTTTCAACCTTCATAAGATTTTTCAAAATATCAGACAGACCAGTTTCTGCTACGTAAGACAAAATTGCCTAGTCTCCTAAGGCATATTATTTAGTTCTCATAGAAAAAATAGACAAACGATACATGTTACAAAATGGAATTTTTTAAAATTACAAAATGGTACAATGGGTCATTCACCATGATAACATGTACATAGAAAGAGAAGTCCTATCTGCCATAATCACCTCTCCCCAACCCTTGATCTCTAGTGCTTCTGAAGTGAAGATGTTGAAATGATGCTTTCACTTGTTCTACTGCAGAGCATTGTATTATAAAAGTAGCAACTGGATTTGACACAAAGCTTCCTCCAAGCACTCCTCTGCCTGCCTGAATCCCCATATAACCAAAAATGTTTCTCATCTAACCTTGGAAAGGTAATATGGATTGCACTGTATCACATCTTCCAGGTTCATGAGAGAGTGTTCTGTCAAAATTTTCCCCTCTCCTAAGTTCAGCTAGAAGATCAGGCTATCTCACTTTATGAAAAATGAAGTTAAAAGAAACACACTTTTTTGTTAACTATTAGGAGGAGGTAGTAATGGTTTCTCATTCTAGACAAGTTGTCAACTGATGCAAATGCCGTATTGTTCCATGAAGCTTGCTAATGAAGCCTAGTGTATTTATCTACACTTTGGGTGGTGGTTAAAGGCGGTTGTAGAGGATAGAAAGGCAAAAACTCTGCACAACAACACATGCATTAATGCAAAAATATCAAACCAAATCACTTGTTTACTACAAGAATGATCTGCATTTACTTAGTTTGGCATATGTACAAGATGTATTTGATCTGCATTTATGCACTCCAATAATAATTTGATTTAAGTATTATGTGTCGGAAGAATGAAACGTGAACCTCATGCAAATTAGTTAACAACAAGTAGTTTCCGGCTAAAATTCAGGCTGTGTAGCAAGTTGTTTCAGGCTAAAATCCAAACTGTGAAATAGTTTGCAGGGAGTGTGAGACAGGTATGCCGATGGCTTGTGGACTGGCAAGTCCACAATAAGAAGCCTATTGACTAAAAAATGGATATAACATCATTCGAAAGAACTCTTCTACAACATATGTGGTGATGTGTAATAGATTTGGTCCTCATGATTCCAAAGAATTGCTCTCAATGAGCAATGGTTTAACACACACTATAATTGATGTGCATTACTACAATGTATTTCATCCCAACTTAGAAATGGTTCAAAAATACATAGAATTTGCTAAAAATAATAGAGACAGAGCTCTAAGCGACTTAGTGAGTGCCAATGGTCCACTCATTTATGTTGGTAAGAATCTAATTCATATAAATTGTCATTTAATTTTTCATATGCAATAAGAAATTATAGCAATATAACTTGAGATGTCATGGCTTTTTTTTATTATCAAGCGAATGGACATCAGCGTGGAAAGCAAAAGATGCAAAGAAACCAGACTATCAAAGATTTGTGGAAGTACAATTACAAGTCTATGGAAAGGCTTCCTTCAGATGGGCTTATTGGAATTATAAGATTCAAGATCCAAAGGGTGACAATCATTGGAGTTTTGAATGGATGATCAAAAATCAATATTTCCAATTACAATAAAAATATATACTAAATCTACATATAAATAAATAAACTCTATAAAATGACAATATCTATAATGAGAAATAAATAAAACTACTAAATGATTTCTCAATTTCAATGATACTACCAATGTGCTTGAAGAATATTCTGTCATTATAACATGGGATTCATTAAAAATATTAAAAATATATATATATATATATATTTTTTGGTCCTTTGCTTTACTTATTCAATGAGTATCAATTTTTCCACACCTATAGTGAACACTCCTAATAAATTAGGAGTTGAAAACCAATTACTCGTAATTTGATCAAACAGAATTGTTTTAATAATAGTAACACCTTTTCATATGAAGTTCTCCTTTTAGGCTATGTTCAATGTCCTTTGTCTTTATATTTCACTAAAGGAATTGATTTTTTCATTGTGGTTCTTGTATGCGAACAAATTTTATAAGTTTGATTTGTTCTTCCTGTTAACCTCTGAGCATGGCTATATGTATTTTTAGCTTGGATCCCTTATTATGACATTAGGCATTTTGTTGGTTCTCTTTGTGTTTTATTTAAGTGGAATGTTGGGTGTCTTTATATAATGCTACTTTTGAAAGGATTAAAGTTTTTAAAGGTAATTCAGTTTTGTATTAAATATGATATGCTTATTATTAGAGATATCATAAATTTCTTATTAGAAATTTAGTTTTAATAATTTTGTAGAAGAATAAATAAAATAGAAAAATAATTAAATAAACAAGGAGTATTATTTTAGATAATTTTTATTGTGATAGTATTATTTGTTTAGGTTTAGTTTAATCCTAACGTAATTAACCATTCTATATTTTTCTTCTCTAATAACTATTAGTGATGACTAAAATAAAATTTTCTAAAATAATTTTCATGGACATAAATTCTAAAGAATAGATACTATTATATATTTAATGTAATGACCCAATTCGTGTACCTTAATTATTATCATATTTTTTTTAATCAAAATTATATATTATTCATTCATCTACATACTTAGGCATCTATCTACACGGGATAAACTGTAATGCCCCGCCACACAACCCTAGAAGAAGTTGCAATTCACTTCTTAAACATACCAATCTTTTTTTTTGTTTAAGTACAAATAACATGTAAGATGAATACACATTGCCAACAACCTCTAAGGCCACGAGACAAAGATTACTTTAAAACGCAAACAACAATTAACATCAATTGAAACCAAAACATTAATCACTTACAGAATTAAGATTATATACATCCCATACAAGATAAATTACAACAAGGATAATAAATACCTCAAGATTCCAATTAACAACATTTAAACAATATAATTACAACACTCATTCCCCGAATGAGGTAAATCCAACAATCATGATTACAATTTACAAATTCCACCTCGATAACAAATGAGGGGTAAAATAATAAAGATCAACTAAAAAGAACGAAGCCAAAATAGCATCTGGATCCAATGAGCTCTCCAACATGAAAGTCTCATCCACACGAGCAAGAGCAAAAACCAACGGAGGAAGGTGCATGTTCCACCCAACCAAGTGAAACCAAAAGACTCACCCCCCGTGCTAGGAGATAGTAATAAGGATTTCCTAGACAAGACCATCTACCACTAGACACAGGCTAACACATAAACTGAATTGAATCAAGGAAAAAACCCACATCACTTAACACAATGGTTACAATGCTTCCAGAGTACAAAATTGAGTACAATCACTGTACAATAAAAAAAAACCCACAGTACAACACCATACTGACTGCTATCATAGGAGGAGTGTCATCGCAAAGGTTGCATGGCATCTCCTGGCAAGTCTTCCTAGGTCCCGGCCCCCCTCTAGGGATATCCTAGAAACCTCAATCGACTCCCGACCCCACTTGCACACCAGAGCGAAATCTATTATCTCTCATAAAGACAAGATAATGATCTTGCCATTCCAGGCCTTCCCGACTCATCTCAAGTTGAATACAAGCCCTTGAGCCAATGAGCGAGACTAAATTATCTTATTAATGTTCAAAGCTACTCTATCCCTAGTATATGTTATTTTAATTTTCACTTAATTAACTGACTCTCACACGAGTTATCCTGGAACCACTTTGGGCCTGGTGCTCGTTGAAAGCCACTCCCTTATCGACAACACATAACTCAACCACATGCCAAGGGTAGACAATGCACTAACACTTATCACAAATAATCAAACACCTCAATAGGTAACACATCACTACGGATGCCCAAAGCTGAAACCGAAGCGTGCACTACCCAAGGCTAACACCAGGTTGACTAACATAACGAGACCCACATAATGAACTAATAACCCAACTCAACCATGAATCACAAGGTCACACAACCCGTTTAAAGAACTAGGTTTCCACTTAAGCTTAACTCACACACAATCCAAGATAGACAAAGCAAATCACAAGAGACATGACATCATCTCAAGAAAACACTACTGGAAGACTTACATGATCAACAAGACCAATACGAATTAACAACGCAATCAAAGAGTCCCTAGCCTCAAGGTACAAAACCTAGAACAACCAAGGTACACCCACAATCAAACAATATTGTCCATACCAAGAATAAACAAAAACACCACTAGAAAACATTCTAAGCAATTAAACAAGCTAATATTAGGATTTCTTAAATCCAAGCCACGCGATGACACATTGCATGAAGTCAATTTAAATAAATACCATTATTTGCACATAATTAAAGGTCAATCAATCACGTGAAGAATTTTAAAACTCAATAGTTAAATTCGATTTGCCCTATCATACCCGATGATTAAGAAAAATTGATCTTATAAATAAATCCATTATTCAAATTTCTCAACAATAACCAGAATCACGACACTTAAATAATAAAGTCATTCAACTAACATTTAAAACAATTTACTTAATCTAAGTTTACCATTAATTCCAGAACAAAACATTTAATATATATTAAAACATTTATTTTGAATCCGTTAAACTTATCTCATCTTAAAGCCATTAATTAATAATACTATTTAATTATTATTTAAATAAATATTATTTAAATATTATATTAATATTATATATATTATATATTATATATTATATATTAATATTAATATAATATTAAATAATAAATATCAAAAGTTACATATAAAATAAAATAAAATAAAACAAAATCTGAGGTATTCGTTGGAAATCCCATGATGCCCTAACTGGCCACACGGCCTGTGTGAGCTCCACACAGTCTGTGGCCATTCCAGCCACGGCCTGTGTGGGCTTCACACAGTTCGTGGCCTTACGGTCGCGGCCTGTGTGGGCTTCACATAGCCCGTGGTTGTTCCGGCCGTGGTCTGTGTGTTCCTCACACAGTCCATGGCCTTACGGCCGCGGCCGGTGTGGTGGTGGTGGGGTTTGACCTCCCACCCCACGACAACCAAACAAATATTTTATTATATTATTTAAAAATAAAAATAAAAAAATCCCTGCATCTATACATGGCAAAAATACAGGGTATTTTCTGGGTTTATCCCAAAATCCAAATTTTCAAACATAATAAATATATATATACCCAGATTTAGATTTCAAACTCAAATTGTGAAAATAATCCAAACCCATTTCAAGAATAAAACTTATTTTCAAAAACAACAAAATGGGTTTTCAAAATCTAGTTCTAAAATAGAGTTTTCTTTGATTTTGTTTCTATTTCTTGGTGTAAATTTCTTGTTTGGTTTCTATTTCCAAATCTATCTACAAATTTGCAAATTTGAAAGCTTTTCCATGAAGTTTCATTGAATCTAAAACTATATTTTCAATCATTCAAAATGAACAAGAAGATGAAGGGAGAAATGATGGAACCTTGTGTTTTCTCCAAAATTTGCAAGCTTCAACAATGGAGATTTTCAAGCACTCTTTCAACTCGACAATCTTAGCCTCCTCCAAGCCTCTCCAAAATCAAACCAAGAATCTGTCCAAAAAAAATCTAAAAGCCCTCTTTTTTCGCAACTAATTTTCCCATAAGCCCCTTGAAAGAAAAACCCTAAATGAAATATATTCCTTTTTCCAAAATTCCCCAAATTCAAATTCAAATTCTATTCAACTTAAATTTTAAATTCAAATTCAAATCCAACTTCTAATTCAAATTCAAATACAAATTCCAATTTCAAATTCAAATTCTAATTAAATTCAAATTTAATTGCAAACTCAATTTCAAATTCAACTCTTCACAAATATCTTTCCCAAAATAGTCAACTATTTCTTAAAATATCTTTTCTACCCCAAAGTCATTGCATTTGAAAACATTTGAATTTTTTTAATAACTTCAACCAATTTCCAATTCCAAATTGAATTCAATACATTTTAACATTTTCTTTTCAACAAAAGAATTAAATCTTTTAACACTTTTAATTCAAGGAATAACTTAATCAATTCACACAATTAATTTAATTAACCAATAAAATAAATCTAATCCAATATTAGATTATTTTATTAATTAAATTAAATTAATTAATACAGTAATTAATATTCCTAGCATTACAACCAAAAGCATTTAATCACCAGTTAAGCAACATAAGCCATTTAATTTGAATTTAAATAAGAACACAGAGACAAGACAACATAACAACCAACCCGACTACAACCCGACGACACACTGTGACTAGGGTGGTGGCTTGACATAGAAAAACCTAGCTACTATCTCCCAATCGATCTCCATCGGACAAGGGACACGCTCAAACCTATGGAACCAGGTGGAGTCGATGTCCTGTACTTGTACCTACATCCTACAAACAACACGAGTGTCGAACATGCATATAACATAATAAGACACACCGTGAAGAGGAAATCGCTGAATCATAGGTCGCTCGCATGCGAGTGATGTGATCCCATCCCCTTCACCAATACAGTATCACTAACTGACGAGGTTTACATCATTAACATAATAAAAACACAAGGCATCATAGAGAAAACATTGTCTGATTAACAAAGCACAAAATGGAGGGGTGTTACATCCTCCCTCCCAGGGTCAGGCTTACTCCTGGAAGCCTACAAGTACCCCTAGCACAACTCCATACAATCACATATAGTGCGATAACATTACAAAGTCTACTCATGCCAAGGTATGTGACATTATTACTTCAACATTCATTTAACATTTTGCATTTTGAATCTAGGTACAATAATCTAACCTCAACATGATTTCATTAAAACTTAACAATAAAATTGGGGACTATAGGCCTCACCAGCAAGATGCACCTACTATGCAATTATCATTAACATGCAATGGTTTCACTAATCCTTTATTTTCTCTAAACTTTTACTTACTACAAAATGGTTTTCTATTCATATTATACATTTCCATGATTATGAATGCAACTTAGGGGCTTAGGTCCTTTACCCAAGGTTTGATCTAGGAAAACAAACCTTCATGAATACATAAACATTTTCTCCTAAAATTGGTTTTCAATACACCACACACTCAAGGACAGGCATCTTCATTAAACCAATGAGAAGAGACGGAAAGAGAGAGGAGAATTTACAATTCTAACATAAGCACTATTGCAAACATGGTCTCATCATCATACAATCACTTTCACACAAGTGCATTGATAAAAAAAGAGCCTGCACAAACTCTATGAACTAACAACATGATCAATCATTTTCATTACCATATTTATAATCTCAATAAAATATACATGCAAAAGAAACTTCAAAACCACATAGGGTCAATCAAGTAATCATTAACGTAAGGAGGTAAAGCACAAGAAGACATGCACCAGAAACTTGCATGGTAAAGAGAAAAAACAAAAATCCAAAGGAGAATGCACACAAAAGGAACTTCTTGGCACCTTCAAGGTCACACAAACTTTCCAAGAACACGAACAAAGAAACCAAGGAAGGGAAATTTTAGGCGACACATGTCACCTGCAACCCACCAACAAACACACTACAACCACACTCAAGAACCACTCAAGGGTCTCAACCCTTTACACAATGAAAGAGCCAAGCAACAAGAAGGAAGCCAAACAAAACACACCTCTTGGTAGGCTTGCAAGCCTAACCCTCACAGAAGCATTCAACAAAAGACATGCAAGGGTGGAGGCAACAACAAAACTGATTGTCGTTCACCACACACAACACATCAAAATCACACACTACACAATCGTCCATAATGCATTCTTCCAATAGAAAGGATATCGGTGCATTGGGCACTACACCAAGGATCCTATCCTTTCCACCGGTTTCCTGCACCATTGGACCTATACCACTTAATGACAACTTCCAGGAAAACAAGAGAAATCAACCCAAAAGGAAAACAACACGAAAGAGAAAAAACAACTACGTCAATACAATGGGCTCATAGTGCCCAGAGTATAAACCTACACAACTTACAACATAAGGGGTCCAACATAATCCCAGAGTTCCCAGTGTTTAAACCTAGGCTCTAATACCATATGTAATGCCCCGCCACACAACCCTAGAGGAAGTTGCAATTCACTTCTTAAATGTACCAATCTTTTTTTTTTTTTAAGTAAAAATAACATGTAAGATGAATACACATTGCCAACAACCTCTAAGGCCATGAGACAAAGATTACTTTAAAACCCAAACAAAAATTAACATCAATTGAAACCAAAACATTAATCACTTACAGAATTAAGATTATATACATCCCATACAAGAGAAATTACAACAAGGATAATAAATACCTCAAGATTCCAAATAACAACATTTAAACAATATATTACAACACTCATTCCCCCGAATGAGGTAAATCCAATAATCATGATTACAATTTACAAATTCCACCTCGATAACAAATGAGGGGTAAAATAATAAAGATCAACTAAAAGAATGAAGCCAGAATAGCACTGGATCCAACGAGCTCTCCAAACATGAAAGTCTCTTCCATTACGAGCAAGAGAAAACCAACAGAGGAAGGTGCACGTTCCACCCAACCAAGTGAAACCAAAAGGCTCACCCCCCGCTAGGAGATAGTAACAAGGATTTCCTAGACAAGACCATCTACCACTAGACACAGGCTAACACATAAACCGAACCGAATCAAGGACAAACCCACATCACTTAACACAATGGTTACAATGCTTCCGTAGTACAAAATTGAGTACAATCACTGCATAATAAAAACCCACGTATACAACACCATACCAATTGTTGTCATAGAAGGAGAGTCATCGCAGGTTGCATGGGATCTCCTGGCAAGTCTTCCTAGGTCTCGGCCCCCCTCTAGGGATATCCTGGAAACCTCAACCAACTCCCAGCCCCACATGCACACCAGAGCAGAATCGATTATCTCTTGTAAAGACAAGATAACGATTTTGCCATTCCAGGCCTTCCCGACTCATCTCAAGTCTCGTACAATCCCTTGAGCCAATGAGTGAGGCTAAATTATCTTATTAATGTTCAAAGCTACTCTATCCCTAGTATAAGTTATTTTAATTTTCACTTAATTAACTGACTCTCACACGAGTTATCCTGGAACCACTTTGGGCCTGGCGCTCGTTGAAAGCCACTCCCCTATCAACAACACATAACTCAACCACGTGCCAAGGGTAGACAATGCACTGAAACTTATCGCAAATAATCAAACACCTCAACAGGTAACACATCACTACGGATGCCCAAAATTGAAACCAAAGTGTGCACTACCCCAAGCTAACACAAGGTTGACTAACATAATGAGACCCACATAACAAACTAATAACTTGACTCAACCATGAATCACAAGGTCACACAACCCGTTCAAAAATCCAGGTTTCCACTTAAGCTTAACTCACACACAATCCAAGATAGACAAAGCAAATCACAAGAGACATAACATCATCTCAATAAAACACTACTAGAAGACTTACATGATCAACAAGACCAATACGAATTAACAATGAAATCAAAGAGTCCCTAGCCTCAAGGTACAAAACCCAAAACAACCAAGGTACACCCACAATCAAACAATATTGCCCATACCGAGAATAAACGAAAACACCACTAGAAAACATTCTAAGCAATTAAACAGGATAATATTAAGATTTCTTAAATCCAAGCCATGCGATGACACATTGCATGAAGTCAATTTAAATAAATACCTTTATTTGCACATAATTAAAGGTCAATCAATCACGTGAAGAATTTTAAAACTCAATAGTTAAATTCGATTTTCCCTATCATACTCGATGATTAAGAAAAAAAATCAATCTTATAAATAAATCCATTATTCAAATTTCTCAACAATAACCATAATCACGACACTTAAATAATAAAGTCATTCAACTAACATTTAAAACAATTTACTTAATCTAAGTTTACCATTAATTCCAGAACAAAACATTTAATAAATATTAAAACATTTATTTTGAATCCATTAAACTTATCTCATCTTAAAGCCATTAATTAATCATACTATTTAATTATTATTTAAATAAATATTATTTTAAATATTATATTACTATTATATATTATATATTAATATTAATATAATAAATATATAAATATCAAAGATTTTATATAAAATAAAATACAATAAAAATGAAATCCGAGGTATTCATTGTCCCACAATGCCGCTTGCCCTTGCTGACCCTATGGCGACTCCAGCGATGCGGCCCATTCGGTCGCGGCTGTGTAGGCTTCACCGATCCATGCCCTTATGGCGGCGGCTGTGGGCTTCGGCGTTCTAACCCGCGCGGTCTATGTGGGCTTCACCGCGATCCAGAAGTGGCCCTTTGGCCGCTGACACAGTAATGGTGGCGGTGGGAGTTCGACCTCCACCCATGACAACCAAACAAAATGTTATTATTTATTTTTATTTTTTTAAAATAAAATCCTGGCATCTATACATGGAGAAAGATATTTTTGCGGGTTTATCCCCAAAATCCAAATTTTCAAACATAATAAATATATATATACCCAGTTGAATTTCAAACTCAAATTGTGAAATAATCCAAAACCCATTTTCAAGAATAGAACTTATTTTTCAAAACAACAAAATGGGTTTTCAAAATCTAGTTCCTAAAATAGAGTTTCTTTGATTTGCTGTTTCTATTTCTTGGTGTAAAATTTCTCCATTTGGTCTCTATTATTAAATCTATCTACAATTTTGCAAATTTGAAAGCTTTTCCATGAATTTTCATTGAATCTAAAACTATATTTTCAATCCTTCCAAATGAGCAAGAAGATGAAGGAGAAATGATGGAACCTTGTGTTTTTCTCCAAAATTTGCAAGCTTCCACCATGGAGATTTTTTTTTAAGCACTCTTTCAACTCCACAATCCTAACCTCCTCCAAGCCTCTCCACCAAAAAATCCAACCAAGAATCCATCCCCCTCAAAAAAATCCAAAAGCCCCCCTTTTTTGCAACTAATTTCCCATAAGCCCACTTGAGAAGCTTCCTAAATGAAATATATTCCTTTTTCCAAAATTCCCCAAATTCAAATTCAAATTCCATTCAACTTAAATTTTAAATTCAAATTCAAATCCAACTTCTAATTCAAATTCAAATACAAATTCCAATTTCAAATTCTAATTCTAATTAAATTCAAATTCAATTGCAAACTCAATTTCAAATTCAACTCTTCACAAATATCTTTCCCCAAAATAGTCAACTATTTCTTAAAATATCTTTTCTACCCCAAAGTCATTGCATTTGAAAACATTTGAATTTTTTTAATAACTTCAACCAATTTCCAATTCCAAATTGAATTCAATACATTTTAACATTTTCTTTTCAACAAAAGAATTAAATCTTTTAACACTTTTAATTCAAGGAATAACTTAATCAATTCACACAATTAATTTAATTAACCAATAAAATAAATCTAATCCAATATTAGATTATTTTATTAATTAAATTAAATTAATTAATACAGTAATTAATATTCCTAGCATTACAACCAAAAGCATTTAATCACCAGTTAAGCAACATAAGCCATTTAACTTGAATTTAAATAAGAACACGGAGATAAGACAACATAACAACCAACCCGACTACAACCTGACGACACACTGTGACTAGGGTGGTGGCTTGACATAGAAAAACCTAGCTACTATCTCCCAATCGATTTCCATCGGACAAGGTACACGCTCAGACCTGTGGAACCAGGTGGAGTCGATGTCCTGTACCTGCATCCTGCAAACAACACGAGTGTCGAACATGCATATAACATAATAAGACACACCGTGAAGAGGAAATCGCAGAATCACAGATCGCTCGCATGCGAGTGATGTGATCCCGTCCCCTTCACCAATAGAGTATCATTAACTGACAAAGTTTACATCATTAACATAATCAAAACACAAGGCATCATAGAGAAAACATTGTCTGATTAACAAAGCACAAAATGGAGGGGTGTTACATAAACATTCATCAATACATTATAGTCATTTTCTTGTATGTGATAGACATTTCTCTATCCATCTAGGATAGACATCTATTCATATATGATATAGGTATACATTTTGGCGAGAGACTTAGACTCATCACAACCATTCAAGTCTTGAGTAACTCACTAAAGACTACACTTACCTATTGGAAGTGCATAAAGAACACTAACCTCTTACCAACTTCATGGTGGGGTTGATTTCTATGTCAAATTCTCAAAGAGTAGTCATCCATTTCGCTCTTCATTTACTTGGATCATTTTGCATTATGAGCATCTTTATTGATGAATCTGACATGATGGAAATTACCTAACTCCTTAAAATATAATGGCTGAATTCCTTCATGGATTTTATTAAAGCATAGGCTCATTTTCCTACATTTAGTTACTTCAATTCAACATCTTTGAAAAGTGTGCTTGTGAAACTATTGGCTTTTCTTCTTTAGATTGATTCTTTTGAGTGAGAATTGCTACACATGTATATTTTGAGGTGAAAGAGTAGATGTAGAATGGCTTAGTGTAATTCAAGCTTGTTAGAACTAGGGCATTGGAAATTGCCTTTTGGGTCAACCCACAATATCTTGTTCCACTTGTTGGTCAAAGTAGAACATTAATATCAACAATTTTTTTTATAAAATTTCACTTTATGAAATCTATAGCAACTAAAGCATTAATAATTTGGAGATTATGTGAACTAGTGATTTGTGAGAATTCGTATGTAGATTCTAAATATATTTTAAAAAATAAATTGTGAGTTTTTTATGTAATTTCTAATAACTTATTTTTTTAGTAAACAACATTTTTAAAAAGTGACGTTTATGTTGTCACAGTTAAATTTTTTATTGAAAGAATAAAATTTAGATTTTTAACATCAATATATAGTGCATAGATATTTTTTCATAATTTTTTGTTGCATAATTTTTTAATTAATTTTTGAAGTCAAAGAAATTATAATATGGACATAGGTGTATGTCATCATGCATAAATTGTTTTGTATGTATTGAAATTAATTTTTATTTTTTTGTTGAAACAAGAATATCAATACCTAGTGCACAAATATTTTTTAGAATTTTTTTCTCTATTTTTCTATTTTTTTACATGTGTGAAACAAATACCTTAATGTTTAGTGAATAAAAATATTCACAAGAAACAAAATGTGAATATAATAATAAAATAAAAAATATTTAAAATTATACTTTTTGGAAAGCTTATAATAAGAGCTACATACTTACAAAACATAGTTTCTAAATGACTTTACTTAACCCCTCAAAAGGGAAGGAAAAAGTGTTTATTTGCCAAAATTTTGATAGGTGTGAAGGAGACTTCATTGTGGGTATGATTTAAGACTAGAGGGGTTCTATCCAATGGGGTTTGATCCAAGGGGGTCTTATCTAACCCTCTTCAATTAAAACCTTTTAGATGGAATCCATTAAAGCTTAAATCATTAGTTTTTCTAAAAATATGTGATTTCAAGAAAAAGTCAGGATATCCCAAGTTTGGGAAGCATTATTGTTTCAGCCTCACATGTCTATTCAAGATGGGCATCCTTCTTTAACATGGAATTTAACAGTCTAACTATCTCTGCAAATCCAATGATAAATTTTCTAACAAAATTTATCTTTCGAAAATATAACTTCAACACTTTCTTACTTAGAGTTAGTTACAACTTCATGATTGCATCAATCTTCTTTGGATCAATGAACATTATATTTTTAGGTATTACATGGCTAACTCCCCTTCCATGACTTGAAAAATGCATTTCTTGGGGTTAAGAGATAAACCATGTTCTTGATTTTTTTGTAAAACTTTCTTGAAGTTTGAAATGTGATCCCCTCTATTCTTTGAGAACACAATAAAATAACATATATATATGACTATACATTTTCCTATCAAACATTTAAATGTTATATCCATAACCCTTTGAATTATGACACCAAGATTTATTAGCTCAGATTCCATCCTCCTATAAGTGAAGATTCCCCATTCAATGGTGAAAGTTATCTTTAACCTATCTTCATGATTCATCATAACCTAATTATAACCTGAATGTCCATCCAAGAAGGATATCACTGTCAATTCATTCATAATTTGTAATACTTTACCTAAGGATGGAAAGGGATCATAACTACCCTTTTCCGAGGCTTTTATTTAGGTTTCTAAAATCAACATATAACCTTAATTCCCCATTTTCTTTTTGGTAGTAACTAGGTTAGCCACCCATGTCAAGTTCCTAGACAGAAATATGATCGTTGCTAATTGTACTTTCTTTACCTCTTGAAATATCAATGGCTCTAGAAGTGAATTAATGAGTCTTTTCTTTTTTTTGAATAGTTTGACTCTTAGCTTTAGTGGTATGGTGTGGGATATGATTGATGTATCATAGGTCTTCAAATATTCATAACTCTATGCTATCATGTGATGGTAATCTTTTAAACAATAAGTAATTCCTTATTTTTCTTCCAAGGTGCATACTTTTCCAATCAATATATTTTTCAAGTTAGTGTTATCTGTTAAATTGAAATGCTCATACTTGCCTCCATCTATTATAAGATATTTTTTTTACTCAATTGATCTATGTCAAATAACCTTTCATATTCAATCATTCTCTTAGGAATCATATTATTCTTCAAATTAAGGATACTTCCTTCTAGCTCCAATTCTTCTTTTTCTTCTTCATCAATGACCTAAGCTTCAAACACGTGTTTGTTATGAATTCAATGATGTGTGGGTAATCTTCTGTAAGACCCCGCTTCACATGTGAATAATACAATCTTAATTTTGTTATATTTCTCCTAAATAGATGCTTAGATATATTTCAGAAAATGCATAGTGTGATTGTGTGACAATGTACTCATATCTCATTTTGATATGTTTTATTAATCATTGCCATGAAGGTATTAGGCACTTGTAAACTACGAATACAAATTGGAATCTTAATGAAATTGTTGTACAATTAAATCTTACTTCAGTTACCAAATTAATATGACATATGAATGTTTCTTATGATTTCATTGGTAATGTGCAGGAAAGAAAGAGCGTCAATGCGAGATGGGAAAACCCATGAGAAAAAAATCGAAAGACATCCTCTGGTGGTTATGTATTGGATTTCCTTATTTTGGAGTTTAGGAAGAAATATAATTATTATGCTTATACTTATGGGTTGAAAGGGTATTAATTGTGTGTCATGGGAGATGTAAGTTGGGGTTAGGGATAGAAACCCTTGTATCCAAGTGTGAAACTCGGATGAAACCTTAAGTAGGCCTTTAAAGTGGGTTTTTGGTCAATTTATTGGGTTGGGATGCATAAATGAACCCCCTAGGGTCTAAATCATGATTGTAGGGGTCAAGTGGGCATCCAATAGGCCCCAAGGACATGATTTGACTCCTAAAAAGCCTTCATAATGAGGAGTGACGAATTTTGAGTAAAAGATGGGGTGAAAAGATTGAGGGGTTGTCCAAGTGCATGTACCCCTCTCTAAGAAGGAAAAGACCCTCATTGATGAGGGAGGTACATTCACACCTCCCCATCCAAGGGTTACAATTTGTGAGATTTCTATATATTGGGAGGGGAAGAAGGAGTGGGGTGTTACCCACTTCTCCTTTTGGAGAACTCTAGTTGAGATAGAAGAAAGAATTAGAAGAGGAGAGAAGCCCTTCCTCTTTGGAAAGATTGTGATCAAGATGGATTGGCTTGAGAGGAAAGATGGATGAAAGAGCTCAATCCCTTCACCTAAAAGAAAAGAGATAAGTTCATCCTATTTTCATTTACTTTGTTTATTGGTTGTAAGAAGGTGACATTGTGTATGGATCATGGTTAAAAGTAGAAAGTAGAAAACCTAGATGCATGAAAATAGTGCTATTAGATTTTATCCTTTGTAAAAATTTAGAAAAAAAGTTCTATTTATCACCATCGAGCTAAAAGAATTCTTGCACGGGGGTATGGCTAGAGCCCACGAGGCTCCATGATGCCATTATGGTAGGGTGGAGAGCAAGCCTCATTTGCTAGCATGTAAAAATCATTGTTTTCTCAATATTAATG
>VDFB02105785.1:451956691-451972107 GCA_007258455.2 Sequoia sempervirens
CCATCGGGGGCCCTCCCCTACAGGCCCCACTGAAATGAGTCCTTCATTCACTACCACCCCGCTCCATCCTTCTTTCTGACCTAGGTTAGTGAGCCCAACAAATAGCAGCTATTTAGTCTTTCCGCGGGGCCTACTGATCAGTGATTCCCCAACTGGCGGTAGTTGGATCTCATTCTTCTCCTCATCATTCAGTCAATCAATCAATCAATTTGCATTCTGTTGCTCCCGGGTGGCCCCTACTATTCTAAGGGAGTTCCATCCAGCCAACTATAGATTCCAGCCAAACTAGAACCTTAAGATATTGGGCAGTTTCTCGGTGGAGTTCGAGAAACAGTTGAACGAACAACTACTATGTATGGAAGGGGGAATTCTCTTTCTCCAGGATTATCTTTCTTACTCCTTGTTCGGAGTGAAGGATCTTTCCTCCCATTACTCGCCGGTGAGAAAGGGTGGCCGGTTCAGGATGGACCACCGAGTAAATAAAGGATGGCACCCCCGGATGGAAATAGATTCTATACTGAACTCCTTTTCGGGCCCTGATCAGATGCCGCTCTACCATAGAATAGTAGGGGCCCTCCCTCCCCTAGACCCCCTGGGCCAAATTAACCTTCTTTCCAACTGATAGGGAACTCAATCTCGATCTTGCCCATCCTCTAAATAGTTCCCATCCTCTAATCTTTCTTGAACTCCCGGCTAGTTAAACTAGTCTACTCCCTCCCTTGGAAAGTTAGTTTCTCGTTGCCCTCAAAGAATGTTACTATCGCCCTACCTCCCTCCCGCCTAATCTTAGGCATCTACCTCCCACAATAGGATATCAAGAAAGGTTGGGAGGTAGCACCCTACTTGACGAAGCACTCGTTGAGGTTGAGGGAGAGCTATAATTGCACATAGCCCCTAAAATTTTATGGTCGGGCCCATCCTCTAATCCAGCTTCTCTATTGTTGTCGGGTAACCGGATAGAACCCCGAGCGCTTGCCTACCTCTCACCCAATTCTCCTCGTTAATTTGGCTAGGGCTCCAGTCAAGTTAGGCTATAACCGCTCCACCCCCATTAGCATCCTTACACCAGCCAAACAAGAAGGGGGTGTGGGGAGCCAAGAGAAAGAACTTGCCCTCTCACCCACTCTCTCACCAATAACTAGTTAAGGTAGGCCAACCAATAACAACTAGAATAAGAAGGGGCCGGTGAGAAAAGAGAAAACTCTCATCCTTCTTTCTCGCCATATTCCTATTGATTGAACCTTCCTTCCTCCCTCCAGGTTAGTGATGTTTTGCCTCTCTATCCATCCACCCGAACGCCATCCTTTCCCCCGACGCCCCATAACAGTTTCTGAAGCAATCTCTTTGCCCATGAACACCCACAGTAGATTCATTTGGCCGCCTAAGATGTTACGTAGAGCCCTACTATTCTATGGTGGTCTAGTTTACCTAAGGCCCCAACCCCCCATAGAATAGTAGGGGACATGCCTTAGGCTCAATTAAGACTATCATCCCACCCACCCCTGCTTAGAGGAGAGTTGTTGATTGTAGGGCTATTCTATCTCCTCCTCCCACCCACCCTGCATGGGGTAGGGGTAGCCTAATTAATGTACGCCTGCTAGAGGTTGCCCCATAGAATTGATAGGGGGTGGGTGGGAGCCCTTACAATTCTATGGGGTTGGGTGGGAGGGAATTATAGTTGCCAAAGTTGGCATGTGTAGTATAGAACTTGACGATCTGAACCATAGAATTGAGGGCCGTCTCCCTCAAATTCTATGGGTTGTCTCAAGATCCGTCTCAATTTATCCGAATAATATATTTTAGGGGCCATCTCTCTTTATCCGTCTCCTAGTCAATTACTATAGTAGGGGGACAGACTAGTTCAAGAACTATGGGAAGGTAACTATGGGAAAGCTTGCCTACTGCCTCCCTAATAGCCCCTAATAACTGGAGCTTCCCTTCCATTCCGGAGATCCCGCAAAAAATGAAAGAAAGACAAAGGTTCGATGCTCAAAGCTATGCCTGCCCCCACAGATCAACTGTCTTCATTGCTTTCTTTCAGTCTCGCTAAGTCTGATCGGCTCAATGCCCAACTGAACCCAACACAACAGAGCTAAAGTGCCTTCAGAACAGAGGGAAGAATGCTCACTGTTTGATATACGTAATATGATTGGAGTGGGCGAAACTTAATCGGGTGGGAGTTCCATGAGGCATGGTTAGAATTTGGAAATTCTACAGAGATTGGGGTGTGGTTCCCAGGGGAGATAGTTAGGTAGACCTAAGGGTGGGTGGGAGGGACATAAAGGTTACCCCATAATAATATATATATATATTCCATTGTAGAGAGTGGGTGGGAATGTAGTTCAGGGCCTGGGGCCAGGGAGAAGAAGGGGGCATTTGTTGGGTTCCCATGTCCAATGGATGTTCCCATGTCCAATGAGCCTAAAAGAAACTAACAAGCGTGGGTAGGAAGAGTTCTTGACTAGCCCACATGAAGCGTGCTTAGCCCAGAGATGATAGGTGCATGAGTGCGATGCCCCGTAACAAGCGCACTCACGAGGCATGGGTTTGGGACGGGGATCATTCGATCACACAGGCTTCGATCCCCGACTCATACCTCTGGGATAACAAGAGATTGGCTGCATCAGTATCTGGAACAAGCGATCGTGGGCCTCTCCCTGGCTTGGCCATATGGATAGATCCGCACAATAGCCATTTGAGCTTCCCCCACCGCTACCTTGTAGTGAAAGAACACCTGCCCCCCTTCGGCCCCCCCACTAAATTATCTGATAAGTTGAGGAATGATGATTCTAAGGACTAAAGTGGTGCCAGATGTGGATCCACCTGTTCATCCCATATGTTCGGTAGCGGTTCATTCCCCACCTCGATTATACTCCCACCCAACCACGGATGGATGCAGGGGAGAGCCCGGGTGAGCAGTAAAGGAGATGCAGTGAATCGAAGCAGGAGAGGAATGGAAAAAACACACGTCTACCCAGGATGAGGGGGATTGATACCTAGAATTCACCAGTTCACCACTCAACAGTAAAGATGCGGAAGGTCAATCGACTTCGATCTGATCGGACCGCCCCCAATGGAGATTAGGGTGGGTAGGAGGGGGGCCCCAGGGGTTGCCCTTTTCTACTATTGTTGGGCTATTATTGTTGTTGAAGGAAAGGAAGAAACTTAGAGAGAAGGATCTCAAAATGAATTGAAACAGCTAGAGAAAATTCATATCCTCTAGAGAATCAATTCATATCATATACGTATTAATGGCGACGAATCAATCAATTGGAAGAGAAGAAAATAAATACCTATGATTCCATAGCTCTAAACCTGGGATGAGTGAGGAATGGGAGAAAAGAACCGAGATCGAGGAGAAATGATTGCACCACCTTTCAAGCTTCCCATCCCTGGTGCATCGGTGACGTTGTTCATTCCTCGCCTTGACTTGACCAGAGAAAGTTCCAGGTAGGGGATCCGATCGGCTGGGGTGTGTCCCAACTCGATCCTGGATGTACGTTGTAACAACAGATGCTCCTAAGTTTCGGTTCATCGGTGAAGTGAAGTCGTTGCCCTGTAGGGCCGGGGTCTCGATCCATCAAAAGCATTCAGTGGACCAACCGAATAAGTAGGAACTAACTCCACCGCATCCACACCACTACCCCAGGAATAGCAAGAATCATGATTCCACCTCTCCATCCGATCCAATGGCTCAACCAGTCAGGTTCAATTGAGAGGGGTAATCGGAAAACAAATCGACTAGAGAGAGCCAGATTCTTCCAAACACCGACCTTAGAGGCTTGTTTGGGAGATGGACCCATTTCTCGCTCGCCATGACCCGGGTCTCATAGAAAGATATCGATCCAGCAGCAGTACTAGTGCCAGAACCCGGAGGTCCAATAAATCCTCCCAAGAAACCTTCTCCTCAATCCGCCTATCATTTCTTTAGGGCAAAGTTATCGGCCCACCTAGGCTTCGCCGCCGACCATATGTGCCTTAGGGAAGGAAGCTTGGTTCAGATGCAACAACCGTAGGGAGCATGCATCCAGGTCCGGGTCGGGAAGGCGTGATATAGCGACCTGAACGAACCGGGTTCAGCTGTGGAATTGATTGATGAAGTGATTGAGTTTGAAGCTATTGAACACCAGCCGGGAAGGAACCAACCTTCCTTTTCTCATTGGTTCAGTTCCCATCCCAGCCCTGCTTTGGGACTTAAGGCCTACCTTCGGCACCCCGGTAGATTCTATTCGTGGGAGGCCACCTCCCCCCTACTATTTGAAGGGCCACCCACCCCTTGGCCTGCCTTCGGCAGCCGACCATATTGTCAACAAAAAAACTATAATGGGGGGGTCGGGGGGGCAGGCTGTCGAAGGCAGACCATAGAATAGTAGGGGGGTTGCCGAAGGCAGGCCTTAGAAAAAGGCAAGTGGCATTAATCCAGCTTAATTAATGTACGACTGCTAATATAAGTGGGGTCTGCCTTGGGTGGTGGGGTCCGCCTTGGGTAGGGGGGCTAGTGGGGCCTATCTCGATCGCTTTCTAACAAATGACTAAATTCTAGATAATAGGGGCAGCTATAGTAGTGGTAGGGCTCCCACTCGGCCTGAGGAATTAATCACTATAGGCCCTAGTGGGTGGTTGGGTGACGGTATCGCCCTAGGGGTCTCTATCAATTTCCTAGAAAATAGTATCTCTTCGGTACAATGAAGCGGTATATCACTCAATGAATGGTATCTCAATCCAAACGGTATCGCGATTCCCTAGAAATCGATGCCTATTGATTGGGAATAAGACGACCTACACGACAGTATCGAAAAGCAGCCGGTCGAGACGGCACAATGATGTATAGATTGTGGAAGTGCCTTCTTCCTTGGCAACCAACCATATTAGGTCACCCTGCAGATCTCTTCTCTAACTCAAGATCGAGTGGTTCGCTATCGCCCTAAAGCCGATTATTCGATTACCTTCTCAACTAGTATCCGGTCGAGTGCACCCTTAGTGCCAGTGGGGGCCCAGAATAGAGAAAGGTCGGTTGGGGAATAGAGAGCGAGGCACTTGACCTTTATTTTCGAGCTGTGAAAGATGCAGTCGAGTGCTCTAGCTCTATGAATGTAACATGATCGGTCAACATAAATTCCCTATTGGCCTTTCACCGCCCGCCCCACCCCTGGGGTGAGGCCTTTCAACTGGGATTGGTCAACAAAAAAAGGAAATGCCTGGCCTTTCACCCGATCCGGTTCTTCCACCTAGCGGTCATACCAAATGTCACCATGCCATCTAGATAAGCGGTCATAGAAAGCGGTCACCATGCTACCACGGTCAAGCGGTCATACCAAATGATGCCACCCAGCGGTCGGTCCCCGACGGGCATAAAGAAATGATATTGGTATGCCAAGACCCCACCATTCTAAAAACGGGTATGGTCAGTCCCAAGGGCCCCACCTATCTCCCACCCCCTGGTACCAACCCCACCGGCCCCTACTATTCTAAGGAATCAGCCTGCTAGGATAAGGTGGGTAACATACTATAATGGGGGGGGGAATCATAGTTCCAAGGTGGGTGGGACTCAAGGCGGTTTCTCTGGTAGTCGGGCCCTTCGAGACCCCCCCACCACCCCATTATATTTCCAATATTGTCGACTGCTGAAGGCAGGCCTTAGGTTCAATCAGCCTCTATCCCTGGCAAGCTGGATGGTTGAAAGGAAGGACCGGTGGTGAATGAAGGAGCTGTAGTTTTGATTGGCCAGACCCCACATAGCTGTAGTTGAACTCTATTTCCTAGGGCCCCTAACCTCTAACACGTTGTCGCGTGGCCTAGACCTCCCAGTCAAAATGAATGGGCTCGTTTGCCCCAACTTTCTTGCTTTCTCCGGTATCTTGCCCCATAGGGCTGGGGGATGGGTAACGTCATAGTCTTTCTCTTCCTCCTAAGTTCCGGTTCATCAGGGATTCAATCCAGTGATTAGAGGATGCCAGCCTAGCGTAAGATTAGAGGACAACTATCCAAGGGGTGGGTGGGGGGCAATAGGATTAGCGGAGATCGAGATCGAGCCCGTAGGGGGAAGTTCAATTCAGGTAAGGGTAGACAAACTTTGATGTAATGAACCGGCACAATATAACTAGCTAAAAGCTTTCGAGACGGGTTTCCATCCATTAGGTAGTCCATCCGGTGGCAGGTAGTTCAAGCTTCCATCCTTGTTCAACTATTAGGGCGACGAGCTTCCGGTAAGGTCACTATAGGATTCTCAGGTAAGTGAGCCCCTACAATTCTATGGGCTTCCATCCCCATCCTTGTTATCGGGTAACTGCCCTACAATTCTATGGGGAGGCGACGAGCTTCCATCCAACGACTAGAGGGTGAGGGTGGTATAAGCATCTCTCAGGGTCCCATCGGACGAAGAATACTTTCTTTAACTCCCTTCCTCAGGGCGGCTACCTTCACCTGGAGAATGAAACTAGGTGAGAAAGATGAATACTCTCCTCGATCTATCTGTTGCTCCCTCATCCAATCGCCCATAGCCCCTCAAATTTTATGGTAGGCAAGTTGCTGCTAATCTGCTCCCTCATCCATTTTTGATTGAGTACCCCGACCGAGGCAAGACATCCGGCTTTATTGTTGAGAAACGAGGCCGGGATAGTGTTTCTATGCAAGAACCGGACCATCCTCCTTTCATACTGAATTAACGAGGGAGTAAAGAAGGCCCGACTATCCTATAGTTGGATTGTTACCGGTTGAACTAGTTCATTGACTTTCTTTAACTCTCGCTCGGCCTTCAAACCTGGGCTGAACTCCCATTTACACGGAGAAGACTTTCTTGAACTCCCTCCCACCGGCTTACCCACACCCCCGGGCTAGAGAAAACTATAGGTCCTCCTCCTAAATTCTGCCATCCTTTTCACCCTCTTCATTGCTGGAGCAGCCATAGAAGGATTGTAACTAATCTCCTGAATATCGATTGTTCGGCGGCCCTATGGGGAAATGTTATCTCCTCCAATGTTACGTAGAGAATCTGAACTATGCTTTCTAGATAGACCCGATAGATTATATACGTAACATGGCCATCCTTCAGAAGGTAGTTTAAATTTTAGAAAATAATCAAGTTCTCAATTCCCACAAAAAAATCATAAGGAAAATAAGATAGAGTTATTCCATTCTTATATTGTTTATTTGTATCTATAAATTTCATTGTAGTAAAAATAATTTGTCAAATAGGCTGATCAAAATTACCTTTTTTCTTCTACTTTTATTTATGCAATATCAAGAGAAGTTTAATTGAGAAGCTTGGATGCACTCAACAATAGGCAAAATAATACTTCTATTTTCTTAAAAATAGGCAAAATAATAGTTTAATTTTCTAAAAAATAGGCAAAATAATAATTTAATTTTCTTAAAAATAAATAGGAAAAATAATAGTTCCTCAAAATCTCTCAATAACACAAAACTTTTCAAAAAAAATATTTTTTCTAATTTATAAAGTTAAATATTTTACAAATTAACTTTGTAAAATTGATTTATTTATTTTTAATATTGTTTTTGATTGGTTGAAAACCAAGTTATTAATAATTAATTAACTAAGAAAAACAAAACTCATTGCAATAATATTGCCTATGGGCAAGTATGAATAATATGAAACCTAAGTCACATATGATATCCACTGTAAGTTTAAAACTATGACCATCACCCATGTCCTTCAATGGATTAACCATCCATTCTACACCCCACAAACCGCTAAATATATCTATTGTAATAATTTATTTAATTGGACCATGTTGATATTAAAAATCAAGCGTTGATGAGAGAGTGTACCTAATAGCAAGAAACTCAATCACTGAAAGGCTACCTTGGGAATCCCATTCAACAAAGTCATCTCTCGCGCGATTGTTGTGTGAATTTTGGGAGCCTGGAGTAGCATGGAGATCTACTATAATTTTAATGTTATGTTTCCTGCAATGTAATGTGCACTTACTTAGAGATATTCTAAAACTCGGCTACTCAATTAATCCACTAGGAATATGGTTAAGAACATTAATAGATGATTCATATACAGGGTAAAATTAACAACATATTCTTTCCCTTAAATTGTCATAAGTTTGTTAGTAGTATACTCTGCCCAGGAGAATGCATTATCTAGCGCATTCAAAGACCCTCCAACGAAAGGATATGGTGGATTTGGGTCTTCTGCAATCCACGATCCCATAGGAATTCTGACAATAGTTATTCCATTTTGGGAAAGAAAAGAAAAATAACTCTCTTGGATGAAAGTATTTTGATGCTCCTGATTAACAAAAATTAGACATACAATTAACATAATAGAAATACGAGCATAATAATGAATAGGCTTTTGACAGAATTTGAGAGTACATTGAGGACTTGTTGCTCTTTTTTTCCAAGGCCCTTTGAGAGTTGATGCTCGCCCTATAATTGTTTGACAATGGTCATCTCAAATGTTGCAGCGTTAGTGTCCCACCCCGACTCACCTTGAAAATTGGCAGTTAACTAATCTTTGGATTTTTCAGTCAAGAATAATATTATATATCTCACAACACCTGCATGTGCATTCCATTTAGAACTTTTATATGCACTTGGTTTTCATTGGAAGGGTTCCTTATGATCTTGAATGTTTCCCAGGTGTTGGGTGTTGTTGCAACTGCCTTCACAATTCCTCCTCCTCCATTTTGGGCTCCAATGAATTATTTTTTGTGCACTCTAAGCTGATAGCCTCTGTCTTCCACACGCCATATCTATTAACATTAACATATAAACATAATCATCAATATTTATACATCCTATAGATCAAAATATGGCAAGCTTAAATTTACATACCTTGAAAGTCTCCCATTCATCAGGTTTTTCTGTGTTTACTTGAATTCCTTCACCGCCTCCACCTTATGCTACAACATAGGCACCCATTGTAACAAATTTCAATTGAATTTCCATTCCATCTTGCCAAAAAGATTAGTGCAAGAAGAGAATAATGGGACAAAAAACCTCAAATGACAAAGTTTGCAAGAGAGAATTTTAGAGTATTATATTATACCATGAGATCACTGTTTGGAACACTCCAACCTTGAAAGAGAGATGGTTTGATCTAGCCTTCAATGACGAGCCACCCTCCAAGGTTTATAGACTTGTAGGGGATCTGGGCGCATGAACTCTCTGTAAGGAAACATATAAGGAATAGTAAACCAAGGCATGATACATTAACTAGTGTGGCCATCTAAAATTTGGTTATAAAAACTATCCAAGCCTAGGCACAAATATGGATTAACACATGGACAACCCTGTTATAGAGGGCAAAGGGTATCAACATAGTGGATGATGTCTTGTGGACGTCAAAAGTTAAAAGTTAAATGTTATTCTATTCTACTTGGATCTCAATATGGATGTCTTTGACAAAAATAATTTCTAAATGCAAAGAAAAAAATACAGAGTTGTTGCTCTATTTCCCAATCAACTGGGTATACACAAATAAAATGTGGAAGAACAAGGAGACATGCAACTTTCTTTTCTATTCATTAAACTGGAAATGACAATACATAAAAGACCAAACATAAAACTTAGAAAATAAACTCTAAGCTATAGATTTCAAACTGATGGGAGCTTTCATGAGCTGCTCACATAGACAGTCAACTTCAGGAGCTCCTAGAAGCTCACTGTCATGAGCTACACAGAGCTCTTTCAGGAGCAATCACTACTCAATCACAAAAACAATCACAACTGCTATTATTCAAAAATTTCTCTGAATCACATAGAGAACAAATCAAAACATTCCTCTTTTAGACTACTATTGCTCAGGAACTCTTCCTCCAACTAACAAAACTAACTTCCTTCATTTTTTTTGGTCTCTTCAACATTCCCTCTCAAAAATTCAAAATTACCTACTATCATAAATTGGGAATTCAAAATTTCCTACCATATTTAATTTTGGAGCTGTTAGGAGTTGCAGGGATGGAGATCTCAAAAACTGTCATTGAAGATGGGGCTCCTGATAGGTAGGTGAAACAATTGGGGGATCTGACATGAGATCAGGAGGCTTCAGGAGAAATTAATTTTCCAACACTCCCCCTTTGGTCCTGAGCTGATGAAACAAGATCAATCCTGATCCAAATCAACAATACCCAATATGCTTCTTAGGCACTCGAAACTATCCCTGCTCAAAGGCTTGGTGAATATGTCTGCTAGCTACTGTTCAGACCTACAAAATGCCATTTTAATTTCACCATTTTCAACTAACTCTCTAATAAAATGATACTTGATTTCAATGTGCTTGCTTCTTCTATGAAACACAAGATTTTTCGTCAAGGCTATTGATGAAACATTGTCACAAAAGATAGTTGTTCCATCCTCTTGTTCTTCTCTCAAATCTGCCAAGATTCTTCTCAGCCAAATAGCTTGACATGTTGTTGCATTTGTTGTTATATATTCAACCTTGGTTGTAGATAGGGAAACTATGGGTTGCTTCTTGGAAGCCCATGAAATAGCTCACGTACCCAATTGAAACACATAGTCCAATGTGCTCTTCCTATCATCCAAAATTCCTGCCCAATCACTATCCATGTATCCAACCAGCCCAAAATCATTTTTTGTTGTGTACAAAATGCCATATCCTTTGGTGCCATTCACATACCTCGGGATTCTTTTACCGGCTTACCAATGGGTGTCCCTTGGAGTCTCCATAAATATGGAAATAAGACTCACATTGTGCATTATATCAGGCCTAGTTGCAGTTAAATACATCAAACTTCCAACCAAAATTTTAAACATGGTCGGATTCGCATTGCTACTACAATCTTCCTTGCTCAACTTTAGACCTACGATTGTTGGTGTTGGGGTAGGCTTGCTTTCAAGCATCCTAAATCTCTTCAAGATTGCATTTGCATATTTTTCTTGAGAGATAAATATACCATCATGCATTTGTTTTACTTCTATGCCTAGAAAATATCTCAAGAAACCCAAATCTGTCATTTCAAACTCTCTTTTTATGGCCTCTTTAAAATCAGCAATGATGAAATCATTATCCCTGGTGAAAACTAAATCATCAAAATACAAGAAAATAATCAAAATCTTACCATTTGCTACCTTGATGTAAAGAGTGGGCTCACCATCACTTTTGCTAAAGCCATTGCTCATCAAATATGAGTCAATATTGTTGTACCATGCCCATGGAGCTTGCTTCAGCCCATGAAGAGCTTTCTTCATTCTATACACCTTGTGTTCTTGACCTGGAACTTCATATCCAAATGGCTGCTCCACATAAACTTTTTTCAACACTCCATTTAGGAAGGCAAACTTCACTTCCATTTGAAACACCTTCCACTTGTGTTGGGCTGGAATTGCTATGACTTCCCACATGGTTTCCATCTTTGCAATGGGGGAAAATGTCTCATTGCAATCTCTCCCAAAATGTTGTTTGAACCCCTTGACAACTAATCGTGCCTTATACCTCTCTATTCTTCCATTAACATTACACTTGGTCTTGTAGACCCATTTCACCCCAATAACTTGCTTGTTGGGAAGAAAATCAGTTAACTCCCATGTGTTGTTCCTCTCTATTGTATCTATCTCCTCATCCATGGCCTCACACCATTTCTCCTCTTTCATAGCATCCTCAAAATAAATTGGATCACTATGAGAAAATAATTCAAAATTCACACTCTCATCAAATTCTTCATCATACCTTTCATTCTGGTAGATCTCCCTTAGACTCTTGGTCTTCTTTGGTTTTAGGGAGGCAAGAGTGGGGTCTGAACTTTCACTACTACTGCTGCTCTACTAAATAGGCTAGTTCAGAAGCTATCGAGAGCTCTTAGGAGCCATCCAGAGCTATCGGGAGTTCTTGGGAGCCAATCTTCTAGCTATCTTTAGTTGCTTGCCTTTTTGTTTGCTCACTTCAGGAGATGTCGGGAGCTCTCTGCAACCAAATCTTTGGCTATCTATGACTATCTTCTTGACTTTCTATCAGCGTCAAGAGCTGTTGAGAGCTTTCAAGAGCTCTTCCAGAGCTTTCAGGAGCTCATCCGGAGCTCTCAGGAGCAACTGCAGACTCATCTTGTTGAACTTCTTATTCTCTTCCTTCTTCTTTAGGAGTTGTCAAGGGTGGTTCTGAGTTGTCAAAAATTGTCACTCTGTCCCATGACACATCCTCTCAGAACTCTAGATCCCTACTAATGATGATTTTCTTGGTGACCGGATTGTATAACCGATAGGCTTTGGACTCCTCACTGTAGCCCGTAAAAATACACTTTTCACCCTTGTCATCCAATTTATGTCTCTTTTCTTTGGGCACATGGGCATATGCCACACACTCGAACACTCTCAAGTGCTCAACAATCCAATTGAATTTTTTCCATGCCTTTTGAGGGATTTTGTCACGAACCTCCTTTGTTGGACTTCTATTTATCAGACTGATGATAATGCACTTTGTAATAGTCGGCCTCTCAGACTGCCTCCCTATATGCTCATAAAGAAACTGTGCTCTGGGAGGAGGATGTGGCCATGCTCTCGAGTTGTTGCCAACAACCCACCTCCCGAGCAGCCCTGAGCTCTGTAGCCTATCTCTACTGAATGGTTTGGTCCCACTCAGTCCTCAGCTGATCTCTCTTAGATGTCAATGCAACGATTTGTCCTTGAAGACCCAACACCTATGCTTGAAGTTGCTGGATAAGGGTGTCTCATTGGTCAAGTGGCGGTGGAGGCCCTTGGTCCCTCAAAGGTGGTCCCTGATCTCTCTAAGGCAGTTGATTCACCTATTTGTCCTGATCTTGTCGGGCCTAATCTTGGTCTTGTCTAACCTGATCTTGGTCATGTCTGCCCTGATCTTGATCCTAATCCTATCTCAGGGGATCCTATCATACCATGTCCTAATCAGGTTGCTCATGTGGTCCACCTTCTCCCTGGC
This sequence comes from Sequoia sempervirens, assembly GCA_007258455.2. NCBI lineage: Eukaryota > Viridiplantae > Streptophyta > Pinopsida > Cupressales > Cupressaceae > Sequoia > Sequoia sempervirens. The sequence continues at coordinate 451,969,572 of VDFB02105785.1, forward strand.
CCCCATCTTCATCCCTATCCCCTTGGCCTCCTCCTCGGCCTCTTCTTGTCGATCTTCCCTTGGAACTATGTCGTGTCAATGGTGTCCCTAGCAGTATCAATCTGAGTGGTGGAAAAAACCAATCTCTGTATGCTTGTGTGGTGCCTTTGTCAGCCTGGCCTTGATCATATGGCCATGGCCTAGCCACCAGATGTCTAAAGCTCTATAATGCCTCATCTACAGGAATGTATCAGCCCTAGGTTGTCTCCCTCGTAGTATGTGCAAATATCACAATGTACTAGTCATCGAGTCTATCCCACGACTCACCAAAATGTCTGAGTACTCGGCTAGGAAGGTACCACTCTACCATCGTATGCTCCCTGCCATGTATAAGTATATCTTGTCTCACAAAAAACAACTTTTGGGCATCGTCATACCATAGTGGCCACCCAAGATATAGCTACCATGTGAACTCTCTCATGTCATCAATAACCCTTCTCCAATGAGGGAACCTGTGCTATCTAGTTTTTGAAAAAGAGAGTCATCCCTTGTACCTCCAAACGACTAGGTCGTCTAACTCCATATCGATTGGTGTAACTCATGGGCAGAGCACTGCAATGTGCTCACCAGGCCTAGATGTGAAGGAGTGTGACCTTGGCCCTAATGGATCTACTTTCATAGTATGCAAACTCATGTAGATCTCAGTATAGCGAGGCCAGCAGGACTGGCCCTCACACAAAGCATACTCTTCGTCTGACCATCCACTCCCAGGTGAGCCCCTGGATCCTAGACTAAAGTATCGGTTGCACCAATCTAGTGCCACAAGTCTTGAAATGATAGTTGCTACAACTAGGTAGAATGGTGATACAACGAGCCTGTAGTGCTCCAACCCAATCTAAACCTTGGCAAAAATAATCTGACCAAGGCCCATCATGTTGTGATAGGCATCTCTCCCAACATCCACATCATAGATGAATCTCTCTCTATGGATCAACAATCATAGTATGTGCCAAACATCCTCCAAGGTCACTATTGCCTCACCTATAGGAAAGTGAAATGATGGTGTCTCATCGTGTCATCGCTTTGCTAGTGTTGTCATCATCCCTAAGTGTGTCCTCACCGGCGGTGCATATGCAATGTACCAAAGTCCAATCACCCCCAAGTGCTCTTGGAGCCACTCGTGCATACCAACTAATCTGCCCAAAATGGAGGATCTGTGCTCAAGCGAATGAAGAATCTTTGCCTCCTGCATCAGGAAAGTCACAGCATCAAGTATTATAAAAAAATCAAGATCCTGTTCGGAGTTTTTGTGATTGAAACAACAAATGCGTCACTGTTTGCAATTGCGACACAATTTGGAAGTTCCAAACTATACTGCTGGAAGCTCTAAACCTCCAAACTCCGCTACCATGGTGCAATTTGGGCATGCCTCTATTTAACCCCTAAACCCTAGTTTGCTAGCTGGCCCGACACGATGTAATTCACATATGTGGTTCAATTTGGAGTTTGAACACTAACTCAAAACTACAACGCCACATCACTATCCATAGTAGCAATGCCAAAATGAAGTTTGCAGTGGTGCTATATAGGACTGCTTGACCTAATTTGACTTTCTAAGCTATTACAAGCACACAAAAATTGAAAAATGAAGTCAGGTCAAGATGACATACTGGTGGTCCTGTGTCGGGAAGCCTATGGTACACTCGTACTTGCTGCGAAACATGTCGTGGAAGTGTTCATTGTGCCATCTCTCGCAGGGGTCAAAGCTCGAATTTGCAGAATCTCTAAAGGCTGAATGTGAAAATGAATTGGAAGTGGTCCCCCAAGGCCTATTTAAGCCTAAAAACTAGGGGTTTTTGACCCCGTTTGGCTGTCCAGCTAGGGTTTTGGACCCCAATCTTGTTTTTTCCCAACCAAGGCTTCTTTTGCATCGTTTTGTCTTGTTTTGGCATGTTTTGGCCTCCCGGAGCCTTTTTGGACCTGTCAAGCACCTTGTCTTTTTTTTTTGCGAGATCACCCAAAAATCAAATTTTTTGTCCGATCTCTTGAGGGGGCAGTGTACTAGCATAATTTTTTCATTGGGGAAGCAGTGGGGCATTCAAAAAAATTAGATAATTTTTGAATTTTGATCTCGGCAAGTTTATTCTTTGAACCAATGCAACAAGTGCATTGCTTCAAAGAGGGGTAAAATGTAGACACATAAAATGTACTGATTAATGTTATACACCCGATCTTGATTTCACTAACACCAATTCATCCTAAATCATCCCCTTTACTAACCATTTAATCGAATAACCTTTATTTGACTAAATTCATCACATTTCATCGCTTAATTAAATAAATCATTTTTATCTCTAAAGTCATCTATTTAAATTAAATAAATTTATCTTTGTTTGATTTAAAACTAACATCGCCCCCTCTTTAATTAAATAAATCAAACTTTATTTAAATAAGTCTAATAATCATTTTTCTCTCATTTTGATTTAAATTAATCCAAAAGTCTAAGTCAAATTGTCAAATCACCTAATCCTCACTTGAATTAATCAAATCATGGTTA
>VDFB02105785.1:451972207-452008071 GCA_007258455.2 Sequoia sempervirens
CCAATATTAGGATTTCTTAAATCCAAGCCACGTGATGACACATTGCATGAAGTCAATTTAAATAAATACCATTATTTGCACATAATTAAAGGTCAATCAATCACGTGAAGAATTTTAAAACTCAATAGTTAAATTCGATTTGCCCTATCATACCCGATGATTAAGAAAAATCGATCTTATAAATAAATCCATTATTCAAATTTCTCAACAATAACCATAATCACGACACTTAAATAATAAAGTCATTCAACTAACATTTAAAACAATTTACTTAATCTAAGTTTACCATTAATTCTAGAACAAAACATTAATATATATTAAAACATTTATTTTAAATCCGTTAAACTTATCTCATCTTAAAGCCATTAATTAATAATACTATTTAATTATTATTTAAATAAATATTATTTAAATATTATATTAATATTATATATATAATATATAATATATTATATATTAATATTAATATAATATTAAATAATAAATATCAAAAGTTACATATAAAATAAAATACAATAAAATGAAACCCGAGGTATTCGTTGGAAATCCCACGATGCCCTAACTGGCCGCGTGGCCTGTGTGAGCTCCACACAGTCTGTGGCCGTTCCGGCCGCGGCCTATGTGGGCTTCACACAGTCTGTGGCCTTACGGCCGCAGCCTGTGTGGGCTTCACACAACCTGTGGCCGTTCCGGCCGCGTTTTGTGTGTTCCTCACACAGTCTGTGGCCTTACGGCCGCGGCTTGTGTGGGCTTCACATAGCCCATGGCCGTTCCGGTCGTGGTCTGTGTGTTCCTCACACAGTCCGTGGCCCTTCGGCCGCGGCCTGTGTGGTGGTGGTGGGGTTTGACCTCCCACCCCATGACAACCAAACAAAATTTTATTATTTTTTTTTTTTTTTAAAATAAAATCCCTACGTCTATACATGGTGAAAATACAAGGTATTTTTTGGGTTTATCCCAAAATCCAAATTTTCAAACATAATAAATATATATATACCCAGATTTAGATTTCAAACTCAAATTGTGAAAATAATCCAAACCCATTTCAAGAATAGAACTTATTTTCAAAAACAACAAAATGGGTTTTCAAAATCTAGTTCTAAAATAGAGTTTTCTTTGATTTTGTTTCTATTTCTTGGTGTAAATTTCTTGTTTGGTTTCTATTTCCAAATCTATCTACAATTTTGCAAATTTGAAAGCTTTTCCATGAATTTTCATTGAATCTAAAACTATATTTTCAATCATTCAAAATGAGCAAGAAGATGAAGGGAGAAATGATGGAACCTTGTGTTTTCTCCAAAATTTGCAAGCTTCAACAATGGAGATTTTCAAGCACTCTTTCAACTCCACAATCTTAGCCTCCTCCAAGCCTCTCCACCAAAATCAAACCAAGAATCCCTCCAAAAAAAATCTAAAAGCCCTCTTTTTTCGCAACTAATTTTCCCATAAGCCCCTTGAAAGAAAAACCCTAAATGAAATATATTCCTTTTTCCAAAATTCCCCAAATTCAAATTCAAATTCTATTCAACTTAAATTTTAAATTCAAATTCAAATCCAACTTCTAATTCAAATTCAAATACAAATTCCAATTTCAAATTCAAATTCTAATTAAATTCAAATTTAATTGCAAACTCAATTTCAAATTCAACTCTTCACAAATATCTTTCCCAAAATAGTCAACTATTTCTTAAAATATCTTTTCTACCCCAAAGTCATTGCATTTGAAAACATTTGAATTTTTTTAATAACTTCAACCAATTTCCAATTCCAAATTGAATTCAATACATTTTAACATTTTCTTTTCAACAAAAGAATTAAATCTTTTAACACTTTTAATTCAAGGAATAACTTAATCAATTCACACAATTAATTTAATTAACCAATAAAATAAATCTAATCCAATATTAGATTATTTTATTAATTAAATTAAATTAATTAATACAGTAATTAATATTCCTAGCATTACAACCAAAAGCATTTAATCACCAGTTAAGCAACATAAGCCATTTAATTTGAATTTAAATAAGAACACAGAGACAAGACAACATAACAACCAACCCGACTACAACCCGACGACACACTGTGACTAGGGTGGTGGCTTGACATAGAAAAACCTAGCTACTATCTCCCAATCGATCTCCATCGGACAAGGGACACGCTCAAACCTATGGAACCAGGTGGAGTCGATGTCCTGTACTTGTACCTACATCCTACAAACAACACGAGTGTCGAACATGCATATAACATAATAAGACACACCGTGAAGAGGAAATCGCTGAATCATAGGTCGCTCGCATGCGAGTGATGTGATCCCATCCCCTTCACCAATACAGTATCACTAACTGACGAGGTTTACATCATTAACATAATAAAAACACAAGGCATCATAGAGAAAACATTGTCTGATTAACAAAGCACAAAATGGAGGGGTGTTACATCCTCCCTCCCAGGGTCAGGCTTACTCCTGGAAGCCTACAAGTACCCCTAGCACAACTCCATACAATCACATATAGTGCGATAACATTACAAAGTCTACTCATGCCAAGGTATGTGACATTATTACTTCAACATTCATTTAACATTTTGCATTTTGAATCTAGGTACAATAATCTAACCTCAACATGATTTCATTAAAACTTAACAATAAAATTGGGGACTATAGGCCTCACCAGCAAGATGCACCTACTATGCAATTATCATTAACATGCAATGGTTTCACTAATCCTTTATTTTCTCTAAACTTTTACTTACTACAAAATGGTTTTCTATTCATATTATACATTTCCATGATTATGAATGCAACTTAGGGGCTTAGGTCCTTTACCCAAGGTTTGATCTAGGAAAACAAACCTTCATGAATACATAAACATTTTCTCCTAAAATTGGTTTTCAATACACCACACACTCAAGGACAGGCATCTTCATTAAACCAATGAGAAGAGACGGAAAGAGAGAGGAGAATTTACAATTCTAACATAAGCACTATTGCAAACATGGTCTCATCATCATACAATCACTTTCACACAAGTGCATTGATAAAAAAAGAGCCTGCACAAACTCTATGAACTAACAACATGATCAATCATTTTCATTACCATATTTATAATCTCAATAAAATATACATGCAAAAGAAACTTCAAAACCACATAGGGTCAATCAAGTAATCATTAACGTAAGGAGGTAAAGCACAAGAAGACATGCACCAGAAACTTGCATGGTAAAGAGAAAAAACAAAAATCCAAAGGAGAATGCACACAAAAGGAACTTCTTGGCACCTTCAAGGTCACACAAACTTTCCAAGAACACGAACAAAGAAACCAAGGAAGGGAAATTTTAGGCGACACATGTCACCTGCAACCCACCAACAAACACACTACAACCACACTCAAGAACCACTCAAGGGTCTCAACCCTTTACACAATGAAAGAGCCAAGCAACAAGAAGGAAGCCAAACAAAACACACCTCTTGGTAGGCTTGCAAGCCTAACCCTCACAGAAGCATTCAACAAAAGACATGCAAGGGTGGAGGCAACAACAAAACTGATTGTCGTTCACCACACACAACACATCAAAATCACACACTACACAATCGTCCATAATGCATTCTTCCAATAGAAAGGATATCGGTGCATTGGGCACTACACCAAGGATCCTATCCTTTCCACCGGTTTCCTGCACCATTGGACCTATACCACTTAATGACAACTTCCAGGAAAACAAGAGAAATCAACCCAAAAGGAAAACAACACGAAAGAGAAAAAACAACTACGTCAATACAATGGGCTCATAGTGCCCAGAGTATAAACCTACACAACTTACAACATAAGGGGTCCAACATAATCCCAGAGTTCCCAGTGTTTAAACCTAGGCTCTAATACCATATGTAATGCCCCGCCACACAACCCTAGAGGAAGTTGCAATTCACTTCTTAAATGTACCAATCTTTTTTTTTTTTTAAGTAAAAATAACATGTAAGATGAATACACATTGCCAACAACCTCTAAGGCCATGAGACAAAGATTACTTTAAAACCCAAACAAAAATTAACATCAATTGAAACCAAAACATTAATCACTTACAGAATTAAGATTATATACATCCCATACAAGAGAAATTACAACAAGGATAATAAATACCTCAAGATTCCAATTAACAACATTTAAACAATATAATTACAACACTCATTCCCGGAATGAGGTAAATCCAATAATCATGATTACAATTTACAAATTCCACCTCGATAACAAATGAGGGGTAAAATAATAAAGATCAACTAAAAAGAATGAAGCCAGAATAGCATCTGGATCCAACGAGCTCTTCAACATGAATGTCTCATCCACATGAGCAAGAGAAAAACCCAACAGAGGAAGGTGCACGTTCCACCCAACCAAGTGAAACCAAAAGGCTCACCCCCCGTGCTAGGAGATAGTAACAAGGATTTCCTAGACAAGACCATCTACCACTAGACAAAGGCTAACACATAAACTGAACTGAATCAAGGACAAAACCCACATCACTTAACACAATGGTTACAATGCTTCCAGAGTACAAAATTGAGTACAATCACTGTACAATAAAAAAAACCCACGATACAACACCATACCAATTGCTGTCATAGAAGGAGAGTCATCGCAAAGGTTGCATGGGATCTCCTGGCAAGTCTTCCTAGGTCTCGACCCCCCTCTAGGGACATCCTGGAAACCTCAACTGACTCCCAGCCCCACATGCACACCAGAGCAGAATCGATTATCTCTTGTAAAGACAAGATAAAGATTTTGCCATTCCAAGCCTTCCTGACTCATCTCAAGTCTCGTACAAGCCCTTGAGCTAATGAGTGAGGCTAAATTATCTTATTAATAATCAAAGCTACTCTATCCCTAGTATAAGTTATTTTAATTTTCACTTAATTAACTGACTCTCACATGAGTTAACCTGGAACCACTTTAGGCCCGGCGCTCGTTGAATTCCACTCCCCTATCGACAACACATAACTCAACCACATGCCAAGGGTAGACAATGCACTAACACTTATCACAAATAATCAAACACCTCAATAGGTAACACATCACTACGGATGCCCAAAGCTAAAACTGAAGCGTGCACTACCCAAGGCTAACACCAGGTTGACTAACATAATGAGACCCACATAACGAGCTGATAACCCAACTCAACCATGAATCACAAGGTCACACAACCCGTTCAAAGAACTAGGTTTCCACTTAAGCTTAACTCACACACAATCCAAGATAGACAAAGCAAATCACAAGAGACATGACATCTCAAGAAAACACTACTGGAAGACTTACATGATCAACAAGACCAATACAAATTAACAACGCAATCAAAGAGTCCCTCGCCTCAAGGTACAAAACCCAGAACAACCAAGGTACACCCACAATCAAACAATATTGTCCTTACCGAGAATAAACGAAAACACCACTAGAAAACATTCTAAGCAATTAAACAAGCTAATATTAGGATTTCTTAAATCCAAGCCACGCGATGACACATTGCATGAAGTCAATTTAAATAAATACCATTATTTGCACATAATTAAAGGTCAATCAATCACGTGAAGAATTTTAAAACTCAATAGTTAAATTCGATTTGCCCTATCATACTCGATGATTAAGAAAAATTGATCTTATAAATAAATCCATTATTCAAATTTCTCAACAATAACCATAATCACGACACTTAAATAATAAAGTCATTCAACTAACATTTAAAACAATTTACTTAATCTAAGTTTACCATTAATTCCAGAACAAAACATTTAATATATATTAAAACATTTATTTTGAATCCGTTAAACTTATCTCATCTTAAAGCCATTAATTAATAATACTATTTAATTATTATTTAAATAAATATTATTTAAATATTATATTACTATTATATATTATATATTAATATTAATATAATATTAAATAATAAATATCAAAAGTTACATATAAAATAAAATACAATAAAAATGAAATCCGAGGTATTCGTTGGAAATCCCACGATGCCCTAACTGGCCGCGTGGCCTGTGTGAGCTCCACACAGTCTGTGGCCGTTCCGGCCGCGGCCTGTGTGGGCTTCACACAGTCTGTGGCCTTACGGCCGCGGCCTGTGTGGGCTTCACAGAGCCCGTGGCCGTTCGGCCGCGGTCTATGTGTTCCTCACACAGTCCGTGGCCCTTCGGCCGCGGCCTGTGTGGTGGCGGTGGGGTTTGACCTCCCACCCCATGACAACCAAACAAAAAATTTATTATTTATTTTTTAAAATAAAATCCCTGCGTCTATACATGGCGAAAATACAGGGTATTTTCTGGGTTTATCCCAAAATCCAAATTTTCAAACATAATAAATATATATATACCCAGATTTAGATTTCAAACTCAAATTGTGAAAATAATCCAAACCCATTTCAAGAATAGAACTTATTTTCAAAAACAACAAAATGGGTTTTCAAAATCTAGTTCTAAAATAGAGTTTTCTTTGATTTTGTTTCTATTTCTTGGTGTAAATTTCTTGTTTGGTTTCTATTTCCAAATCTATCTACAATTTTGCAAATTTGAAAGCTTTTCCATGAATTTTCATTGAATCTAAAACTATATTTTCAATCATTCAAAATGAGCAAGAAGATGAAGGGAGAAATGATGGAACCTTGTGTTTTCTCCAAAATTTGCAAGCTTCAACAATGGAGATTTTCAAGCACTCTTTCAACTCCACAATCTTAGCCTCCTCCAAGCCTCTCCACCAAAATCAAACCAAGAATCCCTCCAAAAAAAATCCAAAAGCCCTCTTTTTTTTGCAACTAATTTTCCCATAAGCCCCTTGAAAGAAAAACCCTAAATGAAATATATTCCTTTTTCCAAAATTCCCCAAATTCAAATTCAAATTCCATTCAACTTAAATTTTAAATTCAAATTCAAATCCAACTTCTAATTCAAATTCAAATACAAATTCCAATTTCAAATTCTAATTCTAATTAAATTCAAATTCAATTGCAAACTCAATTTCAAATTCAACTCTTCACAAATATCTTTCCCCAAAATAGTCAACTATTTCTTAAAATATCTTTTCTACCCCAAAGTCATTGCATTTGAAAACATTTGAATTTTTTTAATAACTTCAACCAATTTCCAATTCCAAATTGAATTCAATACATTTTAACATTTTCTTTTCAACAAAAGAATTAAATCTTTTAACACTTTTAATTCAAGGAATAACTTAATCAATTCACACAATTAATTTAATTAACCAATAAAATAAATCTAATCCAATATTAGATTATTTTATTAATTAAATTAAATTAATTAATACAGTAATTAATATTCCTAGCATTACAACCAAAAGCATTTAATCACCAGTTAAGCAACATAAGCCATTTAACTTGAATTTAAATAAGAACACGGAGATAAGACAACATAACAACCAACCCGACTACAACCTGACGACACACTGTGACTAGGGTGGTGGCTTGACATAGAAAAACCTAGCTACTATCTCCCAATCGATTTCCATCGGACAAGGTACACGCTCAGACCTGTGGAACCAGGTGGAGTCGATGTCCTGTACCTGCATCCTGCAAACAACACGAGTGTCGAACATGCATATAACATAATAAGACACACCGTGAAGAGGAAATCGCAGAATCACAGATCGCTCGCATGCGAGTGATGTGATCCCGTCCCCTTCACCAATAGAGTATCATTAACTGACAAAGTTTACATCATTAACATAATCAAAACACAAGGCATCATAGAGAAAACATTGTCTGATTAACAAAGCACAAAATGGAGGGGTGTTACATAAACATTCATCAATACATTATAGTCATTTTCTTGTATGTGATAGACATTTCTCTATCCATCTAGGATAGACATCTATTCATATATGATATAGGTATACATTTTGGCGAGAGACTTAGACTCATCACAACCATTCAAGTCTTGAGTAACTCACTAAAGACTACACTTACCTATTGGAAGTGCATAAAGAACACTAACCTCTTACCAACTTCATGGTGGGGTTGATTTCTATGTCAAATTCTCAAAGAGTAGTCATCCATTTCGCTCTTCATTTACTTGGATCATTTTGCATTATGAGCATCTTTATTGATGAATCTGACATGATGGAAATTACCTAACTCCTTAAAATATAATGGCTGAATTCCTTCATGGATTTTATTAAAGCATAGGCTCATTTTCCTACATTTAGTTACTTCAATTCAACATCTTTGAAAAGTGTGCTTGTGAAACTATTGGCTTTTCTTCTTTAGATTGATTCTTTTGAGTGAGAATTGCTACACATGTATATTTTGAGGTGAAAGAGTAGATGTAGAATGGCTTAGTGTAATTCAAGCTTGTTAGAACTAGGGCATTGGAAATTGCCTTTTGGGTCAACCCACAATATCTTGTTCCACTTGTTGGTCAAAGTAGAACATTAATATCAACAATTTTTTTTATAAAATTTCACTTTATGAAATCTATAGCAACTAAAGCATTAATAATTTGGAGATTATGTGAACTAGTGATTTGTGAGAATTCGTATGTAGATTCTAAATATATTTTAAAAAATAAATTGTGAGTTTTTTATGTAATTTCTAATAACTTATTTTTTTAGTAAACAACATTTTTAAAAAGTGACGTTTATGTTGTCACAGTTAAATTTTTTATTGAAAGAATAAAATTTAGATTTTTAACATCAATATATAGTGCATAGATATTTTTTCATAATTTTTTGTTGCATAATTTTTTAATTAATTTTTGAAGTCAAAGAAATTATAATATGGACATAGGTGTATGTCATCATGCATAAATTGTTTTGTATGTATTGAAATTAATTTTTATTTTTTTGTTGAAACAAGAATATCAATACCTAGTGCACAAATATTTTTTAGAATTTTTTTCTCTATTTTTCTATTTTTTTACATGTGTGAAACAAATACCTTAATGTTTAGTGAATAAAAATATTCACAAGAAACAAAATGTGAATATAATAATAAAATAAAAAATATTTAAAATTATACTTTTTGGAAAGCTTATAATAAGAGCTACATACTTACAAAACATAGTTTCTAAATGACTTTACTTAACCCCTCAAAAGGGAAGGAAAAAGTGTTTATTTGCCAAAATTTTGATAGGTGTGAAGGAGACTTCATTGTGGGTATGATTTAAGACTAGAGGGGTTCTATCCAATGGGGTTTGATCCAAGGGGGTCTTATCTAACCCTCTTCAATTAAAACCTTTTAGATGGAATCCATTAAAGCTTAAATCATTAGTTTTTCTAAAAATATGTGATTTCAAGAAAAAGTCAGGATATCCCAAGTTTGGGAAGCATTATTGTTTCAGCCTCACATGTCTATTCAAGATGGGCATCCTTCTTTAACATGGAATTTAACAGTCTAACTATCTCTGCAAATCCAATGATAAATTTTCTAACAAAATTTATCTTTCGAAAATATAACTTCAACACTTTCTTACTTAGAGTTAGTTACAACTTCATGATTGCATCAATCTTCTTTGGATCAATGAACATTATATTTTTAGGTATTACATGGCTAACTCCCCTTCCATGACTTGAAAAATGCATTTCTTGGGGTTAAGAGATAAACCATGTTCTTGATTTTTTTGTAAAACTTTCTTGAAGTTTGAAATGTGATCCCCTCTATTCTTTGAGAACACAATAAAATAACATATATATATGACTATACATTTTCCTATCAAACATTTAAATGTTATATCCATAACCCTTTGAATTATGACACCAAGATTTATTAGCTCAGATTCCATCCTCCTATAAGTGAAGATTCCCCATTCAATGGTGAAAGTTATCTTTAACCTATCTTCATGATTCATCATAACCTAATTATAACCTGAATGTCCATCCAAGAAGGATATCACTGTCAATTCATTCATAATTTGTAATACTTTACCTAAGGATGGAAAGGGATCATAACTACCCTTTTCCGAGGCTTTTATTTAGGTTTCTAAAATCAACATATAACCTTAATTCCCCATTTTCTTTTTGGTAGTAACTAGGTTAGCCACCCATGTCAAGTTCCTAGACAGAAATATGATCGTTGCTAATTGTACTTTCTTTACCTCTTGAAATATCAATGGCTCTAGAAGTGAATTAATGAGTCTTTTCTTTTTTTTGAATAGTTTGACTCTTAGCTTTAGTGGTATGGTGTGGGATATGATTGATGTATCATAGGTCTTCAAATATTCATAACTCTATGCTATCATGTGATGGTAATCTTTTAAACAATAAGTAATTCCTTATTTTTCTTCCAAGGTGCATACTTTTCCAATCAATATATTTTTCAAGTTAGTGTTATCTGTTAAATTGAAATGCTCATACTTGCCTCCATCTATTATAAGATATTTTTTTTACTCAATTGATCTATGTCAAATAACCTTTCATATTCAATCATTCTCTTAGGAATCATATTATTCTTCAAATTAAGGATACTTCCTTCTAGCTCCAATTCTTCTTTTTCTTCTTCATCAATGACCTAAGCTTCAAACACGTGTTTGTTATGAATTCAATGATGTGTGGGTAATCTTCTGTAAGACCCCGCTTCACATGTGAATAATACAATCTTAATTTTGTTATATTTCTCCTAAATAGATGCTTAGATATATTTCAGAAAATGCATAGTGTGATTGTGTGACAATGTACTCATATCTCATTTTGATATGTTTTATTAATCATTGCCATGAAGGTATTAGGCACTTGTAAACTACGAATACAAATTGGAATCTTAATGAAATTGTTGTACAATTAAATCTTACTTCAGTTACCAAATTAATATGACATATGAATGTTTCTTATGATTTCATTGGTAATGTGCAGGAAAGAAAGAGCGTCAATGCGAGATGGGAAAACCCATGAGAAAAAAATCGAAAGACATCCTCTGGTGGTTATGTATTGGATTTCCTTATTTTGGAGTTTAGGAAGAAATATAATTATTATGCTTATACTTATGGGTTGAAAGGGTATTAATTGTGTGTCATGGGAGATGTAAGTTGGGGTTAGGGATAGAAACCCTTGTATCCAAGTGTGAAACTCGGATGAAACCTTAAGTAGGCCTTTAAAGTGGGTTTTTGGTCAATTTATTGGGTTGGGATGCATAAATGAACCCCCTAGGGTCTAAATCATGATTGTAGGGGTCAAGTGGGCATCCAATAGGCCCCAAGGACATGATTTGACTCCTAAAAAGCCTTCATAATGAGGAGTGACGAATTTTGAGTAAAAGATGGGGTGAAAAGATTGAGGGGTTGTCCAAGTGCATGTACCCCTCTCTAAGAAGGAAAAGACCCTCATTGATGAGGGAGGTACATTCACACCTCCCCATCCAAGGGTTACAATTTGTGAGATTTCTATATATTGGGAGGGGAAGAAGGAGTGGGGTGTTACCCACTTCTCCTTTTGGAGAACTCTAGTTGAGATAGAAGAAAGAATTAGAAGAGGAGAGAAGCCCTTCCTCTTTGGAAAGATTGTGATCAAGATGGATTGGCTTGAGAGGAAAGATGGATGAAAGAGCTCAATCCCTTCACCTAAAAGAAAAGAGATAAGTTCATCCTATTTTCATTTACTTTGTTTATTGGTTGTAAGAAGGTGACATTGTGTATGGATCATGGTTAAAAGTAGAAAGTAGAAAACCTAGATGCATGAAAATAGTGCTATTAGATTTTATCCTTTGTAAAAATTTAGAAAAAAAGTTCTATTTATCACCATCGAGCTAAAAGAATTCTTGCACGGGGGTATGGCTAGAGCCCACGAGGCTCCATGATGCCATTATGGTAGGGTGGAGAGCAAGCCTCATTTGCTAGCATGTAAAAATCATTGTTTTCTCAATATTAATGTAATAGTAAGTTTAAAGAGGTGTGTTTCACATATGTCCAATGAATAAATGAGAAATAAAGGTCTTATCCTTTTTGTATGCATTCTTTACAAAGTTATTTCATGGAACAAAAAAAGAAAAGAAGAAGAAAGCAGTTGAGTAGTCTGTATAAAACTATCAAACCCCTAATCCATTTAAATACTATAAGGAAGGGATACACATAACTCTATTTTTTTTTGAAACAAAAGATAGATCTTCATAGATTCATTGTTATCGAAATTCATGTGCAAGTTGGTTTATGAATGTACTAGTGATGAGCGCATAAAATCTATTGTTGTTCTGGTATATTACTAAATAGAATTAACTATTCATTTGATTGTTTAATAAGTCAGGGGCAATATCCCCAAGAATGGAAATTAGAAAAAAAAAAAAAAAAACAATTAAATTGGTTGTTGATAAGTGTTGATAAGTCTTAGGAAATCCTCTTCTTCTATTTTATCTAAAATCCATACTCCTGTTGCACAACTATGGTGTTTTCTATCAGATAAAGAAAGGTTGTACAGTCTAAATGGACTTTTGTACTATTCTATGCTAAAACGATAATTGAGAATTTGTGAAAAAGTCCATTGTTGAACTTAGAATATGAAAACTCTCCTTTCTTGGGCTTCTATTTAGAGATTAGCTTGTATCATATTAGAAGTAAGAATGAAATATGATTTCATTTGAAGGACGACCTGTGCTCAATCTCAAATAAATATATGCTACATGGTTTAAGATGACATTCTATATTGTTTGTAACAGTTGGAAGTATATATAGAAATGTGCAGTTGTATTTGTGCTGAAAGTAAATATATTCATGTATGGGGAGTAAATAATTAAATATCAGATGTACTGATATGCATATCCCACTGTTCAAAACATTGCTTAAAGATCTGGTAAGATAAAAACAGAATCTGCTCAATTAGATCTGATACCCCCCTCTTTTATCCTCACTATATCCTGTGTGTAATGAAACAATGTTATAGAAAATAGACTAAATTGAATGATGATCTCGTAGTAAGGAATACCCAAACTCTCTCGGTCCAGATCTCATAATAGTATGTAAACTAAGAGGAAGAGAAGGAAAGCAAATGCATAGCACTTACGCTACCAAGCCGTCGTAGCTATGAGTTTAACTCACTCATCAAGAAGGAGCTCGAACCATTCATTAGTTCGATGGATAGTCAACTCAAACTAAATGAGGAGGTGCCTTTTTCCTACTGTTAAAATGTAGTGCCAAATTTACCCAGATATGTGATACTCACATAGAACCTAATAAATACTAATAAATAAATAAATAAAAAGTTGTGTAGACATGAAATCATGTTATTAATGCTGGTCTATACCCCCTCTTATCTGGCTACTGAACTCTAACAGCTCACGGCTCGAGGGGTTGGCTAATGGCAAGGACTATGTAAACAGATTTTAATCTATGTGATGGATTCAAGCAATAACGAATAAGTCATGTCTTGAGCAGTAGGAGTAAGTTCCTGTCACATCGAATTATTGCCACTGACAATGGAGGCAGCCCAAATCGAGTTTAAGGAAAATAGTTAGCGTGTGGAAGTAGCAAGTTGTTATTATCAAGTTAGTCAAACCCCTCTGGCACCTCTTTGATTCCATCCCATCATCTTATATGAAATTAAATTCACTTAGGTCCTAGGTCTCTATTCACGGCAAGTATCCATGGAATGCAGATTGAATCCAAATATCTTTACTCCTCGTGGATTTAAATTCAAAGTTAGGCGTGAATAATAATTTCCAGCTTAGAATAGAGGGAAGGCAGCTCATCATTTATAACACTGTTAGCTGAGTGGCTATTACGCCACCTGTTATCCAAGGTGTAGCTGCATACTATTGTGGTAGATGGATGTTGTAGAGTGATAGGGGTCATGCTCTGATACCCAAGGTATGACAATCACTTATCCCCCACGTTAGTATATTCCTTGAATCGCTTAATTCACATGGTTATAGCCTGAAATAAAGTATGTTCAGAAATATTGTGGTTTTTCGCCAAACTCCATAAGTGCCTGATTCAATTTTCAAGTCCATTTCCTTGCTCGGTGGAAATAATGTATTCCCCAGTACAGTAAATAACAGGATGATTGGTTAATAAATAAATAATGATTCTGATTTGATAGATTAAGCAAATGAAAAATATGACAGTAAAATAAGATAAACAACCGCTGTAGATCATTATAGCTGACTTTCAACTTCAAATGGCAGCAATTAGAAGACAGAATGACTAATTTAGGGCTGGGCTTAAGTGTCACACACTAAGCTCTGACTTTTTCCGTGAGTCAAGAAAAACAAAACTTCATTTCCGTTTTCCATTTCAGCATGTCACTGTCTAGGCTGGGCATTGTCACATCACGACTGCGTTTGTACCGTTCACTGCTCCCGTGCCTTCATCGAACATTGTACCTTTCACTGCTCGCTGCTCGGATATTTTATGAAGGCAACTCCAAATTAGGGGTAAAGTTTGAAGATTTGTTCACGTGAAATGCAAAGTACTTTGAAATGCAAAATATTTCTTTTTGGCTGGTAAGCATGAATTGCCTATAATTGATTTTAGATTTATAATAAGGTTATTTATTTATTTTTAATTTATATAAAAATGTTTAAGATGATTAAATAATGTAATAAATTAATAAAATAAATTTAAGTAAATCTATTGCATTGAAACAATATATATATATTTGAAATTTTTTTATATAAAATTTGTTCATAAAGATTAATAATAAATCAATTATTATATATTACTTATTTATATATTATATTATGTTTTAGATTTAGATTAAAAGTTTAGATTTAGATTATAAATGTAAAAATGTTGGTGGTATATTATAAGATCTAAAATTAAACCTTAATATGATTCCTAAAGGTGGGTAAAAAAATTATAAAATAAAGTTTAAAATCATTGTAAAAGAGATAGTAACAATATAATAACTATGAAACAAAATAATTTTTAAATAGTTTTTCTTTTATTAAAAGTAAGATGTATATGCCATAAATATGTTGATATGGAAAACCCTAATATAGATAAGAAATCTTAAAAATAAATTAGATTGTATGAGATTAGAGAGGTTCACCAAATATAAGCTAATTAAATAAATGTAATTAATTAAATACAAATCAACAAATATTATGTATGATAGTTGAGACTAATAAATCATTCTTTTGTGATATATTATATTATATTATATATATAGTATATAATATAATATAATATAATATGAACAAGTGCCTATCTAGTATAGTAGTAATTGCATTTATTGGTTAATTGATAAACTATTTATGGAATATTAACTTAGGGGCAATTCAAATCATAGTTTGAAATAACAGCTCTCAATAAAAATATTTCTTCAAAATAAAATAATCATACTAGTAAAATAATTATACCATACCAAATATTATTGAAGTGTGCTTATCTATGACTTAATTATGTTCTTGATTTTTGAATTTTTTAATAAAATATTAGAAAAAGTAAATTTTAAAATATTTTTTATATTCAATTATGATTGCAATAATTGATGAAAATAAAACATAAAAAATATTATTAATAATTTCATGAATTTATCTATATGCTCATCATCATATGAATTTTTAAAATAAAATAGATTATAAATAAGAGTTATGTAAAAACTTCACTTAGATTAATCCAATAAGATGCATATAAATAAGTACACATTAGAATATTAACAATTAGTTTGCATATTTTTACTTTTGGATTCACCCAATTTGTCTTTACTTATTTTACTTGGCTATTCATTGATGGTAAACTCTTTTTATGTTCCATAGATAAATATATAGAAACAAAAGAATGACTACCAAAAACATTCTCTAAAATAAACACAAAATTAAATAAGAAATAATATAAATATATGAATTTTACTATTATTTTTACACATCTATTTTTTTAATTAAATGATATTTTTATTAATGTAATATATTTTATTGTATTTTCACATAAAAACAATTTCATGTTTAATCATTTTTTATTCTATATATTTCACTAATTTACAATACTTTTCTATTTTTCAAATGAAAATTGTTTCATATTTATAAGACCTCATTTTGCTCTTATCTCTATTCATCCCTCATCTTTATTTTTATTTTTTGAGTTTATTATTTTATGTCTAACAATACATATATAAGACCATTTAGGGTTTTTTAACTTAATATCTCTATATTATAATTTCATTATTTTAATACAAATTAACAATATTCTTATAACATTTATACTATCATGTATTTGTTAAAAAATTTAATGTCAAATTTATATTAGTTTTACATTGTAAATTTATATTATAATGTAAAGATTAATATTGGAAAAATGGTAGAGTCTATTTGATTATCTACTAAGTTTATAAGGTAGTGTATTATTGTAAAGTAAAGATTAGTATTTATAAAATTTATTAATTTCTTGTTGTAAAATTATTTTTTACTTTTAAATTTTTTTATTATTATATTAATTTTAGATCTTATTTTTTTATTAATAAAAAATTCAAATTAATGAAATTTCTTTAATATTTTCAACATTATATTACACTTGATATTTTTTTGTTGTAATATTCTTTTAAATGAATGGTGTTGTTTTATAATTTTGATTACTTGTAATATTTTTTCTATATTATATTTTCTCCTTCTAAATTTCTTCTATTAAGAAAACATCTTGATTATTGTGCAACCTTCCCCTCACCTCTTATATGTTTATTTCATAAGCAACAAACTCTTATATCTATACTAGTTTATGTTACAATTTTTAATTAAAATTATTTGTATTTTATGGAGTATAAAATTATAAATATATATTTACAAATGTAAATACAAGTCTATTTGAATATAATGTTTATTAAATGGTTAAATATATAGACTATAACTAACATGTAAGTGAAATGTATTCAATCCCTATATTTAAGGGAGTTTTATGGGAGTAAAATTAAATATCCATTGTGATTAAAATGGTAGTAAAGAAGGTAAGTTGTGAGGCATTTCTGGAAAGGAGAGGGTAATTCTTTTTATATTGAATTACACTTTGTGGGTTTTTTTATCATAGGTTTTTCCACATTTTAAATGATGTGTATTGTTTCCTTTATTCTCTTATAAATATATTTAGATGAAACCATCAAAATAATAGCAAAATTGGAGTAAAATTGATTAAAAGAAATGACAAAATAATAGTTTACCATCAATTTCCTAAAAATCCATCCATAACACCTCAACCAATCACATTTAAGAAAAATATTTTTTCAAATTTCAAAAGTTAAATATTTACATGTTCACTTTACAAATATTAAATTTATTTAAAAAGGGTTTTTTTTTTTAGTTTTTAATTGGTTCAAATCCAACTTATTAATATATAAAATATTATTATTGTCCTATTGTGTCAACTATCATTACATAATATTTGTTGATTTGTACTTAATTAATTACATTTATTTAATTAGCTTATATTTGGTGAACCTCTCTAACCTCATACAATCTAATTTATTTTTAAGATTTCTTATCTATATTAGGGTTTTTCATATCAACATATTTATGGCATATACATCTTACTTTTAATAAAATAAAAACTATTTAAAAATTATTTTGTTTCATAGCTATTATATTGTTACTATCTCTTTTACAATGATTTTAAACTTTATTTTATAATTTTTTCACCCACTTTTAGGAATCATATTAAGGTTTAATTTTAGATCTTATAATATACCACCAACATTTTTACATTTATAATCTAAATCTAAACTTTTAATCTAAATCTAAAACATAATATAATATATAAATAAGTAATATATAATAATTGATTTATTATTAATCTTTATGAACAAATTTTATATAAAAACATTTCAAATATATATCTATTGTTTTAATGCAATAGATTTATTTAAATTTATTTTATTAATTTATTACATTATTTAATCATCTTAAACATTTTTATATAAATTAAAAATAAATAAATAACCTTTAATATAAATCTAAAATGAATTATAGGCAATTCGTGCTTACCAGCGAAAAAAAATATTTTGCATTTCAAAGTACTTTGCATTTTAGGTGAACAAATATTCAAACTTTCCCCCTAATTTGGAGCTGCCTTCATAAAGTATCCGAGCAGTGAGCAGTGAAAGGTACAATGTTCGATGAAGGCACGGGAGCAGTGAACCGTACAAACGCAGTCGTGATGTGACAGTGCCCAGCCTAGACAGTGACATGCTGAAACGGAAAACAGAAACGGAATTTTGTTTTTCTTGACTCACGGAAAAAGTCAGAGCTTAGTGTGTGACACTTAAGCCCAGCCCTAATTTAGAGGCAACAAAAAAAAACAAAACTGTCTGAATTTAAGTTGTAACGACATCCTTAAACCTACGTAGATAGTTATATACATGCATAATTAATGCATAATTCATTTTAGGAGATAGAGAATTGTGGGTTTCAAGACAAGAGAGAAGAGACGTGTGGAAGAGGCTTTTACTTATATTTTCGTACAGCGTATTTCTTTTCTAGATAAACGGTATGGAGGAAGGAATTTAATTCTGCATTTAATTCCCCTTGCATCGACGAAACTCTTATCCATGCTTTTCAAGGATAGCTCATTGGGGAGAATAAATAAAATAACATTCATAAATATAATAGTGTGATATGTATTCGATGAAATAGTTTTCCACTAACTTAGCTGGAAGTATTAGTCTTGATCTAACGCAGTATATTCCTTAGCAGCAATAACACTAATATTTAGTATTAATAATTTGATTGACACTTAATCAGTATGGCATAGATAGCCTACTGCGCCCTACCCTAAATAGCACCGTGACTTATTTTTTAGTGCATCCGGTAGTGGTGAGGCTTCTCGAAAACAAAATAAAGCGATTATTTATCAACCTTTCCTTTTAAGTGATTTCATGTATTCTTTAGGATTTAGGATTCCTTAAATAAAGGAATGAGAATATATTCTCACCTTTTTTTTTTAGTTAAAAGAACATGTTAAATAGAATAAAGGTTTGAGTAAGGAAGGTAATAGTAAGAGTAGAAATTACCACTTTTTCCTTAAAAAGAGAATTTCTTTGTTTTTTTTTAAAACAAAATATATAGAAGTAATATATTAAGGGGTAAGTTATTACTATTATTTTTAAATTACTCTTTAAAGTTTATATATATATATATATAAAGCTATGTATTCTTTTATATACTCAAAAGGATAAATAAGAAAATAAATAAATAATAGGTTAGGAAATAAATAGAATAATAATAATTTATCACATCCTTAGGATTCAAGGATAACATTAAATTCAATAGTCACCTTACTCGTAATATTAAGAGTAGTGTATGTTTTGTCGAGTTATGATAAGGCTAATGAACAAACTATTTGAGATTGCGTTGGTTATTAGAGCTATAGCTTCCATGTTAATTAATAATATAAAGCATGAGTTAACGTTCACCTCAACACTTAAGTAATGTGTTGCCAAAAGAAAACAACTTAAGGATAACATTAATGAACAAACTTATGTAATGTGTTGCAATTTTTTTTTTTATATATATAAATATAATATATATAGTTGGTTTCTTTATAAATTTTCAGTGAAAATTTCGGGCATGACATCTTCAAACAATTGAAGATTTATCACATTGTTGGGTATAGATGGAACTAGCACTAATTTGATTGAGAATATTTACAATCCAAATAGAGTTAGAGGTTCTAATGTACTTATTTTAATATTGGTCAATAAATCATCTCTATGATTGAACTTCCTAGGGATGTGATAGAGGTTGAAAGCATCAAAACCTTCAATCAATTCTCAAATTTGGTGTATATAATAACTTCTTATAATGATAAACAAATTTATTTCTAACTTGATTTACGATAAGCTTTGAGTCTCCCAAAACTCTTAAAATTTTGACATTCTTTCTTAAGAGACAATATCATCCCATGGATCAAGGCTTCATATTCTACAAAATTGTTAGTGCAATGAAATTATAGTCTATATGATGCAGGAGCATCTAGTGGTGTAAGGGAAATCCTGCATCACCCAAAAATATGTTTCCCTTTATGTTTCCTTTTTGTTAGCTTTGTGTAGATGTTTTGCATTTTTGGATACCCTTTTTGTCGAGTAAGAGTTCCCAACTTTCAGAATTGCATTTTTGCTTTTTCTGCTCAATTTCTATTTTTAGCAGTTTTGAATTTGAAGGCGTGAGGAGGCGAAAATTTAAGGGAAGCTTCAAGAAAAAAAAATCACTTTGGCAAAATAATCAGGTCAAGATCATTCCCAGTTTGAAAGTTATTCAAGTTTCAGTTTATGCTTTTTGCCCTGAAAATCTTGCAAGTCCAGTTTGAGGCACTAAACGGTCTCGTATGGGCCCAAAAAACATTAGAATTGACGAAGCGGGTTCTTAGCACGTTCTTCACTCCAAGATATTTCCAATGGTTCAAATGGTTCATCAAACAGAGTCCCAGATCAAAAGTTATGGCTCTCGAAAGTTGGTGCATTTTAAAAAATATGCTAATTTTTTAATGTGGTTTTAAATTTTGAATTTCAAATTATAATTTTTGATGCCAAACCACTAACACTCATAATTTGAATGTTGTTTTGGCTCCAAAACCGAAAGGGAGTTATTTATGGGCTAGTTTCTGATTTTTGGGTAGCTTTTTGGGGAAAGAGCGCATACTGAGAAAAGGGGAACTTCTGTAATTTTCTATAAGCATTTCATCATTCTGAATAAAATAATAATCTTTGGTTTTTGTGTGTGATATTTTGTGTCTCAGGTTAGCATCCTCGTCACTATATGTAGGATGGAATACTTACCTTGAAGATTGATCAACTCAACTCCAATTCACAAGTCCTTGCTTTGATTTTGATCCATTAAAATTTAAGGTCCAAATTTTATCTTTACACTTTTTTAAGGTATTTAGTTGGGTATTAACTTGTGGTACATCTTTTCTATCCAATGCTTTGAATTTCCTTCCATCTATCTACTAAGAAAATTTATTTAGTTTATTTGATTCCAAGAGTTTATTTTCTATCTTCTTAATAGGCTTATTCTCTTCAACAAAACACTTTTCATCTTTTAGAGAGCCATTTTTTTTCCTTATTCACAATTGTTAGGTAGAGTGAGAAATTAAATTATGAATGTCCAACATTGTGAAATCTCCACCAACCTTTTAGAAATATATCTCTAATATAACATCACTTGACCTTTCTTTTTCAAATTTTCTTGAAATAAATTTCTAAAATCTTTCTAGAAATCCTTCTTCTTTTAATGATGGAGATCCATAATCTGATTCTATTAACACTATTTCCCAGAGTAGTTTTGATTTCATTATTGTAATCAACTTCACACATGAAAATGTATTCATTGTGATATTTCTATATTGAGTACTATATATCTTATGTTCTACTTAAAAATAGAGTACTTCATTGTTTTGATTATATAGTAATCAAATGTTTCATTCTTGGCTCTTTGTTTACTTTCATCTTATTAATAATTCCTTTCCATGGTAGCCACATATGTGGAAAATTAGTAGCCATGTAGATTCCATTCATGTTGTGGACCAATCCCTACTCAAAAGAAAGCCTTAAACTTCAAGGATATCTACTACTTGTATATCTATATAATAATAAACTCCAGGGTTAGAAGCTAGCTACATATGGATGTGAATTAATTCACCTATAACATTCACCACTTTTTTTTTTTTTAGATGTGTAACAATCTTGAAAGACTTGGATGGAGTAAGTTATAATGTATGACATACAAACAAAGGAATACAATTTGTAAAATCACTTGATTCTACCAAGAAATTACGTATAGTTTTTCTAAAGATTTTTTAGGGTGAGAAAAAAAGGAAGAGACTAAGCCTAAATTCTTTAGACAAGGTTACTTGAGTATCTACTATTTGAACAAGAGTTTTAGATATTTTTCTTTAGGAATTTGACCTTGTAGGGAGATGTCTTTGATAGATGGAATTTATTTTTGAGTAGCCTCTTCTAAATATTTTAGGAAAGATTTATTTAATGCATGAATCCTTAGAAACTCTAGCAAATGAAAATTAATATTAATCTTCTTGATTTCCTCATCAATATAACTAGCCAATTTATTAGAATCACGAGTTTTGAGTTTACCAAGTGTTGTGTTGAGGGTTGGAAACTCTTAGTAGGCAATGAAAAATGTAGGCAACTCTAGATTGTTACTTGAATATAAGTATGAAGGAATGTTGAAATTATTTAATGGAGTGAAGGTCGTTAAGGGTCCTTTGGGATGATTTTTTCTCTTTAGATTATAATGATGAGCCTTCTAAAAAATTTAGTATGTGTGTACTTCATCCACTTCTTAATATGGTTCATTGTCCCCTTCATATGGAAAGATATAACTATGTAACAAAAAATTAATATCCCATAAGAATTAATTATTTCCAAAAAGATGTGCTAGATTCAAACTTTTAGCATTCATAATTTCATTCTAAAAAATATGAGAGGCAATTTTGAATTAAGGATAATCTAATTCAACATGACCACTCTTGTTGTGAATGTGACACCAATTATTAAGAGCTCCTTTTGTCAAGTTCACTCTTACAAGAGGTCTCGTATAATCTTGTCCATAATTATCTAAGGGTGATGAAACTCCTCCATTATTATATCTAGTATTCCATGTCCTTCAAAGCCTAGGATCATTTTGGATTGTATTATATTGATTTTGATTATTTTGCAGGTAGATATTTTGATTTTTGAGGTATGTATCCTTAGTAGTTAACCTTTTTAATCTAGCAACAATTTATTTAATGCCATTTTCTTCTTGAGCTATTATGATCATATTGTTTTGATATTGAATGGAAAAGGTAGTTTCATTTGGATGAAATTCGGTAATTTCAAGGTCAAGATGTAGGACTCAGGATTGATTATTACATATATAAGGGAATCAACAACTTGAGTGTATGGATAGCTAGGGTTCCATTGATTGCTTGCATTTGATTATGCAATCCTAGATTTCTTATATTCATAAGAGGACCATGCCTTAATTTTTTCATTTCTTTATTCACTAAAATATTTTACAAATGCTTCAAGTAGATTTGAATAAATAGGAATTATTTTTACAAATATGGATGTTAAAGGATCTAAAGCCACATAGCACACTAATAATTTACAACAACTTCATTGACTACATATGGTGCTTGTAACCTAGAATATGATTTCTAAAACCTATGATTGAGTATAGTTATGAACTCACCTTCACCATGATTTATTTCTAAAAATTGATGATGCAAGGTTGCTACATCCACAGGTTTTCAAAATCTAACCAAAAATACCACTTGCATTAAATTTCAGCTTCTAATAGAATTATTTGAAATATTAATGTATGATTCATAAGCTTGTTCCCCGATGTGTGAGGAAAGAGATGAAAAACAAAATCTTCATGTTGAATCTTGGTGCAAAAAATGTGTCTTTGAAAATTGTAAGTGATCCTCAACATATTTATGTAAACTATACCTAGGTAAAAAATTTCAATATTTTTTTGGCATATCATGATATACTACAAAGTGTATATAAGAAAATATGCATTAAAAAACACCATTGGATTTGTAGGAGGAACAATAAGACTTAAATCTATTGGAAAAGCTCCAATAAGATTAGCTTTATAAAATTTTCATGTTTTTCTTGTGTCTCTCGATTTGAGCTACCTACCAACCATGGAATCCAAAGTCCTTATCAGTCCATTGGGCATGAAGTCATGAGGGTAAAACTTCACAGTTGGTCCTCCTTAGAGAAAAACTAAACATGTACGGGTTGCACTTGGAGGAAAGCATGGAAGCTTAGAACATATATTCCCTTAAGGAGAATGTGGTGTGTAAAAGGACTTCATGGAAAGCAAGATATTTACAATATATACATGAAACTAATAGAAAGCAAAAAATGGAAATTTTCCTTTCTCAAAGATGAACCTTCTAAAGGAATTGATCTCCCTTAGACCATAGTTGCATACTTCACCCAAGTGCAACCACTAAAAACTATTGTCAGCATGCATGGAACTACACAAGATGCTTGCAATGTGAAGGATCACTTCATGGTAAAATTTTCCATTGTAGGGGAACCATATGATGCAAGCGTCAAACTCATCTGTCATTGGTGCCTTAGGTGAACATACAACAATGGGGATGAACTTCTTTGAATATAGGCCAGTATCCAAGAAAAAAACTTTCACAGAGGAAAGAGAACTCATCTCAAAAAAGGATAGGTCATTACCATGATTGTTGACCTCATCATTGCATGAAATGAAACAAAAAGAGAAATTTTCCAGCTCACATGGTGATGCAAAATATGTCAAACCTATTTTTTGACTTGCACAGGGAATATATTCTTCATGCACCTAAAATGAATAACTTTAAAGCTCAAGCATACTATCAAATTGAGCAATAGGAGCATCACTCTACAGGAAAATGTGTGGCTTCTCAATGGTGGGTATTTTAGCATATTATTCCCACGTGAAGCATTCTAACTTAGTCTCATTATCTCTAATGTAAAAGGTCACATTTTCACCTTGAATGAAGACCTCATATTCAACATTACTACATTCAAAGATAGTAGAAAACTAACATACATCATAATTACTTGTATTGATACACACTTCATCAACACATACCTCAGATTTGTGAGACACTTCAAGTGAAGAACTGAATCCTACAGATTGTCTCTCTGTATTACTCTCTTCTTGGTATGTAACAACTGCCACATCCTCTACTACTTCTTCACTCTTATGTTGCTTCCCACAAATCTCTTTTTCTAGGTGTGATGATTTGACATTTAAACCTGAACAAAAGGTTTCTATAACATCCCAAAAAAGGTCCTCCACCTCAAAAATGTAGACCTCAACAGATTGGGGATCTTCATCCACCATAGTAGGGGATACAGATGTTTGTTGCTACTACTCCAAAACCATGGAGTTTTCTTCATCCATCAAGCCAAGCTTAGGTTGCTTAGAGGCTTCTTTTGATGTAGGTATGTGCCACCAAAAAATGTATAGTTGGATCTTTTTATGCTCACTTGAGTCTCTCTCATGGAATTTGGCTTGATTTTGCCTATATTTAATGTTGTAATGTGGACAACACATTCACATTAGGTATTGGACCCTTCATAATCATTAAGAATTCTAAGATGTCTTGTAAAAGTGTTGTGAAGCGTTGTAACCCACTTTCACACTTTTCTAGGACCCTTATATTATAATTCACTTAATAAACCCCTTTTTATCACTTACCAAGTCTTATTTCAAAGTATTGCAAAGAGTTGTAACAAACTCTCACGATTTTCTAGGCTTGTCATCACTAATTCAACCCTCTCTTATCTTTAAATGACCCCTTAATACACTTTTTGGGAATACTTAAGTGTATTTTTGAGAATATTCCCATTAAACCTTATTAAATACACTTTAATCGACGACACCCAATAAAATTGCCCTAGTGGGACCAAGTTGCCACCTGGGGAGACTTAGTCCCAATGGGCACAAAAATTAAAATAATTTTAATTTTCTGGCGGGATTTTATTCTCTTGAACTTAAGGTCAACCTGTGATGTGTTATTTTCAGGAAATATTGGAAAATCGAGTATAAATAAAGGGTTTTCCTCTCATTTTTCATCTCCTAATTTCCTACAATCTTCTAATTTCCATTTCATTATTCAAGCATTTACTTAATCATTCTCAAGTATTCTAAGCATCATCAAACATCCATTGGAGCATCTTATTGTATATCTTCATACTTCAACATCAAGGGTTTCATGAGTTTGTGAAATTACATGTTATTTATTCATCATTCTCTCTTTATTTCATTTCATTTTAGGGTTTGATTACCAAACCGGGGTTTGACCAAGGCAAACCCCTATTCTCTAACCCTTAACCCTTTTTTCCCTCTTTGCATGTGTGTTTTCAGGTCTTGTATGCAAATTTGTTAAAGAGGAGAGTATTATAAAGTGTTCAACAATCCATCAAATTCATTCAAGTCAAAAAAGCCTTAATTGAAGCTTAGAGACCTCTTTCAACCCATTTTTTGCAATTTCTAATTAGACACCTGTCAGGAAGGGAAGTGCAGACCGAAAGCTACAGATTCCTACCCCAAATTTCCTAAGATTCCCAGGTGGACTAAGTTGCCATTAGTGGCGAATTAGTCCCACTTCCAAGCTTGAAAAGTGGTTTCTGCATTTTCAAATACCCATTTGGCAGATTCTTGTTTGGACAGAATCTCCCCAAAACTAGACTAAGTTGCCCAACTTGGAACAAGTGTCCTTGTTGGCTTCAACATCAAAATCTGTAGGATTCCAGAGCCTCTCTACATCAAACTTCAAATTCTAGGTGCACCTCTCCAATCTTGTTTATTTCTGTCATTGTTTACTTGCATTCTTAGTTCATTTTGCATACATCACTGTATTTTCAAACAACTTGCATATCGTAAGTTTTGCATTAATAATCATCTTTCTTTTTCAATTTATTGCATTTAGACATTGTATTTAGGAATATTGCATCCATCCTTACATTGATTTTGAGTGCATACATTATGCATTTTGGGTCCATTTCTCTGCTTTTAGGTGAAAAACCCTAGAAGAGTTAGAGAACCCTTGGATACCAAAATTGGTGTTTACAGGGTATATGTGATATTTCCTCCTCAACTTCAACAAAATAAGGGAGGGAATCAAATGAGAGGACTGATTCCTCTACTATATCAATTTTTTTTACCTTTTTAATGTCTTGTTGTTGCAACTTATTATCTTTAGTTGTTTCTTGTAGTAGACCAAGGCACTTATTGTTTAGAGAACATGAAGGCTCTTCAACAACAACCTCTTCACTCCTAGCCTGAAATATCTCCCTCTTTTTTTCTTCTGACCAATTAGGATCCCAACCACCAGTCCAACTTTAAAGAGTGAAATAGAAATAGGGGGAGCAAAATGATCAAAAGGGCATTGAAAATATTTTTGAAATTTTGGAAGGGGTTGCTCAATAGGAGTTAAAAGTTGAACCTCCTCAAGGATGGATTCTTGTGAGGAATGGAGGCTCTCAAAACTTGGGATCTCCAACATAGGAGATCTACTTGATGGAATAGGAGGTTCAATAGGAGTTTCAAGAGGCTAATTAGGATTCTTGAAACTAAAATTTTTGTGCTTGCATACCTCCTACACAATAGGTCATTCTGGAAAAAAAAAGGAGGGCTAATGGAATTTTCAAGGGGTTTTTTAGGGTTCTTGAAACTTACAAACTTATGCCTTCTTACCTCCTCCTTAGTAGGCTATTCTAGAACTAGTGGAGGTTTTTTTAAAACTAGGCACACAAGGGGTTGCCTAAGTCTCAACATTTGAGCTAGAGCAAGGGCATGCATGAGTTGCTCTTGCCTAGCAATAGTATCCTTTTCTCTATAATCCTCTTGTTGCTTCCTTCTTTGTGCCTCTAAATGATGCTCATGCCTCCACTGAGCTTATGTATTTTGTTGTTGAGGATAGTGAGCTTGATGAGCAAGCTCATCCTGTTGGGGGAAACAACCTTGTTGCCCCTGATAGGCTTGATTAGCCCACTCCTCCTATTGTAGGTGAAATGCTTGTTGCTCCTTAATGCCAATCAACTGCCTATTGAGATCCCTCATCATGGACATGAGTTCACTCATACTTTGGGGTTGAAAGGAAGAATAAGGAGCTTCTTAGAGATGTTGATAAGACTATATAGGCATCTAGGAAGCTTGAGCAAGGTGGG
Organism: Sequoia sempervirens; assembly: GCA_007258455.2. Classification (NCBI taxonomy): domain Eukaryota; kingdom Viridiplantae; phylum Streptophyta; class Pinopsida; order Cupressales; family Cupressaceae; genus Sequoia; species Sequoia sempervirens. The sequence goes on from VDFB02105785.1 coordinate 451,999,795, forward strand.
TGGGAGGTTATAATTTTTAAAAGTTTGAAAACCCACAATAGAAGGGTTTTGTGGAATGAATGGGGATGCATAAATAGTCAACTTGATATTGTTGATTGGGAGGTGCAAAGTTGGCATTATCATAAAATGGGGGAATGTACATATGGTTTCCATTAAAATTTAATTTTTTTATGCATGAAAAAGCAGGAAACACTTTGAAATTTTAAAAGAAAAGCAGAGGACTACCCAACCAAATATTTTGGGTACATACCAATAGAATCACCCAAAGATGGATATTGTAGAGTCACCAGGTTCTTGTAGAACTACCTCCAAAGGTTGAAATGTTGAAGAACACCAACTCCTCAAGAGGATGAAGTAAAACCAACACTGCTTGAACTAGTAGATTTGAGTGGAGTCACCATGGTGTTTGAAGATATGCCTCAAAAGGCTAGGTGTATCGAAGAAAACACCAAATTCTTCAACAAAGAGAAAGTTGTCCCACCGAGCATGCCAAAATTGTTGTCACATAAAATTGTACCATGTTGAACATGAAGTTCAACATTCTAATGACACAATGGAAACAACATCAAGGTGTGGGAACTTTGTGCATATGAGGTTGAATCTTCGGAGGACACATTCCTCTTTTGATCCAAGTGTAATGTGTTAGTCCAACTTAACACATGCAAACCCACCACTATCCTACTCTAGCAACTCACAAGGAAAGGGGGAGAAGGAATACATGAAAGGAAATGAAGGTGGTACACCAAGACAAAAATTTGTTTCTTCTTGGATGAGATTTCTCAACAACATCGATAAAGAGGGACCAAGGGAATCACACAGATTTCTATTTGGTTGATTCCCAGAGGCATAAATGAAGGTTATGGCTTGACAAGTATTTGGAAGGAAATGAAGGTTTCTTAAAACAACAATTGTAAACAATTTAACTCAAACATGTATACATGAAAAGACAAAATAAAACTTAGATATGAAGGAAATGAGCTTACACAAACATAAAAAAGATGAGAAGAGGCAATCTTGCTCAATTTAATAATGTAGAGGCAAAAACCAATATTTACAATCGCAGAGTGCAAAACGCAAGTCTGCCAAAGAAAAAACCTAAAGGAGCTAGAGGAAGAACTTGTGAAATGAATACATTTCTTGACTTTATAGATTAGGCATAAGTTGGAACCACAAATTGAACCCTAACCCTAACTAGGGTTAACAATGAAGTCTGTGCATGAAAGGATGGAGCCATTCCATGAAAATCACGATTAGGGAATGAATCTATCAGTAAAGGCCAACAATCTGCAATAAATGGGCATGGGAACCCATGGAATCCACTTACAAAAGTTAGATAATGTATTGAATATTATCCTTGAAGCCCAAAAGTTGAAACAAGTAGCAGAGGAGGTGGTTCAAGCATTAATGGCATTACCCAAAAAACATTCCAAAATCCACATAAAGGTAGAGGTATCAGGCCCGAAAAGAAACCTTTACATCATTACATGGTCCATAGGCTTGAAAAGAAGCACCTTGTTAGACATCAGACCTCAAGCATCCCTCATACTTCATACTTCATGCTATATTGGCACCGACATTAGGCTTCAAAGATCAAGCATGAGGATTACCACTTATCAGTAAGCAAGGAAAAATGTAGGAGGAAAGGAAAAACACTGAAGCTCAAAAGGACTCATCAGTTGTCAAAGATAAGAGGTCGAGCTTATCTCTTACCTCAAAGACAATGCAAAACCGTAAGAGGTAAGAAAAAAGTCTGACATTTGAAAGTTAGAACAAAGGACTTAGATGAATTTGGAAGAAAGGGTACCCTGGGAGAGATGTTTAAAACCTTTGAGAAGAAAATGGGGCTTAAAGAAGAAGGCAGAAGGGAAGAGAGCTTTTTAGGAGTTAGGCATCAGGTGGATGCCTTACGGCTTACCGCTTACCATGAAATGACAAATGGTGAAGGGGATGAGTGAACCCTGACACCTGAAAGTAAATTGCCAGGGGTCAAGTGGAGGGTTTACCACTTGCAAAGAAAGGAAGAAATGAGGAAAAGGGAAGCCTGATCTTCGATGCCCAAAAAATAAACACTTGGTTGATTTTCCAAAAGAATATCGGGAATCATGGGTTGGAGGGAAGGCTTACCTCTCACCTTAACAAAGATAAGAGGTAAAGGGAAAGGTTAAAGTTTGACCCTTGAAAGATCAACACTTGGTCAATTTTCAAAGGAAGGATAGGCGGTAGAGGGAAAGAGTCAATCCTGATGGGTGAAACCTGAAAAGCTAGGAAGAGAAATGGAAATAAAGGGGGAAGAAGATAAATATCAGAGGAAATAGAAGAGGGTTGCAAGGAACCAAGAAAGCGACAACTCGAAGGTCCGAAAACACAACACTTAGCCACTTATAGGAACCTTCAAGGAGAATTCATGTAAGATGGCCCATGTAGGATCTCTCAGTTTGGTTATCAATGACGGATCATCAGAGGGTGGTATGAAATGACAATATGATCAACAATGCATATTATCCTTTAAAAGATGACATGAACACACAAAATTTTGAACATGATGTTAGGATCTTGATTGCTACAACAAATGATTGATAAATCTACTCTTGAATGCTCTTGACAATACTATTTTCTCATATGAGTCTTGATTGTGTGTCTTAGAATGTTGCTTAGATTTGAATTGATAAAAATACAAAATATTTATAGGTGTTCATCTAATTTCCCAAAAATTAGATACCAAAAGCCAACACTTGCAAGTTGAATTTGAATCATTAAAATGCCACTAGAAAAATATTTAAAAATGGGTCTTAGGACGTAAAGGGGACCCATTTGCCCTTGGGTGAATGGGTCCCAAAAAATTAGTCCAGGACACACATATTCCAAGGTGATTAAAATATTAATTGAATTAATTAAATGTCGGTTTCCCTTTTGGAAAATGAGAATAATAAGGATTTGGAATGCATAATTCAGAAAACTAGAAGCTTAATTAAGTCCAATAAATTAAGGAACCCAAACATAGTGTGAAATTACAAAGGTATACAATTTCCTACACTACAAATACTAAGAAACAAATACCTTTACTCAAATGATCAAGACAAACTTCTAATCAATGCTAACCCACCTAGTGGTTCTCATATTTGAAACTTCAAGCTTAGAAGTAAATCACTCACTACAGATCACTCGTCTTGGGCTATTTAGAATGGAAAGAGTGAAAATAAAACATTAATTAGCTATTTAGAATTATATGAATGTAAATATATCATGGAAGATATCTAGGGTGGTTATATGATTAATTATTTGAGCCATGTGAATTATCCAAGTGGCTTATAATGGACTTGGAATAATTTTAATTTCGCTCCCATTCCACATAAAATCAAGAGGATTGTAATGGATTAGTTGCACAAGTAAAAATTCTATATCACATAGGACAAAGGTAATATCATATAAAATATTTAGCCATATTGGGTTACTATTCAATCAAATCAAGTTATTAAAAATTTAATTTCAAATTCCTTAGGTTGGCTTTCTAGATTGTGTTGTGGAAATCATGCCTTCCAAAAGCTAGTGCATTTTCGTAGATGAAATTTCACAAGAGAGTACTTATAGGATATAGACTTCACACATTTGGCTTTACATATCTATCTAGGTTTCTACTATCTATGTCTATTGAATAATCTTCCAATCACCTATTACTCAACTAATCATATTCTTCTAAGTTCTACAATTAGCATTGTTGTGAGTTAAAATGGTCTAATTCCCTCTCATAATATCTCTTATCTCTATTTATCAATTGAGAATATGCTTATTTTTTAATTCCACTTGGCCTAGAATATGGAAGGCTAGCACATTTAAGATGAGTTAGAATTTATGGAAAGAAAAAAATGATGAATCTTTAACGATAGAGAAATCCCATTTGATTCTATACAAAATAAAATTGAAATCAAAATGTATTTCATGAGAATATTTCAACCAAATTTAGAATGGTTTCACATAGAGAAATTGAGTTCATCACTAGTTGGGACAATAGGATGATAAATAAATGATTAGGTTTTAGGCTCCTATTGGGTTTCTCCCATTGCTTGAGTAAGGTGGGTGTGGTGGGAATCAGATGGTTGGAACCTCCTTTTGGAACACAAAAAATAAATGTGGATGGGGCTTGCAAAGGTAATCAAATTCCAACTTTGGTTAGTTGTATAATACAAAATGACAAAGGTAATCTCCCTTGAGATGTCTCTAACATACTTCACCCATCCACACATAAAGAGGTTGAGTTAGATGAATTAATCGAGGGGCTAAGATTATTCTAAAAAAATAACATAAAAGCTATGGGTATTGAAGGAAAACCCCAAGTTTTAATTGAATTTTCTCTTTTAGAAGATCACCAATTATAGGTTTAGCTCAAAGTTACAAAAAGTTATTGTTATTTTGGATTCTATGAGGCACTTCTTGATTATAAAAATATATGCAAAGAGGCCAATATATCTATATAATTTATAGAAAACCATAGTGTATATCATGTTGAAAATATAATAATTTACAATGACACCAAGGCATGGCCCAACATTCTTGAAACTACACAAAGAGATAAGAATATGTAGGTGTAACACATGACCTAAAACATACATGATTTATCAAAGTGATATGTGTAGGTAAGTGAGATATTTTTTTGGATCTATCAAAGTGATATATGCAACTCACTTTCTTTTTCAATGTGAAAAATATTCATATTTTACAATGCTATATTTTTCTACCAACCAAAAAATCTATGAAATAGACTGTACTTCATTACCTAGACCAATTATAGAGTTACACTATTGTATAATTGATGTTTCATCTATCAAATTTGTATTATCTTTATTCTTCATCTATTCTCATGCTAAACCTCTTTAAAGACATGCTCGTACACCATCATGCTCAACTTTTCCATGTCTAACCTCAATGAAGTTCCATATATGTTGCACATCACTGTTTTCATGCATCTTAATTAACCAATAAAATATATGTGAGTTCTTAACTTTTGATGTACAATTATTTGACTATATAATATGGTAACCAAATGTGATGCCCCTACTACTTCCATATAAAATCTAGAAGTAACCTTGCACAACTCTCTAAAATGTGTGTGATCAAGACAATAGAAATATGACTGCAACAAAGAGAAAACACACCACAAAAGATAAATATCACTTTTTAGTTCTTAAATATTCCAAACCTTGACTTTAGAGCCATTACTCAAAATTAGGGTAGAAAGAAAGAAAATTTATTCTAAATATAAATAAAGGTTCATAAAAAAGGAGAGGAAAAACTTGGGGCAATTGATAGTATTGATAGGAAAATTAGATATAAATAAAGGAGTAAAAAAAATACCTAACTATCCATTGTCTAATGGTATCCATAAGTATACCTTCTCAACCTGAACATGAGTGGATTAGCATAGGCATGCACATGTAATGTATAAATGAAAGACACGTCTATATCACTCCTGATTAATCCCTTTAACATGTACTATATGTGTGTACATCTTGGAGATCAAAATAATGTAATTATCTAGATGTCTTCAATTTAGTTGATCTCTAATAATATTCATTATTAAATATTGAAAAAAAAGGATAAATCCAATTTTTTAGCCACCTAAAAGTATGACTTAAGTGAAACACCTCTTAGGATTCAACAAAGTTCATAAAACTAAACTAAGCAGATAGGAATGGTAGAAACTACACTAAAACTAAGATAAGAGAGTTTTCTTTATTGGTATTAAGAGTGTTGGGGCTGAGAGGTATTAAATAATTATAGAGAGATGTTTTCATTAATGCAGTTCATTAACAAATTTTTCATATATTTTCCTTGATAAATGATCCTAAATCACCTAGTGAATAGGTACAAATGAACCAATGATTAGAGAGATCACTATTACATTAGAGATCTTCCTCTGGATTTTAAAGGTAACCTCCCTCATATGATAAAACTTGGGTCTTTAATTGGGTAGAAAGAAAAATAAAATAGAAACACGAAAGATAAGTGCATAGAAAAGAGAATGAACACAAAGATTTATTTCTCAAGTGCATAAAGAGAATGTGTAGATAAAAGGAAGCAACTATAGTTTATCATATGACAAAACATTGAAGAACCAATTGTTAGTTTAACATTAGAGGAATTCACCAAAAAAAAAAATTGGTTCATAGACTAGCCATGTCATTCTTCATTTTATTTCTCCAACTAAAATCCTCACAAACTCTTTCCCTTTGTAAAAACTAAAAAACCTAGTCTTCCTTCTCCAAAATTTCCCAGCCCATAGTCAAAATTGAAACCCCTCATTGCATTGCATTGCATTTCCAAGAGTTTTTAATATTTATTTTATATTGTTAGATTTCTCTTAACTTTCCCAAAGAGACAATCACCAACATAAATAACAATATCTCAATATTTTGGTCCTTTTTCATAGAAATGTTTCACCAATCTAATTATTTCCTCTTTCAGGAGTCTCTTTTTAGACCTATTACATGTGCTAGAAGGCCCTCTTAGAGCCAATCTATTTCATTTCATTCACTAAAAATAACCACTTGTTAAAGGGCTCAAACACAAGAACACCAACAAAGAATTAGGGGGTCCAAAAAAGCAGAGTATTTACGAGTGTTGTATATGAAAAGATGCCACTCTTTTTAAAGTGTTTGATAAGAAAACTCAATGTGATATACCATCAAAGATTCAAAATCACTTGATAGGTATAATAATATTGGATATATTAAATGAACCTATAATAGCTCCTAGTGGCATAACATATGAAAAATCTTCTTAGCTAGTTAATTAAATTATACCCAAAATTCCCCATAAATTGCCTATAAAGGTTTATCTCAAGGACTATGGTTGGGAATATAAACATGAATAAAAATATTATTTGGGAATGTAGGGATCTTGTATTATGTAAAATAAATTTCTAATCATTTGAAAAGGTTAAAAATATAAAAATGATGATGCCATCCATTCCCTAATAATACTCACAAGAGTTTCTATTAAATATGCAATCTTACAAAACATAGGCAACATATAATATTTATTACAAGAGATCTTGGCTGCATACAAGTGATTATTTTGTAGTGAATGAAATGAAATAAAAATTAAATAGATTGACTCTAAGAGGGCCTTCTAGCACATGTAATAGGTCTAAAAAGATACTCTTGAAAGAGGAAATAATTAGATTGGTGAAATATTTCTATAAAAAGGACCAAAATCTTGAGATATTGTTATTTATGTTGGTGATTTTCTCTTCGTGAAAGTTAAGAGAACTCTAGTTCCATATAAAGTTTAAATTAATAATTATATATTAAAAATCAATTACAAAAAAAATATATTAAAAACTCTTGGAAATGCAATGCAATGAGGGGTTTCAATTTTCACTAGGGGCTGGTAAATTTTGGAGAAGGAAGTGTTGAATGCACAAGACAACTAACAGGGTGTGAATCATTTGTACCTTAAAACTTAAAAACCCTCACAAAAATTCAAATCCACATCAATTCAATTAACCCTTTAATACATTAGAATGATTTATCATGAAAGCAAATACCAAAAATAGAACCAAATCAACACCATACACAAAAAACCACCAGATTTATGTGGAAAACCCAAGAAGGAAAAAAAAACAGTGAGGATTAGCTCACAATATAAATTAATATCAACATCAAATACAATAGGGCTCACCACCCAGAAGAAAGAAAGGCTCACTGCCAGAATAGAAAAGAAGATAGAGAAGAATGTTACAATGAGAAATCCATCTCAATGCAACAGAAAAAACCACCACAACATCACCAAAACCTTTTTAGTCTTACTAAAGAATTGTACATGCCTATTTCTTACATCATTCACATTGTACTGATCTATCCTAACTTCCCTCAACAACTCAACACTTATTTATACTATCTTCAACCTTGAAAACATTCTCGAAGGTCAGCAATGCACCTCAACTATGCAAATTCAAATTAGGTCAATAGAAAAATATTCTTGTAATGGAAAGGAATGAAGGTAAACCACAACACACCTTAGCTAGGACCTAAATCCACTCATACATGCTTTGCCATGCTTCCACAAACACTAAAGAAACTTCGCAAGTAGTGTAAACATCCAAGGTCAATTGAACGCTATTAACACTTAAGTACATGCTCCCTCAAAATATAAAGACAATTCACGAACACAACATAACACTTGAACACAATCTAGAATATTCCACAAACACCCTAAAATCCAATAAATTCCTTTGCAAAAACTTTCAATTAAAGAATGTACACACCCAATACACTCAAA
>VDFB02105785.1:452008091-452084823 GCA_007258455.2 Sequoia sempervirens
AAAATGGACCAGTATACAACACTAAATGTAAGATCGCAAATCACAGATTTTGAATAGACATTAAACAAATAAGTAATAACTAGTAACCTAGAGTCTTGTAGGGTGGAACATGGACTGCGAAAAATAAATTAAAAAAAATACTAATCAGAAACTGAAATTAAGGTAAATCCTTGTGCTACTCCAACTAGATTTTAAAGTATTGAATTAAGGAACTACCAGTTGTGGAATCTGATATCACTGGCTCCAACATGGACCTGCAGTTGAGCAGTACAACTACTGCATAGTGCTCTCCCCTGTTTCCAGTGCCTTTAAACTTTGCAACAGCCTTCAATGACGCGGAATTCAACAATCCATTCAAATCTGAAGATTTTTGTTTACACAACTGCCAATAATAAAAATTGAATAAAATCAGTACCTGTCTTAAATCTCTAGGACACATATAATAGAAAATTTCTTACCAATTGAGAGTTGACCATGTAAAATATTATAGTACCAAACTGAAATATTTGGATAAGATCTCTGCCGTGGACACCTTCTATGTAAACCCAGGCATAAAAAGAGCTCTATATGTAAGGTTCATAAGTTATAACATCCAGGGACTAAAGAGCAACAAATACCCTGGATTCCAGCACCATTTATGTGAATTAAGGGAAAATTGCATCAATGGAGCAAGTTTAACATGTCAATTAAGTGAACTATAATAAATCATAAATACTCTATAGCTAGATATTTTATATGTAACGTCAATGTCTGGTTTGAGATACAGGCGTAGCCAGCATACCAACTTTGGCGTATGGAATACCCTGTCTTTACCCCCTCCTGTTTGAAGTTGTGATTCCACTAAGTAGAAAGCCAGGCACTGCCAAATGCCAATATGCATAGACTCTTATCATGGCTGCGAAGAAACTAAACTGTAATAAATGCAGCTCTATAAATGGGAATCTAAAGATACCCAGAGCTATTAATGGCCAAATACAAACGTTCACACACATGTGGTGGGGTTTGAGTGCATTTAGTACATTTTACATCTTTACATAGAAATGTAAATGGCCATGATTGCTATCGAGGTGAATGAAAACTGAATCTGCAGGAATATAAAATGGAACGAATAACCCAGACGGAGGCTATACACAGATTCTTATGTCTGAATTTAAACATGACCAAAGCTAGACTCTACACCATTGTATATGACCATATGTTGGTGTACCTTGTGCTTTCTAGTCCTCTGGACTGTCCTTGCGACTAAGTGTGCTGCTACAGACGTTTAGGATCATAAGGTATTCCATATTTATTTAGACACCCCGGTTCACAGCTTGGCTGTAGGAAAATTCTTTAGACTCCTAATTACAGGAGGAATAACTCAGTAGTACACTGGCGAGGATAAAACGATCAAAATATTGTTTCACAGCCCAATAAGTAAACACTTCTTAATGGAAAAAACAAGACATTCGCTACTTTGCCCTAGTCAGTGAGTACATTCGCTACATCCAAATTTCCTGCAATCCTTTTTCGTGTTGGAGTATTTTTTGCTAGTGCTGATGGTGTCAGTCAATCTGATATGGAAAAAACAAGACAGACAATATCGTCTCACACGGCCGAGTAACATTTGTCGATTCAAGCTGTGGAAATCAACAAATTAGAACTCTTAAATAGAAATATGGGTTGGACTGTGTTTGTGTATACAGCTCTTCCCTGGATTCTGTATATAATATTTTATAATTGTTTGCAAACGATTAAAATAACCTCAACAGGACAACATTGGCTTAAAACATATTTGATTGCTTTGGATCCACAGGAGATAACTGGTAAATTTCATTGCTTATCTCAATTTAATCACCCAACCAACAGACATATTATGTTTATAGGCAAAGGCAATCCCTATTTTGTAAATGGCTCTAAGCAATAAGGTAGATGCAAAGGAATCTGTTTAAGATATATATCATGAATATTGAAAAAAACATCAGCAAAGCCCTGATACAATCCCTACTAAATAGGACAAACACATTCTGCAAATATCAGCAAGGCACTAATAAGGTCGGTGCTGTCGTACACCCCAGTGCTAAAGAAAAGAGAGAGGGTTCATCTTTTACCAATGGATAGGGTACTCCGAAAGTATATCTCATGGGTATTCAGGATTCATCTTAGGACAGGTAATTTCTTTTATGGATTTCAGTTATAAGAACGTCAGCATGCTAATTATGCTTTGAATGCAAAAATGATATGTTAGGATCATTAATAGAGGGTTAATAAAACCCTTACACTGGACATATTCATAGGCAATAAATAAAATCTCACTTTGAAAACACACCACATGGATATCAACAAGTACCTGATAAATCCCTAAAATCAGGGTGTACCTTTATGTTTGTCAATGTTCTGCCATCTTCATTCGACAAGAAATACACTATTCTATTCAAAAGTTGAAGAAATACCTTGAGGCTTGAATATTTTCAAGAACAGCCATCAAAGCCAACAAGTCATCCGGGAAAGCGAATAAGACATTTCACTTCTGCTCTTCCACTTGGGCAAAATGTGCTGAAAATTCTTCTTCTTGTTAAACATAGATCACCCCACATACAATCATCTTATTAACTAGTTAGCTGCATGAAATTATCTTGCATGACCATAGGAGGAGAGCTGAGATAAAAGTCAAAGCAATGGGAAGAGAAAATTGAGAGCACCATATGAGAGGGCCTAATTTAATTTCCACAATAGAGCTCTTCCACCTCTTAGTAGGCTGAGGCTCTTTTGACAAATAAAAGCTCACGCCCTTTATTCTCAACTCTTGAATGCATCTGCTCAGAGACCTCAAATAAGTCTTGTCCCTCTGCAAGATCTTTACAACATTGCCTTGACCAATTAGCTTGTGCAGAACAACACAACTGAAAACCAAAGAGGTCACAAATGGTATAGTAGCAGGGATCCACCATCTCTTACAAGTGTTAGCATTCTCTTGACTGGAGCAGTAAAAAGAAGAGTCCGAACAATTCCATGAAAGCCAAAAAAGAAACAAGCAATTTGGAAAATTTCTGATATGATGCTCTGAATCCTCTTATAGCAACAATTTCCTCCTCCCTCTGCCACAATTTGAGCAGAAACAGTCGACCCCTGCAGTATGTGCAATTTCTTCCGGTGGTTGTTGTGTAGAAGAAGAAGAAGTGATCTTTATCTGCGCTTCATGGATCTCCACAATATGATGATCACCACCTATCTTGACAGAATAAGATCTCAACTCTCTTAAAAGCTAAAATAGTGAATCAATCAGAAAATTCCTGCAAATGGGTGTTTTCATTAGTACCCATCTTAAAAGAATAAGTTCTCAGCTCTCTTAAAATTCAGACCATGAATCAATCAGAATGCTTGTATGATCTTTCTGTCCAGGGATGATTCATTTGAAGAACTTTGTAAAACAGTGTTAACGGATAGTTCGCTTGTTGAGGGGACGGTTATGACTTCTAAATATAAGTAAATGCCCGTTGCTTTTACTTTCTCGTACTTTTTAAAAAAAAAAATTCAAAGAGCAGTCACTATCTTAAGAGGAGTCTTAAAAAAGTTTTATCTGCTCATACTTACGGTACATACCCTTGAATTTCCAATTACTAGGCCTATCCAAGTTTCTTTTATTATGGATAAAAGAATAAGGGTCTAAGGGAGAGGGTACATAATCAACATAGATTTTTTTTTTTTTTTTTAAAACCTATATAAAATAAGTCTTATGTAAATAAAATAAAAGAAAATAATTCTTTATAAATTTAAATAAATCCTAAGTAGCTTCCTTAAACTCATTCTAAGGAACTTCATTTACAATATTAAACCAAACACTTATAATCAACATCATCAAATTATATATATGTGATATTTATGAATTTATAAATATAATAAATTATGTATTTTAAAAAATATATAAATAGTATTTATTATTATATTACTATAATAGCGCACTTCCAATATTTTTCATTTGTACCCTTATACACACCCAATAGGAATCTATATGTTTTTTAGATGATTGATGAGGCTAGTTTTGCATTTGCCAAAATTATACTTGATGCTTTAGTTGTTGTTGATGTAAATTCCTTTCTTAGTGATCACACATTAATTTTTCCTTTATTGGCACCAACCTACTGAGCCAAACAATTCTAGATTGGGCAATTGATAATTGGAATCTATTGCCAATAATACATTTCATCCCAAAAAGTTTTCTATTGCAACCTCTGAGTATATAAGGATATGAGAGATCATATATTAAACAAAAATGGATGGATTCTTGTTGAGGTACATTTATTTATTAAAAAATAGTATCTAAATCTTAATCCTCTAAAATGTGGAGCAACAAATTCTCTAATTTGGACTCACTTGTACAAACTTCCTATGGGATTTTGGTTAATGGATGTGTCTTCAATTATTAGAAATGACTTGGGGAACTTGTGTCAATTGATGAAGAATGATTGGTGAAGAATTCAATATTTTTGCTTGATTATGTGTGGTTGCAATACTCAAAATCGCAAAGACCTTAACTTTATGTGTGCTAAATGGAGAATGGGTGCAATCAATTAAGGTAGAAGAGAAGAAATTATTTTTTCTAAAAAGTGATAGCCACCAAATTTCATAAAATATTACCCCAAGGATCAACCCCAAAAATAGAAAAAAATCTAGGTTAAAAAGACCAAAAAACTAGTTCTTGGCCTAGTCCAATTACCCATTATTGTTGAATTAGACCTTTTATAAACAAGGAAGGTATGTAATAATATTTCATTTGTTCCTTTTAATAAGATAATTTGTGGTGTAGATCCTCTAGAGGAAGAAGAGTAAATAAGTTTAGGACTAGGTTTTGAATTAGATGATGAGTGAGGAATCATAAGTGTAAGATGCACTAGCTATAACGCCCGTCGTGCAAACCCCAGAGAACAAACATTGCAAACAATTTTTTTTTTTTAAATAACATAAAGTAAATATGCATTTTAACATTAATTATATTTACATTGCACATTAACAACTTAACGTTACATTCTCTGGGGCACGCGATGTCACATTGCAACACAACTAATAACAAAAGTAAAAGATAATTATTAAACAACTTAACCAATTATATTACAATAATCATTAATAAAAGTACATCCATAAACCAAGAGTGAAAGTATCACTACATCCCATATTACAATCATATAGAATCATTTACAATAATGTTACAAAGGATCCTAACTATTACATCATCGTTTAAACATAGGATTACATGTTCTCAATAATGAGTTACAATACATTTCCCATACAAGTGGGATGATACAAAGTATAATAATATCCAAATTACAAGTGATCCACTGGAAAAACCTCCAATTGAAGGAATGCTGCGAACAAAGGATACTGATGGGGAACCCAACGGGTGCGGAGCACGTTCCACCCAACCATGTGAATTATAAATAACTCACCCCCCGTGCTTAGAGGTGACAAGGAAGAGATCCCGACCATGAATGTCAAAACCGACTCCAAGAGAACAACAAAGTACAAACTCAAATACAAACTCAGAGATTACAATGACATAACTAACAACATTCATGAGTCAACATAATAAAATAAAGCTATGAAACTCATCACAATTAACCCAAGCAATAACAATTAAACAAGTCACCAAAGAACATTCATAAATCATTTTCACAAGAATCTGAATCAACAATAAGAGTACAAAACCAGAAGAATTGTTATTACATCCAAAAGACATTTCCAGAGGCAATAAGTAATAAAGCAAATGGGTGTCTAGTGGAGAGTGTCATCGCATAGCTCTCATGAGATCTCTTGGCCCTTCCTCCAACTTGAGGCACTGACACCCATCTATGGATCTCCTGGCTCTTCCTCCTACTTGAGGCGTCGGCACCATAGGGTAGCTCATGCGGAGTCGATAACCTCTCATGAAGACAAGATTACGACTTTGCCAACCACGACCTTCTCAGTCTATCATTAGTCTATGATAGCCCTAATACATAGACGAGGTATCCAATATTTATTATCTTGTGTGTTTTACTACCCATCCCCCTAAATTCTATTTTTAGGTTATCACTCGTTTAACTACTCTTACATGGGTTATCCTGAGCTCTTCCTCCTTTCGAGGTGCCAACGCCCACGAAGAGCCACTCTCCCTAAGACCCCTAACATAAGTCAAAACCAGGAAAGGGTTGAACTAAAACATATAAAGCATAATACTCAAAACAAGAACATGCGAGGTATTAACCCTCTTGTGATAACTCATAACCAAAATTCTTAACAAAACTGTTCAACCCTTCCAAGCATATAACCAATAAGTTTTCAACTCCAAAAGTATAACCAAGATGAGAATAGCATTCACAAAGAAAAAGTAAATCAAGCCTCTGGAAATAAGGTTCACAATAACCAAAATTGGGTTTAAAATATACAACAGAGTTTCCACATTATGATCAAGACGATAAATCAAGTAAACAAGGAAGTCAAACAGACTTAAAGAACAGAGTAACGAAATAACCTCCACACCAAGATAACATGGTACCCTTAATTACAATTATAATTTTGATTTATAAATCGCAAATTACTTTGTCACAAATAGAACATTTTGTCCTTCTCGATTAACCCATATCATTTAAAATTCAACACCTCACATTTATAAGCACAAGAATTTAGTGTAACAATTTAAAATGATAAACATACATATGTAGAAATATGTATCTATATTTATAATTAAATTTGATATATATACATTTAATATTCTGTTAAAAAAACATTTAAGTTTAATTATGCAACTGATATATTTATATATATATATAACAATATATATACATATATATATAATTAAAAAAATAAAAAAAATGCACATTAAAAAAAATAATTTAAATTATTTAATAAGGGGAAACCCCCATATGTGTGGCTACGCGCAGTCCAAAGAATCCGCAACAGTCTAGGGACTCCTTTGGTCTGTGACGACAACCGATTGGGGGGTACGGCCAAGCTAACCCACCTCCCGGCGCGAACTCTAATGGCCGTCCCTTTCATGGGTTTGGCCCAAAAAATATAATTTAAATAAAAACCAACTTCATACGAATTCGTTCAATCTGACTCACTAAAAAAAATATTTCAAAACAATAAGGATTTCAATGTAGAAAAAAATATATATATATATGTATATATATATATATACATGAATATACACTTTGTATATATAATATATATATATATATATATATATATATATATATATATATATATATATATATATATAATATATATATATTTTACATAAACACAGAGAACACAATTTTTTGTGTAAAATACAGAATAACACATATTTAAAATATATATTAATGATTATCAAAAATAATATGTAAAATCCATTAAAATACAAAGATTGATTTTTTTCACAGTAAAGTAATAGAGAGAAATTGGGCATATTCAAACGGAATTCAAAGGAATTTCTTTCTGTTTGTTTGCAATAGAAATGATTTCAATTTTATTTTTTTAAAAGAATTTTCCTTTCAAAGAAGGCCTATTTATTGATTTATTTTCTTTTCTCAGAGAAATCATTTTTATCTAGTTCTCAAAAAGATTTTCTTTTACAAGCAAAGATTGATTCAAAACACATTTCTATTATTTATTTATTTTACAGATTCAAAAACAATCAAAAAGAGGGGGGTGGAACTTGAAGTCCTGCGCTCTCGAGAATCTGATGAAGCTTGTTTGCTCCAGATGGCCTTTACGAAGAGCTTCTCGTTCCTTCTTCGAAATCTCCCCTCCAGAATACCGTGCTTGAACTCAAATCTCCAACTTTATTCAAAAGACTCTCTCCAAAATATTTCAAGCAAAAGAATGGAAAAATCTATTCTGAAACTTCAGAAGATTCAAAAATACATAACAATTATTTTGTGCAACTTCTGTCTCCATAATCCTCTGTGTGTGAAAAACTCTCAAAAATTTCAATTAAATAAAAGATAATACCATTTTCTTCCAAAAGCTCTCAAAATCCACAATAAAAGAAATTATTTATTTAAAAGCAAGCTTTTCAGTCAAATCTCAAATCACATTCGTTCTTTCATCTTTTTCTATTCTTTTATTTATTTATTTTTCTATTTTTCAAAACTTTTTGTTTTAATTTTTGTTTTTACAACTTTATTAGCAAAGCACATTATCTAATTTATTTAAATAATTATCCTCAACAAGATAATTAATCAAAATAATAAACACAATTAAATATTTAATTAATATTTAATAAAGCATATGCCTTTTTAAATTAAAACTTTTAAATATTTAAATACAATTTAATCTAACATTTTAATAAACAATATTACCATCATTTAAATTAAATAAATCACAACTTATAAAATACCAACATCAATAAAATACGACAATACACAGACATGACCACAAAGAATGACAATTACAAGAATGCACAATACCATTCAATTTGACGGTTTGACAACATGGGATGGGAAGACTTCATGGTCACCTCTGTTTCAACATTATACCGTTGGGTTATTGGTGCTCACCCTGTCCTGCCGAAGCAGGTGGAATCAAAACTCTGTACCTACAATCCCTGCATACAAACGAGGTTGTGTACATGTGCATACATAGATATAATCAAAGCATGCATTGTGAGAAGGAATTGTAGCGTAGCAGGGCACTCGCGAACGAGTGATGCTACATTGTCCTTCATCACATCTATTCTAACAATTATAATATAACTGATAAAATAACATTTTTAAACTAACAAATCATTCCATAACATAATTTATTAAATCACTACATCATAATATAATTCTGAAATGAACTAATATCTCAAACCATAATGTCATATGAAATAATCATGTCCATTAATGGAATAACATCATCATCAAATGTCTAACTATCCAAATCAAACAATAACAGTACCATCAAACCAAACCAAGCAATAATAGTATCATCACAATATCAACGCATCAAAACAAAGCATAGAAAATAATAAGTCTAAACAATAACAGGAGGGGTATTACACTAGCCAATTCGTAGATAAGATTTTGAAGGCCAATATTGATTCTTGGAGGAAGAGGGGGATAAAAACCAATAAAAAAAGAGAGGAACACACTCTATATGGAGGACAACCTAGCATTAATCATTATCTATTAAGATATATGGGAGGAAACCCCTCGCTTAGAGGGAAATGAATATTTCCTACTAAAATGTTAGGGGATTCTTCCCCTAACAAGAGTTGCATGACCTAGAACCATACAGAAATAACATTTGGTCAATATCTTCAAGTTTTATGAAATTAAGCTATGCAAGGTAGATGTACATATATTTCTCAACCAATATCAAGGGTGGGATGGAATCTCTGTAGAATCATTTGGTGCTTTTGGAGGGATTGGGATGTTTTGGAAACCAAAGTGTTTATTCAACCTAATATGGTTACCTCTTCTATTTTTTTTTGGTATCTATTTAGATTTTGGTATTGGATATTTATTTCAAGATGATTAATGTATATGGAATGGTTAAGATAGTTGATAAATCTCTAGTTTGAGCTCAAATTCTAGAATTTTTACATCTAGTAGCAAATGAAAAGTGCATTCTTGGTGGGATTTCAATGCAATATTATCATGTTGTGAAAAGAGTCGTGGTCTTTGTCACATATCCCAATCATATAAGGTATTTTTTAAATTTTATTAGTGACAAACATCTAATGGACATAGTAACCATAAATAAGTTATACAAATGGACCAATCACAAGTCCATTTTTATAATATCATTGAAAGATTGGACAGATTATTGCATAATAAATGTTGTTTTGCACATGCACAATTTTTTGAATTCATTTATTGTCCCATCTCTAGGTCGAACCACTTCTTGAGCATGATTTCCATTAGTGGAGGTCATCCCTTATAGAGTTTCCCTTTCAAGTTTGAATTGATGTGGTTTAGAAAGAGTAATGATTTGGAGTTAATCAAGGATTCGTTGACAACAATTGTTACACAAAAGGTTTCTAAAATATTTTTCTTTTAAAAAAATTGAAATTTCTAAAGAAATAATTGAGGGATTAGAATAGGACTGTGCTTTCAAAAATGCTAAATTCATGACAATTAAGAATTGAAATAGATCTAGAAGACCTTAATAAAATAATTATACATAAGGGAATATTTTAAGAAGATTAATTGAAAGAAAAATATTTATTGGTAGAACATTAAGTTTTTTGTGAGGGAGAAGATCTTCTAGAAATGAAAGTCTAGGGAAACACGGCTTGAAGAGGAAAATTTAAATATTAAATTTATTCATAATGCTTCAAAATTTACATAAGAACAAAATAGAATTGAATTAGTAATTGTATAAGATGGTGGCATTTTAGATATCCTCGTGGATATCCAAATGAAATTTATTCACCAAAAAATATATTGATGTTTGAGGATGGTACATACGTATTTGGAATTATGTCAACTATTAAAAATATTCCTTGTGTGGTTTCAACATACAATAATTCCTTTCTCATGGCACCAATCATGTTGGAAGAAGTTAGATGTGTAACTTTCTAAATTCCCCCAAATAAAGATTTAGGGATGGATGTTTCTACAATATATTATATTGAAAGTGTTGGTATGTACTATTATCATGAAAATACATAATATCGTTGAAGATTCAAGAATATTCAGTAAATTTATTAGACATCTAAATCTTACAAATATTTCTCTTATTTCAAGGAAACCATCTTACAACACTTAAATTACTAACTTTTTCCCTATCTCTCTCTACAATATAATATATAAAATTATTTTGAAGGTCATTAATAATTGATTGAAGGAATTCTCCCCAAGTTTATATCACAAAAGAAAATAAATTTCACTCCTTGTCAAAGAATTTTTTATGGTGTTATAATAGCTCGTGAAGCTATTTGTTTGATTGAATGTTCAAAGAAAAAACATGATATTGAAGTTGGATGTAATAAGGCACATGATAGAGAGTTTTTCCCTTTTTTATGATGGTGCTTTTCAAATTTGGTTTTAGAATGAAATAGCTTGATTGGATATTCAATTATATATCCACACCTTTCTTCTCCATATTGATTAACAGTTCTCTATGTGACTTATTTGAGGTATCTAGAGGATTGTGTCAAGTGGATCCTTTATCCCCTTTCCTTAAATTATGTTCAAGGAGAAGGATTTAGGTCATGCAGTTAAGGTTGTAGTGCCCCTCCATTCTCACCATGGATGTGCAGGTAGTCTGGCTAAGGAACCTGAAGATGGAGGCAAGCTATGGACATATTGATGTGATGGGAGTGCTTGGTTAACTTTAGGGTTTCACTTGATTCTAATATATTATTATTGTGGTTACATGTCATTATGATTTTGATTATGATTATCTTTATTCTCATGAAGATGTATTGAATTTTGTTCAAGTGTTGTGGTTGTAGATGGGACATGAGCCTCTATTAGTGCTTTAGTGAGTATGATGTATATGGTCATGTCATTATCGCTATGCAGAGATTTAATGGGATAGTAGGTGATGCAATAGTATGTTGTTAGGTTAGGAGGAAAGAGTGGCATCGTACCATTGGAAGTATGGGGGACATACGAGAATGAAATACGATTGCTAGAGTTCCTTTCCTAGTGCATCGGCTATTATGCACAAGTGCTCTAACTTGTATGTTTGAGTGAGTAGGTACTAGGCTGCATCTCCACCTGAATTAGCAGGTCTGAGAATGCCTTGAACCCAATGGATCAATTGATTAGGAGATAACACTTGGTCCCCTACCCAAGCCATCATCCTCGAAGAGGATGAGCATCTAGTTGATACCTTGCTAGTACTGTCAGTTTGGTCAGTTAGTGTTGCTTGTGGTTTTGCTTTTCAACCATGGATAGTGGTCAGGTAATCATTTGGGTATTTGCTTTTATTTGATTTATATTGTCTGGAAAAATATCTTGGTGATCCTATGCATTAAAATAAATTATTAGTAAAAAGGAACACTTTTATAAATAAATATGTAAATATATAAATAAATATATATTCTTAGTTAATAATAAAATAAATTTATATTGTAATATTATAATTAATAAATAATAAAAATAACATGATAAAAAAAAAATGTATAAGGTTGGAATTAAAAAATTACTTATAATGTGTAAATAGATGTTGGTGAATGGATTTACTGTTGTGTGAATTGGGTATTAATTATACTTACCCAAATTATAATTTTAAATAAAATACCTTTAATTGTCCTAACTATTGAATTAATGAATTAATTTAACTCTAACCCGAACTATAAAATTTTTGTTGGGGATTTCTTGTACAAGGGACATCCCTCTTTTTCCTGAAACATTTTAGTTTTGGAAAGGGAGGATTTGACTCTTTTTGGGGGAAAAGGAAACTATTTGTAAAATATTTCCTCAATTGTTGATTATGCTGAAATGGTTTTCTAGAAATTTTGGATTGGGGTTTCAAAGAAGTTGAAATTGTAGTGAAGGATTGATCTCAGCATCAAATCTTTGTCTCTTTCAGACGTTGGATCCAAGTTGGATTTCAACCTTCTGTTTATCTACTTTTCTGAATGTACAAACAATGGATTGATTCCTCTCTATTTTTAAAATAAATGTTAGAATGTTCTAATCTTCTTGGGAATGAGATATTTATCTATTTAGTCCAGTTTAAAATAGCCAATAAATGTATTTGCATATATCTGACACTCGTTGCATTCCTTGAGATGACACTCATTTACTCCCACTAATTGCATTCCTCCAAAAGTTTCTTAAGCCTTTTTAGCAAATCTATTTTGTGCACACCTTGCAACCATTACATTTCACGAGTTGACATCTTCCTGAGACATTCTATTAAGGAGTCTAGGCACCTCCTCTCTATACCTAATTCTTGCATACACGTCGGCTTGGTCAAATAATAACAACAAAATATGGCACACACCCACACCTACACACTGCCATTTATAGTGGAATTTGGTTTTACACTAGCCAATTACCTTTTTTTGAAAGTTTCTAAAGCCTTTTCATAATTTGAGGGAGAACTCTTAAGACCTCCCAGTTTCATTCGAACCTATCCCAACCAAAGTATGGCAACACAAACTCTTGTGGCCACGACTTTCCTTGATTGATGCCATGCAATAATGAACAACAACATCATAATTGCCTTCACTATGATAAGATTGTACAAGGCTATTATATGAATAAGATTTCATGAGAGGGTGGTTAGTTGAATCAAGAGCTATCTTGGTCAATTGTTCCACATTAGCTTTACACTAGTTGTTCACAACTTGCTTGAGAGTTTCTTATGTTTCTTTTAAATGAATCCAATCTATGCTTATCCTGCAATTATTGCATTCCACAAGTTAACATCTCTTTGGGGTCGTCTATCTATAGTTCAATGCCTGCTTGTGGCATCCTACCAAATAGTCGCTTAGGATTTTTCCTTGGAGCCTCTTGTCAAACGGGTTGTGTGCCCTAGTTTACTATTAGCACCATTGGTGTGATTATTGTGCACGTTGGGGATCTAGCTTATGTGATTTGGTGTTTTATATTATAACTTACATTTTATATTGTCTTCTTTTATAAACTACATTTGATTTAGCTTATGTGATTTGGAGTTTTATATTATAAATTGTATTTGATTATAAATTGCATTTGATATTGTCAAACGGGTTGTGTACCTTAGCTTGCATTTGATATTATAAATTGTGTTTGATATTGTCTTTGATAATAAGATACATTTTATGTTTTCATTCTTATCGATGATATGTTAAATATCGAATGGATTTAGATAATATGATTTCATTATATATATATGTATACATGTATATTGTAACGCCCCCAACATGCGAAGTCCAAAGGAACTAACGTCAAAGGCATAACAATTTTTTTTTAAGAACATAAGATTGTACTTAAGTATACCAACACAACAATGTTCAAAGACACTCCACTAATTCCGTTGGGGTACATGAGGACATTACTACACTAACCCATAACAAAGATAATAGATTAAACAATAATTAAATAGTTACGTAAACCCATTCATTCTCATAACATCATTTAAAATTTCCATTAACAATAACCATATTAATACCATATGTACATATGACAACAAATGAAATTATAAATATATAAAGCATATATATTTCGACAGATATAACACAACATAATTAACAATTACAAGTGATAGTTCTTGAATAATTACATGGCCTGAATATACATTACATCCATAAGATAGTACAATACAACTGTCTGGAAATACATCTCAATAACCACATATACAATTTACATCAAGGTCATCCCAACACACGTGGGAGATGATACATCAATGAATACATTACATCTGAAGTATATACATGCATCTGGTACATAAGAACACTAGATCAAACAACATCTGCCAAAACCCTGCAATAAAAGATACAACTACATCCAAAGGGAAAAACCAACAGGGTGCGAAGCACGTTCCACCCAACCACCCCCATGTTGGGAATAGACAAGGAAGGATCCCTTACCAAACACGTCTAACAATAACAAAGACTAACTCCATACAAAATAACATAATAACACTAGACAACACTGAAGACTAAACAACGATAATTCACCAAATGTCATAACAATGGACCACTTTCAAACCTTAACATTAAATCACTTTATAGATGATACAACAGTAACTCATGAAAAACACATCATCAATAACTCTCAAGACATAATATCAAAGGACTACTTCCAAAACTAACCAATGAAAAATCAATAAACCACTTCCAAAGGACTTCAACAAAACAACACAAATGGAATGTTAGAGGAGAGTGTCATTGCATGGCTTAACATGGATTATCCAGACATCCCATCACAAGGTGCCACCTCCATCTCTATATGGATTCTCCAGACAACCAAGTTAAGGTGCTGCCTCCATCTATGGTTCTCCTAACAGCCTATCTCAAGGCGCCGCTCCATAGGGTTACACATGCGGAGTTGTTAACCTTTCATGAAGACAAGGAAATGACCTTGCCAACCATAGCATTCTCGGTCCCCTTTAGTCTGTGATAGCACTAACAGGCAGACGAGGCTTCACAATTATCTTATTAATGTTTAAACCCCACCCACGATTAATTACTTAGGTTATCACTGATTACTCTAACTCTAGGTGGGCTACCCTGACAGCTCCTTTATGCGTTGGACCCCACTAGAGCCACTCTCTCTAGGCACTCAAACACAAAATACCCAACACAAAAAGGATTGTACCAACAAGAAATACAAAACCTATCAATGGATCATCTGCGAGGCATAACCATCTCACCCAAAATCATGTGTATATCATTCACAAATTGTACGATCCAAGTGTACCTTAATATCACCACCGAAGCCAAAACATATGGACAACATCAAATTACAAGATCGAAATATAATCACAGTATCCCCACCTCTGGAAGATCTAAACAACAACTTAAAATCCTATAACAAGATAAACTAACAATGGGGTTTTCCCACAAAACACAAACCCAAATAAAAGAATTCCACAAACAAATTAAACGAATAATCTCAAGGGAAAGCAATTACATAAACAATACCATAAAACTTTTTTAAATAAACAACAAATTTCACCAATAAAATAAATCCATTGTTCGAGAAGATTCGATTCAATTCAAAGCACAATTTTTTTTTATAATTTGCACAACTACATTAAACATTGCAATTTTCTCAAAATTATACTTTTACTTCTCAAATACAACATAAGACTTTATATATACACACATATATATATATATAAAATAAACTTATAAATTATATCATTTTATAAAAATATATTTTTAAAAATTTATAAAATAACATTCTAAAAAATAATATTATATATATATATATATATAATTATATTATAAATTATATACGAATGAAATCGAATTCAAAATACATAAAAAAAAAAATTGAATTAAAGCTACCAAAGAAAAGAACAAATGACGAATTTAAAGAACCTTTGTTTTGCAAAGGCCTGCGCAGTGGAGGTACTACGCACCTCCCAAGGGAGGTATTGCGTACCTCCCAAGGGAGGCCGCAACCCTCACTAGGCTGCGTACAGTAGCCTTCAGCTACTGCCACGCAGTACGAAGGGGGTCGGGGGTGGTACGGCCACTGCCGACCACTATCCCTTCCTTCATAATTTATATATATATTTATTTTTTATATATTTTTATTTAATTTTTATTTTATTTTATTTTCAATTTTGGTTTTCAAAAAAATCAAAACATTGAAAACACATAATTCTAAAAACAATTTTATTTATATATATATATATATATATATATATATATATATCATATTTTATTCGAAACATCATTTCGAAATTCGAACCCCACATAATGATCTATATACTTTCATTTTATTTTATATGCAAACAAAGAATCACACGAATTTCAAAGCGCTGTATATATTATTATTTATTTATTTTCCAATAGGGAAAACAAGAAATGCATATAATATAAATATATATAGATATATATTTTTAAAGCATAATTTATATTGAATCCTACTTCACATGATAATACAGAAGAATATGAACATAACATGCAATAAATCTATTATATTTTATTTAATATTCATATAAACGAAATTATTTAAGTACATAAATTTATAAACATATCCATTCCAATGATTCAGTCAAATAATAATATATGTATATTTACTTTCGTATAAATATACATATAACTGTATATTTAATTCAAAGATTTAGAACAACAATATAATAACAGATTTTTAAATAAACCAATACAGATCTAACATGCAAATTCAACCTTCAATCAAAAATGATTTTTTATTTCAAAACAATAATTTTCACTACTAAACTAAAGAATTTCGAAAGGGCTCAACTAAAGTTTTCTATAGAAGATTCGAGAGTTTAAATACAAATAAGTTTTCAATCACAAAACTTCTTTCAATGAATTTCTTTTAAGCACAGTAAGCTAGATTTTGTTTATAAAACAATAAAATAACAATAAATAAAAGAACTAAAACTCTGGAGTCCTTCGTTCGAAGCCGGATCCCTTCTGAAGCCTCCTCTTGATTTCCTCCTGCAGCTCTCTTTTTCCAATTTATCTTTCTTCAAAACAATTATTTTCCCCAGAAGCACAAAACAAACTATTTTCCTTTTTCTTTTCTTTTACAGATCAAAATAATAGAAAAATCTTCTATGTGTGAATAATTCCCTCAAAATAATAATAAATAAATTTAAAAGAAAAAAACAATAAAGCTTTGGGTGAACCCACAATAGTGGTTTACAATTTTTGGCCAAACTGGACACTGGAATTTTTATTTAATAAACAATACACATCCATGAGCCAAGGAGCCAAAATCCATTCACATAACCATACCTGGTTCTCAGTGGCTTGATAGGTGTTATTCGAACACACACATGGCGAGACCATTCAAACAAGACCACGAATGACCATTTTCCTTGTACTAAAAAACAAATATCCAATAGATGTCATCACACATTTGTGGGTTTTGGGTCCTAGCTTCTCTTAGCCTACATACCCCATTGGGTTTGTTCCCTACGTCTACTTTTCATATCAATCACCAAGTCCGCAGAAAGTCCTAGGATCCAACAAATACAACAATGGGAACCTAAAAACAAAATTTAACTAGTCATCCACCAAATCAAAAACATTTCTTACACCTCCCATTTATTTCCCTTTGTTTAGCCAAATAAAATGTACCCCGTGATTGATGGGTTCGGTCGAACCCTAGTTTGGTCGAACCCCTTTATGGTTCATCGAATTGTAGGTTCATTCGAACCCCTAAAACCAATTTTTATGAATTTTCCTTGTTTTCTACTTGTTTTTTGGGCGAAAAATGTGGGCTTATCCCGTGGGGTCCTTTTAGATTTTAATGGTTCGGTTTAAAGCATAGTTTTTATTTACTATTAATAAAAGATATATTAATTTCATTTAACTTTTTTATTTCTTTTTAATTATTAAATTTTCTTTTAAATAAATTTATTAAATAACTTTAAATTAACTTGCAACATTAATTAATTTATAAAATAAATTGCATAAATACTAATTATCTTTAAAAAATAATATTAATTAAATAAACATTAACAAATAAAATAAATACTCAACAATCAAACTACCCAACAACAGGGACAAAACTTCAATCATGACACAACAAACAACAGGACAACGAATTTACGGGGATTTAAATCAACTTTTTTCAACTATACCTGTTGTTAGTTTAAAGCTCGCCCTGTCCTAAAGCAGGTGGAGAGATTATTGCAAATCCTGCATCCAAATAAACGTCAAGTACATGTATATATACATAATCAAGCGTAACATCTATATATTATGTAAGGATGTACTGCATGTAGCAGTATAATAATGTCATATAACTATATATTACATACACCATCAAATATTTAAATTCACACAATGATATGTCTTTCTATGGATAATAAGGTATATATTATATGTATCAGATAATATGAGGGTAAATAGTAAAAGATTGTCTTATTGGTATGTGAAAGAATATATGATAAATGAAGTAATAAAATGTTATACAAAATTTTAATTGGATAGATGTTAGTAAACTGAGGACTTCATTCACTATAGAAAAGTGAATTGGGTAAATAATTTGAGTGAAATGATTTATTTCATAAATAGATAGGTTATTATTCTAAGTATTACTGATTAAATCATAACTGATCTAGATTTCTCTTTGATAATTAATTAGCAAGTGAATGTTGAATATTCCTATAATTATTTAATAGTTGATTAGTAAAATTTTCATCTAAATTAGTTAATTAGAATAATTGATTGTTGTAGTTATATTCAAATATAATTATTGGGTTAAATAATCTTTTAAATAGAATTATGTGGTTAAGTGAAAATAAGTGATTTGAAATAATACCATATTACTAGGAATATTTTCATGGTCATAATGTGATGGTTAATCATTTGTAATAAACAAAGAGTCTTGGTTATTGGGTTAAGCATTATGTGATTGTTTAAGATGAATGTCACCTGTGGGAAGTATGTTGGGAAGTGTATTTAGTATGTTTGTTTCCAAAGGCCTAGAGGGAGTATATTTATATGTATGGTCCTTATGATTGTTTTTTCTTTGAAGTGGTGTGGAAATGTTCTGGGTTATGTGCTTTGTGTGAAATGTGATCCCTAAGGGTGTTGCTTCCTATTATGTATGGATTCTTGAGATATGGCAATGATATTATATTGAAGGGTTTTATAGTTTCAAGTAGGGGGAGTGGCTCTCAATGGGGGTCGGGGTCTAGTGAGAGACTGCCAAGACAAACCATGCTTGGACCATGCGATGACACTCCTCCCTATTGCAGTCTAGCATTCCCTAGTTGTATTTCTTACTTTTGTGGTGTGAGTGCCTCTAGAAGTGAAGCAAGTGTTGTAAGTGATGTATGTTAGGAGTGTTGTGTTGGAGTCCTGGTATAGTCCTTGTTTGTGTTAGCTTGTTGCTTTCCTGAATGTCTATTGGATGTTGGACCTTGTGTTATCTCCTAGCATGGGGGGTGGACCTTAGGGTTCCACATGGTCAGGTGGTTGGTGATTTTTCTCCATTGGGTATTCTCGTTGCATGTTTGTGTGCGTGGAGATTGTTCATTTTGTTGTGGAGTCCAGTTCTTGTTCTTGTTCGAGAGGGTAATCTATCATGTATTTGCATATTGGATTGTATCTCAGTTTGTATCTCCTAATGTAATCTGATGTAATCTTCTTATATATATACTAGGGGAAACAATGTTGTAAATATTGTAATGATGTAACGATTATTAATGATTTCATCTTGTGAAAAGTATTGTTAAGTAATGCATCATTCATATGATAGTTAGTTAGAAAATGATTCCGATGTTTGGTTATCAGTCATTACAAGATGAAAGTATGTAATATAGGATCATTTATTATGATGCTTTAAGATGAACCTTGCCTGTTAGATTGCTCTTGTATCTTTTATTTTGAAGGGATGATTCTAGTAATATTGGTGTTAGATTGTGAGTAGTGTAGTTTGGGAACCTTAGACGACCTAGGATTAGTTTGTCATGTTATGTTATGCATTCTAATTTTAATTTCTTTTTCTTTTTTAAAATCCATTGTTGACCTAGTGTAGTGTTGTCCTATGGGGTTCCTTGGCAGGGGGTGTTACACCTAGTATCAAAGCCCAAGTTCTATCACTAGGTACTTTGGTTTCACATGAACCCATTATGTTCTTCTAGTTGATTTTTCTTGTGTGACCTTGTTTCATTTCCATGACTTCTAGTTCCTTAAAAAGTACAAATTTAGTCTTGAAATGCATGTGTGGGTTCAAATTATTTAGCTGACTAGTTGGCATGTGGATCTCTTTTGTTTGACTAAATGTGCATTAGGATAAGATGTTATTTTGCACAATTAGGTTACTCATTTTGTTCAGTGCATTTTCATAATGTTAATAATTTATTGCATGTAAAAGGGTAGTTATAATAGACTAAGGAAAAGTATGTAGGTAGTTTATAAATGAATTATTGTCTATCCTTTGTGATTGATGCATTTGGAAGTAAATTTATGTGATTAAGTTTTGCATTACATGATGTGATATGTTTTATTGGAAAGCGATACTTTGGTAGAATAAATAAGATGCTAGTGCATAGAACTAGGTTTCTATTTTGGGGAAACTATGATGACTATATTGGTATTTGAACATCTTATTTGCTATGTGTAGCTGAAATCTATGATGTAATATCTTTCTCTTTTCTTACTGTTGTATAAATAGAAAATATTTATGCATTGGATGTCTTGCATGTTGAATCATTATGAAGGGGTAACATGTGAAGTAATTAAGCTTAGGTATGGGATAGGTATGTTTGAGTAGGCATAATCATTGTTTAAAGATTTAGTATTCTTGTACTAGCTTGGGGTAAAATTTTGAGAGAATGTGGGATTGTGTTTTGGAAATAAATATGTGAATCCCTTTGTTCTGTGAAAATTTGAATAGCTTGTGATGAAGTAAGAGTTGTTTGTGTTTAGGAAAGACCTGCATGAATTAGTAAGAGTTAAGTAGGGGATCATTATTGTTCTTTTGTGAATATGGAACTTGTGTATAATTTGTTGAACTATGGATGCATGAATGTTGATGTGGAAGTATAAATGATTCTTGAATGCATTTAGAAATTTATGGTGCTTATGTAAAATTCTTACTCTATGGAAGAAAATTTAGTTTGCTTATGCATATTTTATGAGGATAGAATGTTATACCAAATGAATAAAAAGTGAATGTGAATTTGTTAAGTGAAGTTGTTAAGAGATCACGATGATCATGACATTGAAATTTAACATCATGTGATATATGGAAAAGAGTAGAGTAAAAAAAAAACTGATAAAGGGTTATGGATAATATATAATGATATGAATCACAATCAGTTATGGAAATAAATGTACTTATGGTATGTGATCTTTTGAAAAGTAATGGGATTGTGTCTGTAATTGTACCCCCCTATAAATCTAAGAAACCAATAATTGTGCATTGGTTGAGTGTTGTGAATACCTCGTGCTTGCTTTGTGTGCCCATGGGATGGTGATACTATGTACCCATCCATGGGGAATATGTTGTATTTTAGGTGTGGGATTAACCATACCATTATGTGTACTTACATGTTTGTTACCTGATTGAGGGCCAACCCACGTGTGGTTGAAATTTATATATATAAGAGTAGCCAAAGAAAGTTTCATGAATTCTTTTCTTTTGGTTCTCTAGTCCCTCAATCTATGAAGGGGTAGTAGGAGCCACAAATTTCCTTGGGCAGGGTGTGTAGCGTACACTTATTACGGCGCAGAGTAGTCTCAGCTCAACCGATCTCGAGGAAAAGTACTCACTACTTCCCCTTATGATGGATCAGGATACTTGATCCATATGTGCTATCCTAATCCCCATAGTTCTTGAGCATATTGATGGTATTTATTGGGTTATCATCTACCTTGTCTTCACGAAAGGTATGATATGCCACATGAGTTGTTAGTTGGGGTCCAAGGTCTAGGGTGAGAGGGACCTGCATGGAAAACCCAACTGGAACTATGCGATGACATGTGTCACCACTTGGGGGTCAGGGTCTAGGGTGAGAAGGACCTGCATGCACAACCCAAGTGAGACCATGTGCCCTATGTGTATGTATATTTTGAGGTCCAACATGTGGAGGGAGGTTTGTTACCCATACTGAGATGGACTCTGTATCTACACATGTTCTGACAAGATGCAATAGGTATGATTCCACACACCACTGATGTTTTGACATAGTGGTGGTGATTATGTCATGTTGTTGATGGTAGCGAGCTAGGATCAAGGACATGATACCACATGCATAGACACCTGAAGGTGCACTATGATATTGTGTTGTGGTAGCCTACTTGTGTGATGAACGTAATGGGGCCTTGCACACTTGTAGAGGGATACCCATGTTTTCTTTCGATAGTGTTTGGGTCCACTAGCATATGGGTATGTCCTAGCCATGTATACCTTTGGCTACGACAAGTACTTGCATGTGCCTTCTCCATGAGGTGTCACTATTTGGGGTGTGTTTTGTTTGTGCCTACTTCCGTGGAGCCAAAGACACATTGCCATGTGGCATATGACTAATACGTGCCTTCATTGGCTGGCATATGACCATGCCACACTAAGACATGATGCAAGATGTGGCTCAGGTGTTCATCCCATGCAAGCAACCAAGGAGTACATGGGCCACTTGGCTAGTCCATGTTGCATGATGATGCAAAGCAGGGTGTAGTCGAGGAGTACACTATGAGCCATGTGGATGGCATGCTCACTCTGCACCACATGAGGGCTACTACTATAGCCTGACATTGTTCCCTCCTTCCTTGTTTGGTGGCTAGTATCTAGTCACACAGTGTTGTATAGTGCAATTTTGAAGATTGTGGACTTTCTTTATGGTTGATGATTTTCTATTGATTGTGAAGGCTAACACTTTGTTTATATTTGATTGTGATGGCTTACCACACCTTGTGATCTTATTTGCATGTAGCCCTTGTGGTTACATTTGATTTAGTGTTGAAATAGTGTGCATTTTTTGCTTTATTGTTGAAATTGAATTTTTATTTGATATTTCTTTATGATGTTGGTGGCTAAAATAGTTTATCCTCATTATTTTCGATGTCGGCCCTATGTTGTATTGTGATTCTTCCCCAATGATGTATAAGGTGGACTTAGTGAATGTATACGAGGAATTAGACACAGGGAACCTTGAGGATGGGGGTATGTGAGGCTGTTACATAGCTAGGACCCACTACCCACCTACATGTAATGACTATTTCTTAGAGGATAACTACCATATACAACAAGAGATAGGTCATTGTGGTATTGTTTGGATGGTCTCACCATGTGTGTGTGGCCTAACACCATCAAGCCACTAAGTGTGAGGTATGGATTATGTGAGATGGATATTGGTTCTTGGCTCATGGATTAATATGTCACTTACCAGTGTCCAAATAAACCCTTGTGTAGCCTCATGATGTGATTCTCAGTGACGTGAATTTGTGTGTATGTGAAGAATGTATGTTAAATCATGAATATAGTACTTATGAAATGTTAAATTATGTTCCATGCTTCTAAAAAGATGTAAAATATTTATCTTTTGTTGAGTATGTTATGAGATTTAGTGTTGTAAAATGAATAAAGTGGAATGTCTTATTTTTAAATGATGGACATTTAATAAAAAATGTGTGCTTGTGTGTATAATTATACTTTGTTTTATGGAAATGTAGCATTCTAATGTATTGATTGATTAGCAGTGTATTGGAAGAGGAATTGTAATTTAAGGGTAGAGAAATGAAATGGTAATGCATTTGAAATTGAATACTCCTATATGTTTCTGTTATGAGAAATTCTGCTAGTTAGGATTAAGAGGATGCAATGCTCACTTTGTCCTGAAAGAAACTGATGGGTGTTAATGCTCATATGTAAGAATTTCAAGTGGTTGATGTAATATGGAATCATTTTTGAAATACAAGTCTTGATTGTGTTATTATTGTGACATTGAAAACTAAAAGGATAGGTCATGTTTGAAATGGACTATATAAGTATATATCCTTGTGAGATGAATCATTTTCATAGGAAAAACTAGTGTATATTATTCTAATGTAGTGAATCAACCTCGATGTTGGTAATAGAGATTTATAGTACTAATGTGTTATGTTTCCACCCTAGTTGTGACTTCTAGTAGTAAGTAAATCTTTAGCAAGGGAGGATCTAGTGCCCCTCCATCCTCACCATGGATGTGTAGGTAGTCTAGCTAAGGAACCTGAAGATGAAGGAGGCAAGCTATGGACATACTGATATGATGGGAGTGCTTGGTTACCTTTAGGGTTTCACTTGATTCTAATATATTCTTATTTTGTTGACATGTCATTATGATTTTGATTATGATTATCTTTATTCTCATGAAGATGTATTGACTTGTGTTCAAGCGTTGTGGTTAGAGATGGGACATGAGCCTCTATTAGTGCTTTAGTGAGTATGGTGTATATGGTCATGTCACATCGCTATGCAGAGATTTAATTGGATAGTGGGTGATGCAATAGCATGTTGTTAGGTTATGAGGAAAGGGCGACATCATACCATTGGAAGTATGGGGGACATATGTGAATGAAATACCATTGCTAGGGTTCCTTTCCAAGTGCATCAACTATTATGCACAAAATCTCTAACTTGTATGTTTAAGTGAATAGGTACTAGGCTACGTCTCCACCTGAATTAGTAGGTCTGAGCGTGCCTTGAACCCAATGGATCAATTGATCAAGAGATAACACTTGGTTCCCTACCCTAGCCATCATCCTTGAAGAGGATGAGTATCTGGTTGATAGCTTGTCAGTACTGTCAGTTTGGTCAATTAGTGTTGCTTGTTGTTTTGCTTTTCAACCTTGGATAGTGGCCAGGTAATTATGTGGGTATTTAGTTTTATTTGATTTGTATTGTGTGACAAAGTTTCCTGGTGATCCTATGCATTAAAATAAATTATTAGTAAAAAGGAACACTTTGATAAATAAATATATATTCTTAGTTAATACTAAAATAAATTTATAATGATACTGAAATGACGCTGCGCTCTCTGTTGTTGGTTGCCCGTGGCCTGTAACAGGCTGGGGTTTTGTTTTTTGCTATGTAGGGGACTAAGGGGAGTTGGGTGCGGTGGGTTGGGGGATGTGCGGGGTGAGGGAAGTGGGAGGTGGAAGCAGTGGGGGTTCTGAGAGGAGGATTCGGTGTGGGTTGGGTGTTGGGTTTCGGTGTGAAGGTATCGCAGAGGCTTCCAAAAGCCTTTTGCCTGTTGGGCCAAAGTCTTCTCAGAATTTTTCGGCAGCCATGCATGCACAAAAATTAGATTCGTCCTTTGTGAGTGAGAGCTCTAAGCTCAAGAAAGTGAATGGTTGCTTGCCGGGGAGTCAAGATCACCCTGTTCTAGTCATTTCTCTTGAATCGGTTCAAGAGGACATAGATTATTGGAGCCAACATGTTCTGATCTGCAAGTTCTTTGGTATTCATGTCCCTCTTTTGGCTTTAGAGTCTTGGATCCGTCGAACCTGGCAGGTTGAAGGAGATTTCGATCTTTTGGTGGCTGCAAATGGCTATTTCATGGTTGATTTTTCTTGTATCTCAGATCGTAATTGTGTTTTTGAGGGAGGGCCGTATTTTTACAATCATGTTGGCTTGTTCATTAAACCCTGGCATGGAGGTTTTAATGCGATAGAGGATCTTCCTACATGGGTTCCTGTTCGGGTCTGTCTTCCATGGCTGCCGTTGGAGTTTTGGAGGGAGGATATTCTGCACCAGATTGCAGCTTTGTTGGGGAAGCCGGCTGCCATTGCTCAAAATACTTTGGATAAAAAGGTATTCTCTTATGCTTGCATTTGTGTTGAAATTGATTTAAATAGCCCTCTGTTGGATTCTTTGGAAATTTGTATTGGCTCTGCCTCGTGGATTCAACCACTTGATTATGAGTCTCTTCCTTTTCGTTGCCCCTTTTGTCACGAGTATGGACACCTTCAGCGCCAGTGTCCTCGGGCACCTAATGCTGTAGGGGTGTCTTCTTCTCCTTCTTCTGGGCCTTCGGTGGAGAAAGGGGATAAAGGGAAGGCATCTGTGGTTGAGGGTGGGCCTGATAAAGATGGTTTTATCCCTGTTAAGCAGAGAAATAAAGGGAGGGGTCACAAGCGGGCCTATAAGGATAGTTAGAGTGATTAGGGTTTCAATCAGTTTGAGGTCCTGGATAATTAGGCTTTGGAGGATGGGATTCTTGTTGAGCTTTCATCTAGGGCCACTGGTATGGATGTTGGGTTGGATACAGGGCTGGAGAAAGCAATTGTTGTTCAGAATATTTCTCCGGCATTGGAACAGGGGAGTTCGGAGCCTCCTGGGGCCTCTATAGATGTGTAGGATGATATTGTTTTAGCAGATTTAGCTAAGGTAGTGTTTTCTTCAGGTAAAGGTCGAGGATCATCTCCTACTTTGGGGGTGCTGCAACACCCCCTCAAGAAGGGGCATTTTGAATTTTCTTTGAAATTTGGTCGTAAGAAGGATGCAAACAAGCTTAAATCTACTGGGGATCTATTGGTAGAATCTGGTGCTATTAAGACCCTTGAGGCCCACTTCTCTCAACCTTCCTCATGATTATTCTCTCTTGGAATGCAAGGGGGTTGAATAGCACCTCCCGTCAAAAGGCTATTCAAGATTTGATTGTTGTTCATACTCCTGATATCTTTTGAGTTCAGGAAACTAAGCTTTAGGTGGACCTCATGCTTCAACATGCCCCTCGTATTTGGTTTTCTGGCCAGTGTCAGTGTATTGGGTCTAGGGGAACCTCTGGGGGTTTGGCTCTTTTCTGGGATCCTCATAAGGTTGTTCCTCGTTGGTGGATTTCCAGCTAGTCTACTATCTCTATGGTGGCTTCGGTTTTGGAATCTGGTGAGACTATTTTGGTTAGTAATGTTTATGCTCCAATTGATATTTGTGGTAAAACCCAGCTTTGGGCTCATATCAGGTATGTTAGGTCCTGTGCTCCCTTTCTACCTTGGATCTTAGCTGGTGACTTCAATGTTGTGTTGAGCTTGGAGGAGAAAAGGGGAGGGCTTCCTAAGTTTGGTCATGCTTCAAATCTGTTTTGAACTAATGTGGACTCTCTGGCTCTGATGGATGTAAAACCCTCTAATGGAATTTTCACTTGGAATAATAGACAGAGTGGGCCTGAAGCGATTGCCCAGCGGCTTGATCATTTCCTTGTCTCTTGCTCTTGGGTCAGTGGTAGCTTGGTCATTTGCTCTGAGATTCTTGACTGGCGTGGCTCTAATCATTGGCCAATTAAGTTTTTGACTCCAGGTTTTCCAAATCCTAAGAATCCTCCTTTCAAATTCCAACTTATGTGGTTGCGTGATCCGTCTTTGGGTGATCTTGTGGCTCAATGGTGGTGGGATGGTGCCCTTGCATATGGTACAACTATGTATTCTTTGGTTAAGAAGTTTCAATTTGTTAAGTTTCATCTTAAGCGATGGAATAGGTTGAGTTTTGGTAATTTTCGGGCTAGGAAAAGAGAAGCGTTGGACCGCCTTGCTGTGATTACCTGCCAGATTCAAGATTTGGGCTTCTCGGAGGCTCTTGGGCATGCTGAATCCCAGGCTCTGAAATTGGTGGAAGAGTGGGAGCTTCGTGAAGAGATTTTCTAGAAACAAAAGGCTAGGATTGATTGGCTTCAAGAGGGTGATAGGAATACGGCTTTTTTCCATCATTCAGTGCAAGCTCGTCGAAATAAGTGCTTTATTTCTTCTCTTGTTAACTCTGAGGGTATTTCAATCTCTGCACAACATGCTCTATCTAGAGAGGCTCGTCAGTTCTACTCTAATCTATTCACTGAGGATTCTTTACCTGCTGAGGCTGATGAAAATAGAGTCCTTGCTTGTATTCCCTCTTTAATTTCTAATGAGTTGAATGCTTCGCTTATTCGCCCGGTGACTTTGTCAGAAGTGGAGGAGGTGGTGTTTGGGATGAACAAAGGGAAAGCTCCTGGCCCTGATGGGTTCCCAGTTGAGTTTTTCCAGGAGTTTTGGGATATTGTGAAGCTGGATTTGTTGGAGGTTGTTCGAGAGTCTCTTCATAGTAAGCAGATGCTTCGTGCCCTGAATGCTACTTTTCTGGTTCTCATTCCTAAGAAGGAAGGTGCAGACAAACTTGATCTCTTTAGACCTATTGCACTCTGTAACGTGGTGTATAAGATTATTACGAAGTTGATGGCTGAGAGACTCAAATCTTGTTTGCCTATGATCATTTCTGAGGAGCAAGGCGGCTTTGTGGCTGGGCGACAAATTCTGGATGGGGTGGTGATTGCGTCTGAAGCCATTCATTCCATGGCTACCTCTCAGGATAGGTCTATGTTTATCAAGTTGGATATGGCCAAAGCCTATGACAGAGTTAAATGGAGTTTTCTTCAGAAGATTCTGCTGGCCTTTGGTTTTTCCTCTGATTGGGTGAGTTGGATTTTGAGTTGTGTGACTTCTTCCTCCTTTTCGGTTATTGTGAATGGGGAACCTTCTGAGCTTTTTGGGGCTTCTAGGGGCCTTCGTCAGGGGGATCCGCTCTCTCCTTATTTGTTTATTATTTTGGCTGAGGGGCTTGGCCGACTTCTTAAATCTCAGGTTTCACATGGCTTGATTCATGGTTGGCGGTGGGGGATGGGCTTGCCTATGCTTTCTCATCTCCAATTCGTGGATGATACCTCTCTTATGGGACTGGCTCGTATTAGGGAGGCTGATTCCTTCAGGAAAACTTTGGACATCTACCTTGCGGCTTCGGGCCAGAGAGTCAATGAGCAAAAGTCTTCTATATTCTTCTTTAATACTCCTCAAGCTATCCAGCGTCGGATTGCTGCTATTCTGCGGTTTCAAATTGGGTCTCTTCCCTTTGTCTACTTGGGTATTCCTCTTGCTGTTGGCCGTCAGCCCAGATCCTCCTGGCAGCAGTTGCTTGATAAGCTTAGGCGGAAGGTTACTCATTGGACTCATCGTTGGTTGTCTTCTGCTAGCTAGATTGACTCTTCTCAAGTCTGTTATCCAGGCCCTTCCCATCTACAGGTGCTTTGTTCAAGCGGCTCCTATGTATTTCCTTAAGGAATTTGATGCTCTTTCTCGTCAATTTCTTTGGAGCGGTAATTTGTTGTCTTCAAAATGGAGCCTTGTTAAGTGGGAATCGGTGTGTAGACCAAAGCAGGAGGGTGGTCTTGGTTTACGCTCTGCTATTTTGAATGGGAAAGCTCTTGCTGCCAAGCTTTATTGGCGCTGGTGCACCCATCAGCACCAGTTATGGGCTCGTATTCTCAACCATAAATATCTTCGGGGTGTTGCTTCTTTTGAGGTCCCTCGCTATCCTCTGGAAGGGAGTGGTTCTATGATTTGGCATACTTTGAAAGTGGGGGCGCAGTTGATTAAGGATGCTCTTTTTTGGATCTGTCATTCGGGGTCACAGGCTCTTTTTTGGTTAGATTCTTGGGATGGTCACCCTCCTATTCTTTCTTCTTTTCCTCATCTCAGCCTCTTTCTGAGGTTTTTAGTGCGGGTGGCTGGGATACTGTGGAGCATTATAAGGTGGCGCAGCATGATGGTTTGGTTCTACGTTTTCGTTGGAAGCATCCTTCTGAGTGGCCACCAGGAGGGTCTGAGGGGGATAGGCGTGAGCTTTCCCAACTTTTGGCTTCCCGTGCTTGTAATTCTTTGAGAGGACCTGATGTCTTGGCTTGGGATGGTTCAGACTTGTCTGGAAAGTACTCTGTGGTTGCCGGTTATAAGCAGATTGGTAGGCAGTTGTTTGGGGACATTGAGGTCCCTTGGTGGAAGCAAGTTTGGCACAAGTTGTCATGGCCCAAGTGCAACTTCTTTATGTGGTTAGTGGCTCAAAATCGGTGTCTTACTTGGGATAATTTATGTAAGCATGGTTTCCAAGGCCCCTCTATGTGTGTTTTGTGTCATGGCTGTGAAGAGAGTGTCTCCCATATCTTCTTCCAATGCTCCTATGCTAGGGAGATTTGGCACTTCTGGTGGGGGGTGTGGAATACGGCCTGCTGGCATGTTTCCTCTTTGGTGGAATTTGGGGAATGGTGGGGCAGGGCCCCTGTTTCTACTTCCTTTCTTCAGGCTGCTTGGGCTCTTGGGCCTTCCTTTATTATCTGGAACCTTTGGTTGGAGAGGAATAGGCGGATCTTTCAGGATTCGCGGTTGATGGCTCCTCACCTTTGGAGGAAAATTTTACACTCCTTAGGAGAAACTATTGCGGCTAAGTGTGATATGACTATGCTGGTGGACCCTCGGGATGTTGATTGTTGTAATCGTCTTCATCTTCCTCCTCCGCAACGACAACTCATGCGCAACAGATGCAGGCATCCTACCCCGAAGGTGAATAGGGATGGAAGATGGACCCCTCCTCCCTTTGGAGTCCTAAAAATCAACTCGGATGGCTCTTCTCGTGGAAATCCAGGTCATGCTGGCATTGGGGGTGTGGGCCGTGATAGCTCAGGAGATGTTCAGTTTATTTTCTCTATGTATAAGGGTCTTCATACGAATAATCTTATGGAGGCTCAGGCCATTTTATTGGCTGTGGAGCGGGGCAGTCAGTTGGGATGGCGAAGGATCATATGTGAGTCTGACTCCCAGGTTGTGGTGAACTTACTGAAAAGGCGGTATATGGATAATGTGAGCTGGCAGTTGGCTTTGATTGTTGAACAAATTCTCACTCTCTGTGCCTCTCTGGAGCATATTACTTTCAATCATATTCCCCGTGAATGGAATGGTGTTGCTGATTGCTTGGCTAAATGGGCTTCTGATCATATGCATGATTGGAATTTGGTGGATCAGGGCCAACTACCCCCGGATTTGTCTCATCAATTGGATCACTTGGTTGAACTTGATAGGGCCATTTAATGCCCTTGCTTTGTTACATTTCCTTGATTTAATAAAAATTTACCCCTTATGTTTAAAATAAATTTATAATGTATATTATAATTAATAAATAATAAAAATAAAATGATAAACAAATAAAAAAAGTATAAGGTTGGAATTATACAGTTACTTATAATGTGTAAATAGATGTTGGTGAATGGATTTGCCATTGTGTGAATTGGGTATTAATTATACTTACGCAAATTATAATTTTAAATAAAATACCTTTAATTGTCCTAACTATTAAATTAATAAATTAATTTAACTCTAACCCATTATAAAACGTTGGTTGGGGATTTCTCGTACAAGGGACATCCCTCTTTTTCTTGAAACATTTCGGTTTTGGAAAAGGGAGGATTTGACTCTTTTGGGGAAAAAGGAAACTGTCTATAAAATATTGATTGTTGATTATGCTGAAATGGTTTTCCCAAAATTTTGGATTGGGGTTCCAGAGAAGTTGAAATTGTAGTGAAGGATTGATCTCGGCATCAAATCTTCATCTCTGCTAGGTGTTGGATCCATATTGGATTCCAACCTTGTGTTTATCTACTTTTCTAAATGTGCAAACAATGGATTAATTCCTCTCTCTATTTTTAAAATAAATGTTGGAATGTTCTAATTTGCATAGGAATGAGATATTTATCTATTTAGTCCAGTTTAAAATAGTCAATAAATGTATTTACATATATCTAACACTCGCTACATTCCTTGAGATGACACTCATTTACTCCTGCTAATTGCATTCCTCTGGAAGTTTCTTAAGCCTTTTCAACAAATGCATTTTGTGCACCCCTTACAACCATTGCATTTCACAAGTTGACATCTCCTTGAGACGTTTTGTTAAGGAGTCTGGGTGCCTCCTCTTTGTAGTTAATTATTGCATACATGTCAGCCTGGGAAAATAATAACAACAAAATCTGGCATACACCCACACCTACACACTGCCATTTACAATGGAATTCGGCTTTACACCAACCAATTACCTTTGTTTGAAAGTTTCTAAAACCTTTTCATAATTTGAGGGAGAAGTCTTAAGACCTCCCAGTTTCATTCGAACCTGTCCTAGCCAAAAGTATGGCAACACAAACTCCTGTGGCCATGACTTTCCTTGACTGAAGCCATGCAGTAGCAGCCAACAACATAATAATCTCCTTCAATATGATAAGATCGTACAAGGTTATTATATGAATGAGATTTCATGGGAGGGTGGTCGATTGAATCAAGAGCTATCTTAGTCAACTATTCCACATTAGCTTTACACCAGCCATTCACAACTTGCTTGAGAGTTTATTATGTTTTTTTTTTAACAAATCCAATCCGTGCTTATCCTGCAATCATTGCATTCCATGAGTTAACATCTCTTTGGGGTCATTTGTCAATAGTTCAATGCCTGCCTGTGGTGTCCTACCAAATAGTCACTTAGGCTTTTTCCAGGAGCCTCCTATCAAAAGGTCATGCCCTAGTTTACTATTAGTGCCATTGGTGTGATTGATGCATGAGTTGGGGATCTAGCTTATGCGATTTGGTGTTTTATATTATAAATTGCATTTGATATTGTCTTCTTTTATAAATTGCATTTGATTTAGCTTATGTGATTTGGTGTTTTATATTATAAATTGTATTTGATTATAAACTGCATTTGATATTGTCAAACGGGTTGTGTACCCTAGTTTGCATTTGATATTATAAATTGTGTTTAATATTTTCTCCTGAAGTAATGTAATACCCTCTATTTTCTCTTTCTCCGGCTAGACAAGATGTCCTTTGTTTGCTTGATGTGCTTTTTGGTTCTCGAGATACTTTCTCATGTGTGTGTTATTTGATCGTTATTTTTAGAGTGATAGTCTATTTGTCTGATGTGATGTATCTTATCTAATGCTTTATTTGACATGTTTTAATTTGGTGTAATGATGATTAGTTATTGTAACACATTATTGCATGAGATATTTGTTTATGATGGAACCATCACCATGATGAGGACAGGAAGGATGGGATCAAGACACCACTCTAAGTGAAAGTGCCCATTTATTCCATGATTTCTCAATGGCGGTTTGTTATGTTATATATATGCATGTTCGAGTATGCTCTTTATTCAGGTTGATAGGT
Organism: Sequoia sempervirens; assembly: GCA_007258455.2. NCBI lineage: Eukaryota > Viridiplantae > Streptophyta > Pinopsida > Cupressales > Cupressaceae > Sequoia > Sequoia sempervirens. The sequence goes on from VDFB02105785.1 coordinate 452,041,102, forward strand.
ACAGACATCGACTCAATTGATTCTTTATAGGTTTGAGTACGTCCATTGACCAACTGTAATTGATTGGGAGATAGTAGCTAGGTTTTCCGCACTGTCACACACCTATTCATAGTCGTCCCAAGTTGTCACTGGTTTGCATGATTTTGATTTATTCCATTCCTCCTTGGTTAATTATTTAATTTCATATTATAAAGGTTATTAAATGGCGGGTGTAGTTAAAATGATGATTAAATATATTTAGTTGCAATGTTGAAATGTTATTTATTTTATTGATTAATTTGATTTAATTAAGGAAATTAGATTTAGTTTATTGATCAATTAGGTTAATGGTGATAAATTAAATAAAGTAGTTGTTTTGGCATTATTGGATAGTATGATTTAAATTAAAATAAAAATGGAAATCATGTTGGATATTTAGAGTTAAATTAAAATAAAAATGAAAATGTGTTTTAAATTTCACTTTTTTGAAAATTATAGATAAAATAAATTCTTTGCAAAATTGGAATTCTTTTGTTTAAAAGAAATTTTGAAAAATGCATGAAATATCATTTAGAAAGTAAAATTGTTTTAAACTTTAAAAAATGGAAATATCCTCCAAATGTTCAATAAATTTAGTGGGTGGGGATATTTTAGGGGTTTGACCAAAAATTTGGGGAAAACTCTTGGTAAGGAAATTGGAATTTCAATTTTGGTGTGGAGGGTTTTTTTGCTGTGGCTGGATTTGGATTTTGAATAAAAAGATTTGGAATCTCCATTTGATTTCTTCAAGCTTGGGAGAAAAAACTAGGTTCCCTCTTTGTGATTTTTGTTTTCCATTTTGAAATAAGTTTCAATTCTTTGTTATGCTGTTTGAAAATCTTTAAAATGTGAAAACCCATGAGAAATTGTTTCAAAACTTGTAAACTTCTGTTGGATTTAAGAAAGAAAATCAAAACAAGAATCACACAATGAAAAATAGAAAGAAAACCAAAAGAAATTTGTTTGTCAAACTAAAATTTAAACCCTGTTGTTGTGTTGACAAATTTAATATTTTCATTGCAAAATTATGTTGTTCAATTTCACAATTTGGCTAAAAATGGAGAAATTGGGTATATATATTTACAAATATACCTGTGTGTATATATATCCCATTATATATAAATATATACACACAAATATATTTATAAATATACTGTGTTTTGTTTCTTTATTTTTCTGGAAAAAAAATATGTTTTCAAAAAAAATATTACACAGGAAAATGGTAACAGGGTATGCCCTGTTCTTGTTTTTATTTGGCAGTTTATATATATATAAATATATATAAGAAAATGTTTTATAAAATAAAATTGTGTGAATGGTGGGGGGGCTGCTCCCACAGTGCCCCATATGGGAGGCGTTGTGTGGGAGCAGCGCCGCTGCCTTAACAGGTAGCGGCATTGCCCACACAACATCCCCATGTGGGGATGGCTGTGTGGCAGCCTAGCCACTCCCTTTTGGGAGGGGCCCGTAGCCCTATGCGTGGGCATTTGGTTGTTTTTTTTATTATTATAAAAATTGTTTTTTTTATAATTTTTTTATTTATTATTAATACTACATATATATTATATATAATATATATATATATATTATATGTATATATATTTAATTAATATTTAAATAATTTATTTTTTTAATATTTATTTATATATATATTTTATATATATACTTATGTATTTATATATATAATATTCATTTATTGTGTATATGTATATATATCTAATGTATATATATATATAATTTATGTATTTTTAAATAAATCATTTGGTTGAGTTTAAATTGGTTATATTTAAATGAGAATTATATATTTAATATATATGGGTATCCAAGTATAGTTAAATTTAAGTTGATTATTTATATTCGTAGTTGAACTAAAGATTGATTTATTTTAATCAAATGATTTTATTTATCAAGTTGTTTAGATTATTGAGTATGATTGAGAAACTTAGAGTTAAATTATTGGTTTTTAATTTTCTCAATGTTGTCAAATAAATCTTATGTATTTTTGGAGAAATGCAAGTAACGTAGATTGAGTTGACTGGATTTAGGAAATCCTAACCATAGTTTATTTAATTGCCCATCGTGCTTTCTAGCAATGTTTTGTTCATTCTCGATGTTGTGCAAATAGAGTAAATGTTTTGAAGTCTTCCAGATAAGGTTTTTTTATTTGTTAAGGGTTAGGGTTGTAATTGAAATGAATATGGTTAATGTGTTTACAACAGCCTGTTTGATTTGATGGGATCTTAAAGTTCTTGTAAAGGATTTTCTAAATGTCAGGATTATGTACATGGTTAAGTTATATGGATTATAACTAGAGAAAAATTGATGATCTTAAATATGTGTAAAGGAAAGGGTTATTTTATTACGATGTTGTTATAATGGGTAGAATGTTATTTAAAAGTCTTGTATTCCATTACCTTAAATGGTGAATGGGGAATGTTGTTTGTTTTCCAGATTGCAAGGAATATATAAGGTTTATAAAAAATATATTGTTTAGAACTTATATGAATAGTTAAAAGATTAAGTATATGAGGTATATATGGTCTTTAGTTCCTGTTTTATGAGAAAAGATCATTATGTTGAAAGACATCTTTAGCTATATAAAGAATGTGTATTTTTATGATTGTTGATTTAAGTGAATTCTTATTGGTATTGTATGGGAAATATTGTTATGATTGTAAATTTATGAGTGTACTTTGGTAGTACTAAGTTTTGTTTCCAGAGGCTAGGGAACTCTTTGATTGAGTTGTTTGTTTTATTTGGAGTGATTTGTTTATGTAAATCTTCCAGATGGGGTTTCATTTATTTGTATGGGTTGTCGTTATGTAGTCAACCATTGCATTGCCTTGGGTAGGGCGTTTGGTTGTATCCTGTGGTTTTACCTGGTTTTCACGAATAGGGATGGTTTGTGCCTCCTTTGTATTAGGAGTGGTTTATGTGGTTTGTGCCTCCTTTGGAAGGAGTGGAGTATGTCTTTTGTTGCCTCCAGTGTTTGGAGAGGGTTTTGACCTTTGTTGCCTCCAGTGTTTGGAGAGAGTTTTGACTTTTGTTGCCTCTTGTATTGGAGTGGATTTTCATTTTATGTTCCTCCTAGAGTTGGAGTGGTTTTATCTTGTTGGTTTGCACTTGGGATTCCCTTGGTGATTGGTTTTTTTTGGTATGTTGTCAAGTAGAAGAGTGGCTTCTGTTAGGGGCTAGAGCCTAAAGAGGTAAACTGGAAACCTTCGAGTGGTTTAATCAAGTGATAACTAAATTAATGTACTTAGAAGTTAGGTAGTATTTCACACTAATTAAGATAATTGAGCCTCAGCTCATGGATGCAAGGGCTTGTATAGACTTGGGATGAGACGGGAAGGCCTGGAATGGAAAGGTCATCTATCTTGTCCTTATGAGAGGTATTTGATTCCGCATGAGTGAGTATGGGTGTCAGGGATTCGGTAGAGGCCACCAGGATAACCCATAGTGGGGGCCGGAGCCTAGGAAGATTCCCAGAGGAGATCCCATGTCGAGCTATGTGATGACACTCTTTCTATGACAACAATTGGTATTTGGTTTTATGTGTATGGTCTTCTTATCATACTCGATCTGTTTTATTCCTGGAAGCAATGTGACCTATATCATGATGTTGGAGTTGTATTTGTTATCCCATGGATGTTTGGTTCATGTGTTCGATTGTGTCAGTGTGAGTTAGCCTGTGTCTAGGGGTGGATGGTCTTGTCTAGAATTCCTTGTTACTATCTCCTAGCACGGGGGTGAGCCTTTGCGTATCACATGGTTGGGTGGAACGTGCACCTTAATTCCGTTGGGTCATCTTCTTGTTCGTGTGGGCAGGATTTCTAGTTGGAGAGCTCATGGGATCTGGTTTCTTGCATGCTTTATTCTTCTCAGTTATTATTGTATTTTATTACCCCTCTTTGTATTAAGGTGGAAGATGTAGTAACCTTGTTTATGGGATTTATCTCATTCGGGGAATGAGTGTTGTAATCTTATTGTTAGTGATTGTAATTGAAACATGTGGTATCTCTTATGCCTTGGATGTAATTTTATCATGTTTGGAATGTATGTGATTCTTAATTTATTAAGTAATTAAATGCGATGTTGTCAATTTATGTTTCTTGTTTGGGTTTTAAAATAATCTCAGTCTCGTAACCTTAGAGGTTGTTGGCAATGGATAGTGATCTTTCATGTTATTTGTACTTAAACAAAAAAAAAATAGTACGTTTGAGTAGTAAATTGTAACTTCCTCTAGGGTTGCATGGCGGGGCATTACAGATAATAAGATGCATATTATGTTTTCATTCTTATTGATGATATGTTAACTATCGAATGGATTTAGATAATATGATTTTATTTTATATATATATATATATATGTATGTATATATATATATATGTATGTATGTATGTATATATATGTATGTATAAATATGTATATATATGTATGTATATAAATGTATATATATATGTGTATGTATATGTATATATATAATATTATATTTTGATTTCCTTTCTATGGATAATAAGGTATATATTATATGTATTGGATAATATGAGGGTAAATAGTAAAAGATTGTCTTACTGGTATGTGAAAGAATATATGATAAATGAAGTAATAAAATGTTATACAAAATTTTAATTGGATAGCTCTGTTAGTAAACTGAGGACTTAATTCGCTATAGAAAAGTGAAATGGGTAAATAATTTGAGTGAAATGATTTATTTCATAAATAGATAGGTTATTATTTTAAGTATTACTGATTAAATCATAACTGATTTAGATTTCTCTTTGATAATTAATTAGCGGGTGAATGTTGAATATTCCTATAATTATTTAATAGCTGACTAGTAAAATTGTCATGTAAATTAGTTAATTAGAATAATTGATTGTTGTAGATATACTCAAATATAATTATTGGGTTAAATAATCTTTTAAATAGAATTGTGTGTTTAAGTGAAAATAAGTGATTTGAAATAATACCATATTACTAGAAATAATTTCATGGTCATAATGTGATGGTTAATCGTTTGTAATAAACAAAGAGCCTTGGTTATTGGGTTAAGCATTATGTGATTGTTTAAGATGAATGTCACCTGTGGGAAGTATGTTGGGAAGTGTATTTAGTATGTTTGTTTCCAAAGGCCTAGAGGGAGTATATTTGAATGTATGGTCCTTACGATTGTTTTTTCTTCTAAGTGGTTTGGCAATGTTCTTGGTTATGTGCTTTGTTTGAAATGTGATACCTGAGGATGTTGCTTCCTGTTATGTATGGATTCTTGAGATGTGGTAATGATATTATATTGAAAGGTTTTCTAGTTGCAAGTATGGGGAGTGGCTCTCAATGGGGGTTGGGGTCTAGTGAGAGACTACCAGGACAACCCATGCTTGGACCATGCAATGACACTCCTCCTTATTGCAGTCTAGCATTCCCTAGTTGTATTTCTTCCTTCTGTGGTGTGAGTGCCTCTGGAAGTGAAGCAAGTTTTGTAAGTGATGTTTTATGTTAGTAGTGTTGTGTTGTATTCCTAGTATAGTCCTTGTTTGTGTTAGCTTGTTGCTTTCCTGACTATCTGCTAGATGTGGGGCCTTGTGTTATCTCCTAGCATGGGGGATGGACCTCAGGGTTCCACATGGTCAGGTGGTTGGTGCTTTTTCTCCATTGGGTATTCTTGTTGCATGTTTGTGTGTTGTAGATTGTTTATTTTGTTGTGGACTCCAAGTCCTGTTCCTATTCGAGAGGGTAATCCATCATGTATTTGTATATTGGATTGTATATCAGTTTGTATCTCCTAATGTAATATGATGCAATCTTCCTATATGTACTAGGGGAATCAATGTTGTAAATATTGTAATGATGTAATGATTATTAATGGTTTTATCTTGCGAAAAGTATTGTTAAGTAATGCATCTTTCATATGATAGCTAGTTAGAAAATGATTATGATGTTTGGTTATTAGTCATTACATTATGGAAGTAAGTAATGTAGAATCATTTATTATGATGCTTTAAGATGAACCTTGCATATTAGATCGTTCTTGTATCTTTTATTTTAAATGGATGATTATAGTAATATTAGTGTTAGATTGTGAGTACCATAGTTAGGGAACGTTAGAGGGCCTAGGATAAGTTTTTCATGTTATTTTATTCATTCTAATGTTAATTTTTGCTAAACATATATATATTTCCATTGTTGACCTAGTGTAGTGTTGTCCTCTGGGGTTCCTTGGCGGGGGTGTTACAAAAGCTAAAGCAAGTTTTGGGGTATCTAGTGGGGTTAAAATGATGTAGTGTAGAAAAATGTATCCCTTTTATATTTTCACACCTAATTTTGAATTATATTAAAATGAACTTAATTATGCCTTAACTTAGAGTTGTAATATGTATTTTACATATTCACATTAAGTTTAGGGCCCTATTAATTAAAATGGACTTAATTGTGCCTTATTTTTAGTGTTGTAGAGTGTACCTCTTTACACTTTCATATTTATTTAGGGATCCTTTAATTAATTGTGGTTAATTTTCCTTAATTGGCCCCTTTAATTGAAATCCAAGCTTAATTAATTACATTTTATGAAGAGGAAACCTGACATTCATTAATGCCTAAACATAACACTTCTCATTGAGCGATGTGTGTCCTAGGTGAGTGAAACATGTTAGATTGTGTTATTTGAATTTTGGGAAATTAATGTTACATATCTATAAATATAAGGTCATTTCACTATGTTTCATCGAAGTTTTCAAGTGTTCAATTGTAAAAGATAAAGTGGGATTTCAAGAGAATTTAGTGAAGAATTATTGTAGCAATCAAGATCCAATTGTCCTGTCAAAGTATTCTTGCATCATGCATGTTATTGGAGCTAATATGGTGATGTAGAGTTCATAATCCATTCAAGTATTCAAAGCAGTTTTTCCAATCAAGTTTCAGTATCAAGATCTGCATCCATTGAAGCCATTCCATGCAACTTGCAGATCTACATTCCAAGGTTCATTAAAGGGTTTGGTGAGTTGTGACATAGAGTTGTTCATTCATCATTCCTTTCATGCTAGCTCATTTCATTTCAAGGTTTAATTACCAAAATGTGGCTTGACCAAGACAAACCCCCATTCACCAAAAATAAAACATTTTTCCCCTTGTGAACCTCAATCCTAGACCTACACAAACATAAAGAACAAACACAATGTTAGTCATATATGCAAGTTATAACTAAGATTCCCCATGCAATTCATCTACAATGCTCAAAATAGGAAATGAATGAAGAACACAATAAAAGAAATCAATTAAATCCTATTAAAGCATGCAAAATATCAATCCCATGGGGGAATTGGTACCATTTTGAGGTGAAAAATGGCCCTTTCCCAACTCCTTTGCAAGCTTCATGAAGATTGATCCACTCGATGATGATGAAAAATGTGCTTCCTTGATGAAATCTACAATAACATAGCTATGATGATGGAAAAATGATATGGAAATGGATGAATTTTCTCTAAATATGAAGATAGTAACTTTTCTCTAAGTTATGGATCCAAAATGAGAAAAAAGAGCCTTCTATTTATAGAAGAACAAGATGGAAGAATGAGAAAAATGGAGGAATGTGGGATCATTCAACATCCAATGGCCAAGTGCCACTTGTCAAGATGTGAATGGAGGAAGGTTGAGCACATTTTGATGAATGTGCCAATAAATGATATTAGGTGGAATTTGAAAATTGTGAAATGACAAGTTGGAGGGAGAAAATAATGTATTGAATGCCACTTGGCTCAATGCACAAGGACATGTAAGAAGCATTGAATGCCTCTTGGAAGGACAAATCCCATTTGGAGGGATTTTCAAATTTGGAGGAATATTCCCTTTTGATGCAAAGTTGAGGGAAATTAGAAGAATTAATAAATCAAAATAAGTGATTTATTGTGCAAGTTGCAAAATCTAGAGGATTTAGGTGATTAATATTAGATTTAATCATGATTTGATTAATTCAAGTGAGGATTAGGTTATTTGACAATTTGACTTAGACTTTTGGATTAATTTAAATCAAAATGAGAGGAAAATGATTATTAGACTCAATTAAACAAAGTTTGATTTATTTAATTAAAGAGGGGGTGATGTTAGTTTTAAATAAAATAAAGATAAATTTATTTAATTTATTCAATTTAAATAGATGACTTTAGAGATAAAAATGATTTATTTAATTAAGAGATGAAATGTGATGAATTTAATCAAATAAAGGTTATTCGATTAAATGGTTAGTAAAGGGGATTATTTAGGATGAACTAGTGTTAGTGAAATCAAGATTGGGTGTATAACATTAATCAGTACATTTTACGCGTCTACATCTTGCCTCTCTTTGAAGCAATGCACTTGCTGCATTGGTTCAAAGAATAAACTTGCCGAGATCAAAATTGAAAAATTATCTATTTTTTTGGATACCCCACTATTGCCCCAAGGAAAGAATTATGCTGGTACATTGCCCCCTCAAGAGATCAGATGAAATTTTTGATTTTTGGGTGAACTCACAAAAAAAGAAGACAAGGTGCCTGATAGGTCCAGAAAGGCTCCGGGAGGCCAAAAATGTGCCAAAACATGACAAAACAATGCAAAAAAAATCTTGGTTGGGAAAAAACAAGATTGGTGGTCCAAAACCCTAGCTGGATGGCTAAATGGGGTCAAAAAACCCTAGTTTTCAGGCTTAAATAGGCCTTGGGAGACCACTTCCAATTCATTTTCACATTCAATCTTTAGAGATTCTACAAATTCCATGACACATTTCACAGTGAGGACGAGTGTACCATAGGCTTCTCGGCATAGGACCACCAGTATGTCATCTTGACTTGACTTTGTTTTTCAATTTTTGTGCGCATTTAATAGCTTAGAAAGTCAAATTAGGTCAAGCGGTCCTGTATAGCGCCACTGCAAACTTCATTTTGGTGCCACTCCCACGAATAGCAACGTGACATCATAGTTTGGAGTTAGGGTTCAAACTCCAAACTGAATCGCATATTCGAATTACATCACGATGGGCTAGTTAGCAAACAAGGGTTTAGGGGTTAAACAGAGGCATGCCCAAATTGTGCCACGATGGCAAAGTTTGGAGGTTTAAAGCTTCTAGTGGCACAGTTTGGAACTTCCAAACTATGTCACAATTGCAAACAACAATGCATTTGTTGTTTCAATCACAAAAACTCTAAACAAGATCCCAATTTTTTACGATACTTGACGTCGTGACTTTCCTTTTGTAGGAGGAGGGAAAGATTCTTCATTTGCATGAGCACAGATCCTCCATTCTAGGCAGATTAGTTGGTATGAACGAGCAACTCGAGGAGCACCTGGGGGTGATTGGACTTTGGTACATTGCATATGCACCGTCAGTGAAGACACACTTAGGGATGATTACAATGCTAGTAGAGTGATGGCAAAGTGAGACACCATCATTTCACTTTCCTAGAGGTGAGGTGATAGTGACCCTGAAGGATGTTTGGCGCATAGTACAATTGTCGATCCACGAAGAGAGAGTCATCTATGATGTGGATTCCAGGAGAGATTTCTGTCACAACATGATGGGCCTTGATCAAATTATCTTTTTCGAGGGTCAGATTGAGTTGGATCACTACAGGCTCATTGTATCACCATTCCACCTAGTTGTAGCAACTATCATTTCAAGACTTGTGGCACTAGATCAGCGCGACCAATACTTTTGTCCAGGATGGGGGCTCACTTGGGAGTGGATGGTCAGATAGAGAGTATGCTTTGCATGGGGTCCCGTGTTGTTTTCCTCGCTATACCGAGATCTGCATGAGTTTGCATACTGTGACAATAGAGCCATCGGGGCCAGGGTCACACTCATTCACATCTAGGCCTAGAAAGCACATTGTAGTGCTCCACCCATGAGTTACACCAGTCAATATGGAGTCAAAGGACCCATTCATATGGAGGTACAAGGGATGAATCTCTTTTCCACACACTGGACAAAATAGGATCCCTCATTAGAGGAGGGTTATTGATGACATGAAAGAGTTCAGATGGTTGATGTATCTTGGGTGGCTAGTGTGGTATGACGATGCCCAACAATTATTTTTTGAGAGACAAGATAGACTTATACAGGGCAGGGAGCATACGATGGTAGAGTGGTACTTGCCTAGCCGGGTAATCAAATAATTTGGTGAGCCACATGATAGACTCAATGACTAGTACATTGTGATATTTGTGCGTACTACGAGGGAGATAACCTAGGTCTGATACATTGCTATAGACGAGGCAATATAGAGCTTCAAAGATCTGGTGGACAAGCCATGGCTCTATGATCAGGGCCAGGCTGACACAGGCACCACACAGGCCTACAGAGATTGGTTTCATCCACCACTCAGATTGACAGTGCCAGGGACACCATCAGCATGGTGAAGACCTAGGGGCAGATTGAAAAGATGAGGCTGAGGGGATAGGGATGGAGATGGGGGTTGCGGAGGAGGTGGACCACATGAGCAACCCAATCAGGACAGGGTATGACAAGATCCCCCGAGATAGGATCAGGGTAGACAAGACCAGGATCAAGTTAGATAGGACCAAAATCAGGCCTGACAGGATCAAGATAGACAAGTGGATCAACTACCTTGTAGAGATCAAGGACCACCTCTGAGGGACTAGGGACCTCCACTGCCATCTAACCAGTGGGGCACCCTTATCCAACAACTTCAAGCATAGGTGTAGGGTTTGCAAGGACAGATCATTGCATTGAAATCTAAGAGAGATCAACTGAGTACTGAGTGAGACTAGGTTGTTTAGTAGAGATAGACTATAGAGCTCAAGGCTACATAGGAGATGGGTCATCAGCAACAACTCGAGAGCATGGCTACATCCTCCTCCCAAAGCATAGTTTCTTTATGAGCATACAGGGAGCTAGTCTAAGAGGCCGACTATTACAAAGTGCATTATCATCAGTTTGATAAATAGAAGTCCAACAAAGGCGGTTCATGACAAAATCCCTCAAAAGGAATGGACAAAATGCAAGAGGACAGTTGAGCACTTGAGAGTGTTCGAGTGTGTGGCATATGCGCATGTGCCCAAAGAAAAGAGAGAAATTGGATGACAAGGGTGAAAAGTGTATTTTTATAGGCTACAGTGAGGAGTCCAAAGCCTATCAGTTGTACAACTCGGTCACCAAGAAAATCATCATCAACATGAACGTGGAGTTCCTAGAGGATGATTCATGGGACAGAGTGATAGTTTTTGACAACTCAAAACTGCTCTTGACAGGTCCAAAAGAAGAAGGAAGAGAATAAGAAGTTCAACAAGATGAGGCTATAGTTGCTCCTAAGAGCTTCAGATGAGCTCTTGAAAGCTCCAGAAGAGCTCTTGAAAGCTCCTGGCAGCTCCTGATAGCTCCTGATGCCGGTAGAAAGTTAAGAAGATAGTCATAGACAGCCAGAGATTTGGTTGCAGAGAGCTCCTAACAGCTCTTGAAGTGAGCAGACAAAAAGGCAAGCAGCTAGAGACAACCAAAAGATTGGCTCCCGATAGCTCCGGATGGCTCCTGAGAGCTCCCGAGAGCTCCTGAACTAGCCTGTTCAACAGAGCAGCATCAATAGTGAAAGTTCAGACCCCACTCTCACCTCCCTAATTCCAAAGAAGACCAAGAGTCTAAGGGAGATCTACCAGAATGAAAGGTATGATGAAGAATTTCATGAGAGTGTGAATTTTGCATTATTTTCTCATAGTGATCCAGTTTATTTTGAGGATGTTGTGAAAGAGGAGAAATGGTGTGAGACCATGGATGAGGAGATAGATACAATAGAGAGGAACAATACATGGGAGTTAACTGATTTGCTTCTCAACAAGCAAGTTATTGGGGTGAAATGGGTCTACAAAACCAAGTGTAATGCTGATGGAAGAATAGAGAGGTATAAGACAAGATTAGTTGTCAAGGGGTACAAACAACAATTTGGGAGAGATTAAAATGAGACATTTTCCCCCATTGCAAGGATGGAAACTGTGTGGGTAGTCATAGAAATTGCTTCCCAACACAAGTGGAAGGTGTTTCAAATGGATGTGAAGTCCGCCTTCCTAAATGGAGTGTTGAAAGAAGTTTATGTGGATCAGCCATTTGGATATGAAGTTCTAGGTCAAGAACACAAGGTGTATAGGAAGAAGAAAGCTCTTTATGGGCTGAAGCAAGCTCCACGGGCATGGTACAACAAGATTGACTTGTATTTGATGAGCAATGGCTTTAGCAAAAGCGATGGTGAGCCCACTCTTTACATCAAGGCAACAAATGGTAAGATTTTGATTATTGTCTTGTATGTTGATGATTTAGTTTTCACTGGGGATGATGATTTCCTCATTTCTTATTTTAAAGAGTTCATGAAAAGAGAGTTTGAAATGACAGATTTGGGTCTCTTAAGATATTTTCTAGGCATAGAAGTAAAACAAATGCATGATGGTATAATTATCTCTCAAGAAAAATATGCAAATGCAATCTTGAAGAGATTTAGGATGCTTGAAAGCAATCCTGCCCCAACACCAACAACTGTAGGTCTAAAGTTGAGCAAGGAAGATTGCAACAACAATGTGAATTCAACCATGTTTAAAAATTTGGTTGGAAGTTTGATGTATTTAACTGCAACTAGGCCTGATATAATGCACAGTGTGAGTCTTATTTCCAGATTTATGGAGACTCCAAGGGACACCCATTGATAAGCAAGTAAAATAATCCTAAGGTATGTGAATAGCACCAAAGGATATGGCATTTTGTACACAACAACAAATGATTTTGGGCTGGTTGGATACATGGATAGTGATTGGGGAGGAAGTTTGGATGATAGGAAGAGCACATCAAACTATGTGTTTCATTTGGGTACAGAGCTATTTCATGGGCTTCCAAGAAGCAACCCATAGTTTCCCTATCTACAGTCAAGGCTGAATATATATTAGCAAATACAGTAGCATGTCAAGCTATTTGGCTAAGAAGAATCTTGGTAGATTTGAGAGAAGAACAAGAGGATGGAACAACTATCTTTTGTGACAAAGTTTCATCAATAGCCTTGACAAAAAATCTTTGTTTCATAGAAGAAGCAAACACATTGAAATAAGGTATCATTTTATTAGAGAGTTAGTTGAAAATGGTGAAATCAAAATGGCATTTTGTAGGTCTAAGTAGTAGCTAGTAGACATATTCACCAAGCCTTTAAGCAGGGACAGTTTCAAGCGCATAAGGAGAAAATTGGGTATTGTTGATTTGGATCAGGATTGATCTTGTTTCATCAGCTTAGGACAAAAGGGGGAGTGTTGGAAAATTAATTACTCTTGGTGCTTCCTACTCTCATGTCAAATCCCCCAGTTGTTTCACCTACCCATCAGGAGCCCCATCTTCAATGATATTTTTTGAAATCTCCATCCCTCCAGCTCCCCATAGCTCTAGAATTAAGTATGGTAGGAAATTTTGAATTCCCAATTTATGATGGTAGGTAATTTCAAATTTTTGAGAGGGAATGTTGAAGAGATAAAAAAAATGAAGGCAGTTAGTTCTGTCAGTTGGAAGAAGAGTTCCTAAGCAATAGTAGTTTGAAAGAGGAATGTTTTGTTTTGTTATCTATGTGATTCAGAGAAATTTTTGAATAGTAGTAGCTATGAATTTTTTTATGATTGAGCAATGATTGCTCCTGAAATAGCTCTGCATAGCTCATTACAGTGAGCTCCTAGCAACTCCTAAAGTTGACTATCTATGTGAACAGCTCATGAAATCTCCTAGCAATTTGAAATCTATAGCTTAGAGTTTATTTTCTGAGTTTTATGTTTGGTCTTTTATGTATTGTCATTTCTAGTTTAATGAATAGAAAAGAAATTTGCATGTCTCCTTGTGCTTTCACATTTTATTTATGTATACCCAGTTGATTGGGAAACAAAGTACATGAACTCAACAACATGGAAATTTAATGACTTTAAAATTTAAATGCCTCATTTAATTGTTCTCTTTTTTATGGGGATGTGAAGAACCTGAACCCTACGAGGTCGCACACTTTATAATATGATGTGTAATACATTAATTATATTCAAGGGTGGAGCACATAAATAGGGTTTGAAAATTTTAAAAAATAATAAAACTTTAATGAAATGGAAAAAAAACAAGGTAAGTTAGTAATAAATTAAAGATAAATTAAATAATAATAATAATAGAATAATAAAAAATAAAAAATTGAAATTCATATATTGTTATTATTACAAATAATTTTAATGACAATTAATAGATTTTTTTTTATTTCACCTAAATTATATGATACATATTTTTATTTAACAAAAATATTATATCAACATATGTGGTGATGTGTAATGTGTAATAGATTTGGTCCTCATGGTTCCAAAGAATTGCTCTCAATGAACAATGGTTTAACACACACTATAATCGATGTGCATTACTACAATGTATTTCATCCCAACTTCGAAATGGTTCGACAAAGTATGGACTTTGTTAAAAATAATAGAGACAGAGCTCTTATCGACTTAGTGAGTGCCAATGGTCCACTCATTTATGTTGGTAAGTATAGTTGTCAAATTCTACATTTGCTCAAAACAAACATTAGCATTGTCATTTAAAACAAAGCAAAATAAGAACATCCCTATGAAATAATGAAACATGTTAATCATGCAATGAAAATAATTAATGAAACTAAATAAAACACATAATAACATGAATCAAACCCTATCTCATAGTGGATTGGTGCTTCTATGGAAAGAAGCCCTTTCCCAATCCTTTGCTAAGCTCCTAGATATTGATGATATGAAATTCTATGAAGATATGATATGGATTCAAATGGCAATGATATGGAGAAAGATCTAAAGATTATAGAGTGGTAAAAATTAGCTCTCCATTAAAGAGAATAACTTTGCATGAGGATTGTGGATCAAGTTGTGGAGGATTGATACAATAGAGAATCTCTCTATTTATAGCCAAGAAGGATAGAAGAATGCCAAATATGGAGGATGTGGGAATAAAGATCCATCAATAGGAAGGAGCCACTTGTCAACTTGTGATAGGTTGAGGAATGAGCACATTTTGGTCAATGTGCGAAAGAGGGGGAGATTTGAAATTTGAATTTGATGAAAGGATGAGTTAAATGCTAAGCTTGACTTGTGCAAGAGACATGTAAGAGCTTATTAATTGCTTTGTTGGATGTACATACCAAATTGGGGGGAGATTCAAACTTGGAGAATATTCTCTTTTTATGCCAAGTTGAAAGAAAATGATGAATTAATAAATCAATAAATTGATTTATTTGTGCAAGTGGGAAAAACTAGAGGATGTGATGGGTGATTAAATTATATTAACTTAGATGATGTTTAGGTGATTTTGACCCATTTGACTTAGATTTAGGGATTTAAATTAAATCAAAGGGAGATGAAAGGTGATAAAGATTTAATTAAATAAAGGTTTGATTTATTTAATTAAAAGGATGATGATAGGCTCAAATTAAATAAAGTTGATTTATTCAATTTAAATAGATGAACTTAGGAGATTAATCAATTAAACTTGGTTTATTTAATTGATGGGTGAATATGAATTAATTAAATGCATGATGTCAAATTCACGTGTCTACAGTAAGAATCTAATTCATATAAATTGTCATTTAATTTTTCATAAGCAATAAGAAATTATAGCAATATAACTTGGGATGTCATGGTATTTTTTTATTATCAGGGGAATAGACATCAGCATGGAAAGCAAAAGATGCAAAGAAACCAGACTATCAAAGATTTGTGGAAGTACAATTACAAGTCTATGGAAAGGATTCCTTTGGATGGGCTTATTGGAATTATAAGATTCAAGATCCAAAGGGTGACAATCATTAGAGTTTTGAATGGATGATCAAAAATCAATATTTCCAATTACAATAAAAATATATGCTAAATCTACATATAAATAAATAAACTCTATAAAATGACAATATCTATAATGAAAAAAAAAAAAACTACTAAATGATTTCTCAATGTCAATGATACTACCAATGTGCTTGGAGATTATATTGTCATTGTAACATGAGATTCATTAAAAATATTAAAAAATATATATATTTTTTTTTGGTCTTTTGGTTTACTTATTCAATGAGTATCAATTTTTCCACACCTATAGTGAACACTCCTAATAAATTAGGAGTTGAAAACCAATTACTCATAATTTGATCGAACAAAATTGTTTTAATAATAGTAACACTTTTTCATATGAAGTTCTCCTTTTAGGCTAGGTTCAATGTCCTTTGTCTTTATATTTCACTAAAGGAATTGCTTTTTTCATTTTGTTTCTTGTATGCGAACAAATTTTATAAGTTTGATTTGTTCTTCCTATCAACCTCTAAGCATGGTTATATGTATTTTTAGCTTGGATCCCTTATTATGACATTAGGAATTTTGTTGGTTCTCTTTGTGTTTTATTTAAGTGGAATGTTGGGTGTCTTTATATAATGCTACTTTTGAAAGGATTAAAGTTTTTAAAGGTAATTCAGTTTTGCATTAAATATGATATGTTTATTATTAGAGATATCATAAATTTCTTATTCGTTTTAATAATTTTATAGAAGAATAAATAAAATAGAAAAATAATTAAATAAACAAAGAGTATTATTTTAGCTAATTTTTATTGTAACAGTATTATTTGTTTACCTTTAGTTTAATCCAAACATAATTAACCATTCTATATTTTTCTTCTCTAATAACTATTAGTGGTGACTAAAATAAAATTGTTCCAAAATAATTTTCATGGACATAAATTCTAAAGAATACATATTATTATATATTTAATGTAATGACCCAATTCATGTACCTTAAATATTTTCATTTTTTTATCAAAATTATATATTATTCATTCATCTACATACATAGGCATCTATCTACATGGGATAAACATTCATCAATACAATACAGTCATTTTCTTATATGGGATAGACACTTCTCTATCCATCTAGGATAGGCATCTATTCTTATAGGATATAGGTATACACTTTGGTGAGGGACTTAGGCTCATCACAACCATTCAAGTCTTCAGTAACTCACTAAAAACTACACTTACCTATTGGAAGTGCATAAAGAACACTAACCTCTTACCAACTTCATGGTGGGGTTGATTTTTATGTCAAATTCTTAAAGAGTAGTCATCCATTTTTCTCTTCATTTACTTGGATCATTTTGCATTATGAGCATCTTTATTGATGAATCTAACATGATGGAAATTACCTAACTCCTTAAAATATAATGGTTGAATTCCTTCATGGATTTTATTAAAGCATAGACTCATTTTCCTACATTTAGTTACTTCAATTCAACATCTTTGAAAAGTGTGCTCATGAAAACTATTGGCTTCTCTTCTTTAGATTCATTCTTTTTAGTGAGAATTGCTACACATGTACATTTTGAGGTGAAAGAGTAGATGTAGAATGGCTTGGTGTAATTCAAACTTGTTCGAACTAGGGCATTGGAAATTTCCTTCTGAGTCAACCCACAATATCTTGTTCCACTTGTTCCAGTCAAAGTAGAACATTAATATCGACAATTTTTTATAAAATTTTACTTTATGAAATCTATAGCAACTAAACCATTAATAATGTGGAGATTATGTGAACTAGTGATTTGTGAGAATTCGCATGTAGATTCTAAATATATTTAAAAAAATAAATTGTGATTTTTTTATGTAATTTCTAATAACTTATTTTTTTAGTAAATTTTTTTAAAAAGTGACGTTTATGTTGTCACAGTTAACTTTTTTAATGAAAGGATAAAATTATAATTTTTAAAATTTAGATTTTTAACATTAATATCTAGTGCATGGATATTTTTTCATAATTTTTTGTTGCATAATTTTTTAATTAATTTTTGAAGTCAAAGAAATTATAATATGGACATAGGTGTATGTCATCATGCATAAATTGTTTTGTATGTATTGAAATTAATTTTTATTTTTTTGTTGAAACAAGAATATAGTGCACACAAATATTTTTTATAATTTTTTTCTCTATTTTTTAATCTTTTTACGTGTGTGAAACAAATACCTTAATGTTTAGCGAACAAAAACATTCACAAGAAACAAAATGTGAATATAATAATAAAATAAAAATATATTTAAAATTATACTTTTTGGAAAGCTTATAACAAGAGCTACATACTTACAAAACATAGTTTCTAAATGACTTTACTTAATCCCTCAAAAGAGAAAGAAAAAGTGGTTTTTTGCCAACATTTTGATAGGTGTGAAGGAGACTTCATTGTGGGTATGATTTAAGACTAGAGGGGTTCCATCCAATGGGGTTTGATCTAAGGGGGTCTTATCCAACCCTCTTCAATTAAAACCTATTAGATGGAATCCATCAAGGCTTAAATCATTAGTTTTTCTAAAAATATGTGATTTCAGGGAAAAGTCAGGATATCCCAAGTTTGGGAACCATTATTGTGGGATGACCCACCTTTATTTATTCAAAATTTGTCTCAGCCTTAGGTGTCTATTCAAGATGGGCATATTTCTTTAACATAGAATTTAAGGGTCTAACTATCTTTGCAAATCCAATGATAAATTTTAAAACAAAATTTATCTTTCCAAAATATGACTTCAACACTTTCTTACTTAGAGTTATTTGCAACTTCATGATTGCATCAATCTTGTTTGGATCAATGAACATTATAATTTTAGGTATTACATGGCTAACTTCCCTTCCATGAATTGAAAAATGCACTTCTTGGGGTTAAGAGATAAACCATGTTCTTGATTTTTTTGTAAAACTTTCCTAAAGTCTAAAATGTGATCCCCTCTATTCTTTGAGAACACAATAAAATAATTTATATATATGATTATACATTTTCCTATCAAACATTTAAACGTTATATCCATAACCCTTTGAATTATGGCACCAAGATTTATTAGCTCAAATTCCATCCTCCTATAAGTGAAGATTCCCCATTCAATGATGAAAGTTATCCTTAACCTATCTCCATGATTCATCATAACCTAATTGTAACTTGAATGTCCATCCAAGAAGGACATCATTAGCAATTCATTCATAATTTGTAATACTTTATCTAAGGATGGCAAGGGATAACTACCCTTTTCTGAGGCTTTTATTTAGGTTTCTAAAATCAACACATAACCTTAATTCCCCATTTTCTTATTGGTACGAACTAGGTTAGCCACCCATGTCGAGTTCCTAGATAGAAATATGATCATTGCTAATAGTAGTTTCTTTACCTCTTGAAATATCAATGGCTCTAAAATTGCATTAATGAGTCTTTTTATTTTTTTGAATAGTTTGACTCCTAGATTTAGTGGTATGGTGTGGGTTATGATTGATGTATCATAGGGACCTTCAAATATTCATAACTATATGCTATCATGTGATGGAAATATTTTAAAGAATTAGTAATTCCTTACTTTTCTTCCAAGGTGCATACTTTTCTAATCAATATATTTTTTGGGTTAGTGTCATTTGTTAAATTGAAATGCTCATACTTCCCTCCATCTATTATAAGATCTTTTTTTTACTCAATCTATCTATGTCAAATAACCTTTCATGTTCAATCATTCCCTTTGGAATCATATTATTCTTCAAATTAAGGATACTCCCTTCTATCTCCAATTCTTCTCTTTCTTCTTCATCAATGACCTAAGCTTCAAACACACATTTTTGTTATGAATTCAATGATGTGTGGGTAATCTTCAAAGAATTGAAGATTTATCACATTGTTGGGTATAGATGGAACTGGCACTAATTTTACTGAGAATATTTTCAATCCAAATAGAGTTAGAGGTTCTACAATACTTATTTTAATATTGGCCAATAAATCATCTCTATGATTGAACTTCCTAGGGATGTGATAGAGGTTGAAAGCATCAAAACTTTTAATCAATTCTCAAATTTGGTTTATATAATAACTTCTTATAATGATAAAAAAATATTATTTCTAACTTGATTTATGATAAGCTTTGAGTCTCCCAAAACTCTTAACATTTTGACATTCTTTCTAAAGAGACAATATCATCCCATGGATCAAGGCTTCATAGGCTACAAAATTGTTAGTGCAATGAAATTATAGTCTATATGTAGGAAGGAATACTTACCATGAAGATTGATCAACTCAACTCCAATTCATAGGTCCTTGCTTTGATTTTGATCCATCAAAATTTAAGGTCCAAATTTTATTTTTACACTCTTTTAAAGTATTTACTTTGGTATTAACTTGTGCTACAACTTTTCTATCCAATGTTTTGAATTTCCTTCCATCTATCTACTAAGAAAAATTATTTGGTATATTTGATTCCAAGAGTTTATTTTCTATCTTCTTAATAAGCTTATTCTCTTCAACAAAACACTTTTTGATGAAGGTGCAACCTGAGACGCAAAAACTTAACACACCAAATAGAGAATATTATTTTATTATTCAAAAAATGATCTTCTTACATGAAAAGGATCTGATATCCTCAAGTTCTAGAAATATGCGAGCTTGTCCCCAAAAAGCTACACAAAAATCAGAAACCTGCCCATAAATAGAGCTCCTTTTGAGTTTGGAGCCAAAACAACATTCAGATTTGAGTTTTTGGTGGTTTGGCGCAAAAAGTTACAACTTGAAATTCAAATTTGAAAGAACATTCAAAAATTAGTATCTTCTAGAAAGTGTGCAAACTTTCGGGAGCCATAACTTTTGATCCGAGACTCCATTTTTCAAACCGTTTGAACTGTTGGAAAGGTCTCGGAGTCAAGAACATGATTGAAATTTTATTTGCCAATTTAGGAAAGTTTTGAGGCCGTTTAGGGACTGTTTAAGGCCTCAAATCTGACTTGGAAGGTTTTAAGGTGTAATTCTGGGAGACTAAAACTGCAATATCTTCCAACCCGGGAATAGAAAAGAAAAACTATAAGTTGGGAATTACATTATGACGAAAAGGTTATCTAGAAATACAAATACATCTAAGAAACTACCAACATGAAATGAAACTCTTTTTTTGGGTGATGCAAGATTGCCCTTGCACCACTGGATGCTCCTGCATCAGACACCCACGGTAATTTGAGAAGTGACCTTGTCACGTCTCAGAAGGTTGAGGAAAACCCAAGCGATCAACCTATGTCTTAGACAACTAGGATGAATCTTCCATAGGCCTTCCTCTCCATTTCACCAGATATTCTTCATACTTCTTTTTTCGGGTACTCCTTCCCACACGGCTATCTAGGATTGCTTCAATCTCCTCCTTCTCTGAAGTAGGTGTTAGAATGCCATACTGTTTTATTGTTGGTGCTTCCTCTGCACCACCTTCATGAGACTCTGTCAAATCTGAAATGTTGAACATAGGGGAAATGTTGACTCCATCCAACAACTCTACCTCATATGCATTCCTTGAATCATGCTTCTTCAAAATCTTGCAGGGATCGATTTCTTCATGTTCAATTTGTTATAGGTTCCCACTGGAAACCTTTCTTTCCTCAAATGGACCATTAATTCATCACCAATTTGAAACTCATTATTCCTCCTTTTCTGATCAGCCTTAGCCTTATACTACATGTTCATCTTGTTAATATGTTATCTTACCTTCTCATGGATATCCTTGATGTGCTTTTCAAAATCTTCGGCTTCGACACTTATCTTCTTCTCTTGGTCCATCTTCCTCAATTCTAGAGTTGTTATGGGGTTTCCTCCATACACAATCTGAAATGGTGATCTACCAGTGCTTTTGTTGACAAAATTGTTGTAAGCAAATTTTTCCTAGGGTAAGATCAAGTCCCATCCCTTGGGTTTATCTCCTACCAAGCATCTCAGTAGGTTACCCAGACTCCTATTCACAACCTCTGTATGCCCATCTGTCTGTGGATGGTGTGCAGAACTGAACTTCAACTTCGTTTTTAGGTTTTTCCACAAGGTCCTCCAAAAGTATCCCACAAATTTGGTGTCACAATTTGAGACAATACTCTTTGGCAAACCATGTAGCCTCACCACCTCTCTGAAGAACAAGTCAGCAATGTGGACAACATCATGGGTCTTTTGGCATGGAATGAAATGTGCCATATTTGAAAACGTGTCAACCACCACAAAGATTGAATAATTCCCTCTTTGTGTCCTTGGAAAACCAAGAACAAAGTCTATAGTTATATCCTCCCATGACCTCTCTGGTACAGGTAAGGGATGATACAACCCTATATTCTGGCTCACTCCCTTAGCCATTTGACATATCTTGCAACTCTGCACAAACTTCTTCACATCCTGTGACAACTGAGGCCAATAATAATGCTCACTAATAATGGCAATGGTCTTATCCCGACCAAAATATCCTGCCATTACTCCATTTTGCTTCTCCTTTATCAGGTTCTCCCTCATGGAACTCCTCAGGATACACAATTGACTTCCCTTAAACAACATGTAATCCCCAACCACCTTGTCCTATCCACTGTAACAGGCTCCTTACAAGCTTTCTAAGCCTCTGCAAAATCAGGATCTTTAGGGTATAATTTTTTGAGTTCATTGAACCCAACCACTTTGATCTGTATCTCTGTCATCAATGTCTGCCTCCTACTTAAGGAATCTGCAACCCTATTCGACCTCCCACTCCTATGCTTTAGAACAAATTTATAGCTCTCCAAAAATTCTACCCATTTCATATGCCTTTGATTTAGTTTTCCCTGACTATTCAGGTACTACAATGCTTGATGATCAATATATAGAACAAATTCCTTTGACAACAGATAATGCCTCCATTTCTTTAATGCTTGAACTATTGCATAAAATTCCTGATCATATACAAAATACTTTCTCTTGGCATCATTTAAATTTTCACTAAAATAGGCAATGGGTTTACCTTGTTGGCTCAACATTGCTCCAATGGCGCAACCACTAGCATCACAATCCACCTGAAACACCTTGTTGGAATTTGAGAGGGCTAGAACATGCTGCTTTGTCACCTTCTACTTCAACAGTTCAAAAAATTTCGCTGCTCCAATGCTCCACTTGAACTCTTTTCTATCCCTTCTCATTGTTTCAATCAGGGGTCCACAAATACTACTAAAGTTTCTAATGAAGTTTCTGTAAAAACTTTCCAAACCATGGAAAGATCTCACCTCAGTAGCAGTTCTTGGGGTAGGCCATTCCAGAATAGCCTTAACCTTCTTTGGGTCCATCTTGAGACCTTCTTTTGAGACAACAAACCCCAAGTACAGTAACTTCTTCTTCACAAAACTACACTTCTTTAGATTAATCAACAATTTCTCCTCTCTTAACTTCTCAAAGGCTCTCTGAGTATGCATCAAATGCTCATCCAAAGTTCTATTGAAAATCAAAATATCATCTAAATACACAATGACAAAACTTCCTAGAAATTCTTTCAGTACCTCGTTCATGAGCCGCATGAATGTGCTCGGTGCATTGGTTAGCCCAAGGAATGACTAACCACTCGTACATTCCTTCTTTGGTCTTGAAGGCGATCTTCCATTCATCTCCCTCTCGAATCCAGATCTGGTAATATCCACTCTTCAGATTGATCTTTGTGAAGTATTGAGCTCCACTCAAACAGTCCATCAGGTCATCCATCCTTGGCAGGGTAAAAATGTACTTGATTGTTATCTTGTTTATGGCCTGGGAGTCTGTACACATCCTCCACTCCCCATCCTTCTTTGGTGCTAGTATTGTAGGTACTGCACATGGGCTTAAACTTTCCTGAATGAAACCCTTCCTCAACAACTCTTGAACTTTCCTTTTCAACTCATTTTCTGTAAGAGTTATTTTGTGAGTTGCCTTGTTTGGAAAACTGGCTCCAGGTATCAAGTCAATTTGATGACTGATCTTCCTCACTAGTGGTAAACCCTTAGGTACATTATCAGAAACAATGTCTTGAAACTCATCCAACAACCCAAAAACTTCTATTGGCACCTTTTCACTGTCCTCCTTACCCACTCTAGGAATCAATGCATAACACACATGCTCATGCTTCATGCCTTCTAAAAAATTTCTTCCATCAACATGACAGATTCTAGCACTTCTACATACCTTTTCTTCGACCTCCTTCAAGGGTTTCAACTTGAAACGAACCCCATTCTTTGTCAAGGAATAAGTGTTTGCATGGCCATCATGTATAGCTCACCTGTCGAACTACCACGACCTCCCCAACAACATGTGACATGCATCCATGGGGATGATATCACAGAGTACCTCATCATGGTAGCTCTTGATCTTGAACTTCACCAGGCACTGCTCATTGACCAAAACTTTGTGGTCCTTCTGCAACCAAGCAATTCAATACGGATGTGGATGCCTTTCTCTGTTCAGCTTCAACTTTGTAACCATCTCCTCTTACACCAAATTATCGGTGCTCCCACTATCAATGATGACATCATAGAATTTTCCTTCACATTTGCACCTTGTGCGGAATAGGTTCTTCCTCTGTTCAGACTCCTTCTCTTCAGTCACCAGGGCTCTTCTAATGACTAGGGATTCTCCCCTTTCAGCATCATCTGAATGTTCGGATTGGGCCTCCTCATTTGCATGCGCAACCCTTCTACGACCTTCCGACCTTTTTTCTACCCTTCCTTGGTGTTGGGGACATTCATAGGCTCGATGCCCTTCTTCACCACACTGGAAACACGTTCCTCTAAAACCATCTCTTCCGGATCCTTGTCCAGATCTTCCTCATCCTCTACCTCTTTGATCACCACTATTTTGATCATGAGAGTGATAGAAGTTATCACTCTTCTAGCTCTGATTGGTACCCACATCTTCATTTTTCTTCTCATCATCATTTTGGCCTCCAAAAGATCTTCCACTACCCTTTTCATTTTGACTTCCCTGTCCTTTTAGCTTGCTGTCAAATCTTTTGTTTAACTTCTCTTCAACTTTCAGAGCAAACTGGTATGCATCCTCAATGGTGGTCATTCTGACTAGGCTCAGTTCCTCTTGAATGCTCGATCACAACCCATTAAGATAACATGATACCTTCTCCTTGTTGGCCTTTGCATGGCCCGTTTTGATGATCGTCTTGTGAAAATATTTTGTGTATTCTTTCACAGATCTACTTCCTTGCTTCAACCCTTGCAATTTCTTCAACAAATCTAACTCGTAGTCCACTAGTATGAACTGCTTCTTCAACTTCTCCACCATGTGATCCCATCTGATGATCTTTCATTTTCTTCTTCGATTCCTCTCCAACTGGACCTCTTTCCACCAAATACTGGCATGGCCCTTCAACTTCGTTTTCACAAACTTAACCTGTTCTAGGTCCTCTATTTCCTCATACTCAAAATATTCTTCCAGCTTGTTAATCTAGTAGATCAACTCTTTTGGGTTCAGACTTCTGGAATAACTAGGGACTTCTGCTCTAGGTATTTTCCTGATCTTCGAAATGGCCCTTATCAACTGCATTTGATCTTGATCAATTACTTCTTCTTCATCTTCTACATCTGAATATTCCTCCTCTTCTTCATCCTCACTTTCTTCTCTCCTTCTCCGGTTTAACCCTCTTCTCATCTGCTCCTACAATGCATCAATTTATCTCTGGAGGGCTCTGAAACCCTCGACCGCCAGTGGATCTCTGCTACCAGCATTTATGCCACCTCTGGCACCACCTCGCCTACCAGGTATCACTCTTGGAGGCATCTCGAATATCTCGGCGATCTGTCCACACGCTCAAGAAAACCTGCTCTGATACCACCTGACGAGGGTGCAACCCAAGACACAAAAAATTAACACACCAAATAGAGAATATTATTTTATTATTCAGAAAATGATTTCTTACATGCAGAGGAACTGATATCCTCAAGTTTTGGAAATATGCAAACTACAAAATTATAGAAAAACCTCTTTTCACAGTATGCGAGCTTGTCCCCAAAAAGCTACACAAAAATTAGAAACCCACCCATAAATAGAGTTTCTTTTGAGTTTGGAGCCAAAACAACATTCAAATTTGAGTTTTTGGTGGTTTGGCACCAAAAGTTATAACTTGAAATTCAAATTTGAAAAGAACATTCAAAAATTAGTATCTTCTAGAAAGTGCACCAACTTCTGGAAGCCATAACTTTTGATCCAGGACTCCGTTTTTCAAACCGTTTGAACCGTTGGAAATGTCTCAAAGTAAAAAACGTGCTTAAAATTTTCTTTTCCAATTTAGGAAAGTTTCGGGGCCATTTTGGGACTGTTTAAGGCCTCAAATCTAACTCGGAAGGTTTTTAGGTGCAATTCTAGGATAAAACTGCAATATCTTCCAACCCGGGAATAGAAAAGAAAAACTGTAAGTTGGGAATTACATTATGATGAAAAGGGTATTGAAAAATACAAAGACATCTAAGAAAATACCAACATGAAATGAAACTCTTTTGTTGGGTGATGCAGGATTGCCCTTAAACCACTGGATGCTCCTGCATCACTTTTCATCTTTTAGAGAGCCAATTTTTTTCCTTATTCACAATTGTTAGGTAGAGTGAGAAATTAAATTATGAATGTCCAACATTGTGAAATCCCCACCAATCTTTTAGAAATATATCTATAATATAACATCACCCAACCTTTTTTTTTTAATTTTTCTTAAAATAAATTTCTTAAATCTTTCTAGAAATCCTTCTTTTAATAATGGAGATCCATAATATGATTCTATTAACACTACTACCCAAATTAGTTTTGATTTCATTATTGTAATCAACTTCACACATGAAAATACATTCATTGTGATATTTCTATATTGAGTATATATCTTATGTTCTACTAAAAAATAGAATACTTCATTGTTTTGATTATATAGTAATCAAATGTTTCATTCTTGTCTCTTTGTTTACTTTAATCTTATTAATAATTTCTTTCCATGGTAGCCACATATGTGGAGAATTAGTAGCCATGTAGATTTCATTCAATGTTTTGGACCAATCCCTACTCAAAAGAAAGCTTTAAGCTTCAAGGATATCTACTACTTGTATATCTATATAATACTAAACCCTAGGGTTAGAAGCTAGCTACATATGGATGTGAATTAATTCACCTATAACATTCACCACAATTTTTTTTAGTTTTGTAAGAATCTTGAAAGACTTGGATGGAGTAAGTTCTAATGTATCACATACAAACAAAGGAATAAAATTTGTAAAATCACTTGATTCTACCTGAAATTATGTATACTTTTTCTAAAGATTTTTAGGGTGAGAAAAAAAGGAAGAGACTAAGCCTAAATTATTTAGACAAGGTTACCTGAGTATCTACTATTTGAACAAGAGTTTTTAGATCATTTTCTTTAGGAATTTGACCTTTTAGGGAGATGTATTTGATAGATGGCATTTATTTTTAAGTAGCCTCTTCTAAATATTTTAGGAAGGATTTATTTAATACATGAATCCTTAGAAACTCTAGCAAATGAAAATTAATATAAATTAAATCTTTATTTGCTCATTAATATAACTAGCCAATATATTAGAATAATGAGTTTTGAGTTTACCTTGTTGTGTTGAGGGTTGGAAACTCATAGCAGGCAATGAAAAATGTAGGAAAATCTAGAGATTGTTACTTGAATATAAGTATGAAGGAATGTTGAAATTATTTAATGGAGTGAAGGTGGTGAAGGGTCCTTTGGGATGATTTTTTCTCTTTAGATTATAATTATGACCCTTCTAAAATTTTTGGTATGTATGTACTTCATCCACTTCTTAATATGGTTCATTGTTCCCTTCATATGGAAAGACATAACTATGTAACAACAAATTAATATCCCATAGGAATTAATTCTTTCCAAAAAGATGTGATAGATTCAAACTTTTAGCATTCAGAATTTCATTATGCAAAATATAAGAGGCAATTTTGAATTAAGGATAATCTAATTCAACATGACCACTCTTGTTGTGAATGTGACACCAATTATTAAGAGCTCCTTTTGTCAAGCTCACTCTTACAAGAGGTCTCGTATAATCTTGTCCATAATTATCTAAGGGTGATGAAACTCCTCTATTATTATATCTAGTGTTCCATGTCCTTCAAAGCCTAGGATCATTTTGGATTCTATTCTATTGATTTTGATTGTTTTGCAAGTAGATATTTTGATTTTTGAGGTATGTATCCTCAGTAGTTAACTTTTTTAATTTAGCAACAATTTATTTAATATCATTTTCTTCTTGAGATTTTATGATCATATTATTTTGATATTGAAGGGAAAATGTAGTTTCATTTGGGTGAAATTTAGTAATTTCAAGGCCAAGATGTAGGATTCAGGATTGATTATTATATATCTAAGGGAATCAACAACTTAGGTTTATGAATAGCTAGGGTTTCATTGATTGCTTGCATTTATTATTCATTCCTATATTTCTTATATTCATAAGAGGGTCATGCCTTAATTTTTTTATTTCTTTATTCACTAAAAGCTTCTACATACACTTCAAGTAGATTTGAATAAATAGGAATTATTTTTACAAATATGGATGTTGAAGGATCTAAAGCCACATAGCACACTAATAATAAAACAACTTCATTGACTACATATGGTGCTTATAACCTAAAATATGATTTCTAAAACCTATGATTGATTATAGTTATGAAATCACCTTCACCATGATTTATTTCTAAAAATTGATGATACAAGGTTGCTACATACACAAGTTTTCAAAATCTAACCAAAAAATTTTCTTGCATTAAATTCTAGCTTCTAATAGAATTATTTGAAATATTAATGCATGAGTCATAAGCTTCTTCCCAAATGTTTAAGAAAAGAGATGACAAACCAAATCTTCATGTTGAATCTTTGTGCAAAAAATGTGTCTTTGAAAATTCTAAGTGATTCCTCAACATATCTGTGCAAACTATACCTAGGTAAGAGTTTTTCAATATTTTTTGGTATATCATGATATACTGCAAAGTGAATAAGAAAATATGCATTAATAAACACCATTGGATTTGTAGGAGGAACAATAAGACTTAAATCTATTGGAAAAGATCCAATAAAATTAGCTTTATAAAATTTTCAAGTTTTTCTTGTGTCTCTTGATTTGCGTTATACAACTTTGGAATCACTAGATCGGGATCTATTATGAACTCTTATAGGTTCTAATTTGAAAATATAGCCCTCCTTATAGCACCAATTTTGATGGTGTATTTTTTAAAATCATCAATGCAAAAAATATAATAGGGATATTTAGAATGTCTTTTATACTCCCATATTAAATTTTTCATGCAAATATATTAGACTCGAGAAAAGCTACAATTAGGGTTTCTTCCTCTTCCACGTCCCCTTTCTATCTCCTTGGCCCTCTAAGTGATAGAAGAGATAGAAGGGCTCCTTTTAAAGGTTTCTTTTTTAGAGAAGATACATTTATTTTATATATTTGTAACTATAAAATAGCTTAAATCCTTGGACTTAATGAAAAGTTGCTTATTACTACCTCTTCTCTCTTGATTTACATGTGTAATTTGTTACCTTCATATTCTATTGAATATTTATGGTTTTCTACACATTTATGTTGTGTAAAACATGGTTGTAGAAACTAATTGTGGATTTTCTCTCACTCTTGGTTCTATTAACTCCTTGTCTTTGTACATATTGTAGGATTCTATAAACTAGAGATCTATATAAAATTATAGCTACTTTCTATTAATTCTTTGTGCTATCTTGGGGTGGGAAGAAACCATTCTAAATATTCCTCCATCACCTTTTCCATTTATTTTTTCCTTTTTATCCCTTTTCTCCTTGTGAAATTAAGTAGGATTAGATTTTAGTTTTTTATTAGTTTTGAGTTGGATTGCACTCAATATTTAGTTTAGAGAGGGAACCAACCCTTTTATTCCGAGGTTTGTATTTGAATAAAATGGTCCCACACCTTGAAGTCATTCCAATGTTTCATTGAATAATTGAGTTAATTTCTTAGCAAGGGTGCATATTTAGAATGACAATATTTTTTTGCATGTGCTCAATGGGAGAAGTTTGATGAGATTTAATTCATCTTATTGAGATATTAGTAGTTACAATCATTGAAGGAATATATTTACATTGACAACTCTACATTTTTTAGGTGATCCAATTATCTTCACTCTAGACCATGTTGATCATTTATGCCAAGAATTCAAACTAGAGCTTCTTAAAGTTGTATTTTTTAGCTTGTTGAATTGTCAAATTTTGCTTCTAGAAGAAATAGTAGACTTTCTATGTTTCCAATTAGAGGAAGAAATAGGGTTTCTATATCACCATCTCCTGGAGCTAAATTCATGCCTCCTATTAATAGGTCCCCTCATCCTAGTATACCTTCTATTTAATTAAACATAAAATAATTTTACACCCGTCTAATTGTTCACAAAGAAATAGATATTTTTTTACCTTTGATGAAGGATATCCTCTTTCTTTCCATAATTATGATGACATCCAAATCTCATCTCCAAAAATTATCCCATATTTCATTAGAAAAAATGCTACCACCCCTGTTGAACACATTCAAGATGTTGCAAAAACATGCTCTAACTATCACATAATAGAGGATAATGTAGTTATTAAGCTTCTTGCTTCCTCTTTGAAAGGGAATGCTCTACAATTTTATAGAGGATTGACACCCAATTTCATCCATAACTCCCAATGAATTAAGAGAATATTTTTGAATATTTTGAAGATAAGAGTGACCATCTCTCCCTTATTGAGTAGTTAACAACAATTAAAAGAGCACATATGAGTTCATGCTAGATTTTAATTTTATATTTTATAATAATTGGGATAGAATCAAATCTTTGGTAAAACCTTCCCCTAATACTGCCTTCTTGTACTACTTAAAATCCTTGAATAATGACATAGTTATCATGATTCTATCTATGGGACGAATTGTGCTACTTGATGCCTATGATATTTCTATAAAAGCTAAGAAAAAAATATACAAGTTGACAAGTTAGCTCCTAGGCCTCCTATGCCTATATTTCTAAAGTTTCCTATGCCTAATCAGCTTACCCTTGCCTATATTGCATAGTCTAAGCCCCTTGCATCCACATCCACCTCCACCTCCAATATTTCAAATCATTATAGAAACATTAGAACTCATTATAAAAAATGACCAATAAAATGACTACTTTAGATAGGTAGCATGTTGTTAAACCCTACCAAAAATAAATTAAACTAACGAACCCACTACTACAATGAATATCTCATCTTCTTAACAAGATCCTCATAAAACTATACAATAATCAAAGAAAGAACCTTGAGTTTCTTCCATGTATAAGTGAGTATCTAGTCCTCTGAATATTGTAGACCAAATGAAGAAAAAAAATTGAATGTGTCCTTATGGTATGCATTATCTATCATATCTCAAATGGCCTTGTTGTGAGATGCCTTGAAGCAATTTTCATTAGTTGGACTAGCAAACTAAAGGGAAAATAATCTAATCATCCTTGTACAACCAAATGGGGAATAAGATGGAAAAGTGAAGAATCCACCCCTTTTTAATTATCCCTAATCATTGGTAAGTTCTTGGTTCATAATTGCATAATAGGCTTAGTAGCTACTATTTTAGTTATGCCCAAGAAGGTAGCAAACACTAGAGGCATTGAATATAATCCACTTTCTAAAGGTTTGTTACTTTTTGATGGTACTTTAGTGAATACATTGGGAGTGATTCAGGGGAAGGATTTAATACTTCATGCTTGTACAAACTTGAACTTTAGTCAAGAAATATTAGTTAAATTGACTTTCTGATCGATTCTTTTCTATTTTATTCTCAAGATATTTCATAGCTAATATTGGTAGGTACTTGTCTTCTAATTGGTCTCGCATACTTCTCTAGTGTAGACAATTGTATACCTTTACAATTTCACACTATGTTTGCATCCCCCTAATTAATTGGACTTAATAAAGCTTCTAATCAACCTAAATTATGCATTCCAAAGCCTTATTATTCCCATTTTTTGAAATGGAAACCTTATATTAAATAATTTCCAACATTACTTTAAACACTTTGGAAATTGTGTGTCCTAGACTTAGGTCATAGGACCCATTCACCCAAGGGTCCCCTTTAAGTGCCAGGATCCAATTTTTAATATGTTTTTGACGACATCTTAATTATTCAAATTCAAGTTTCAAATATTGGCTTGTGGAATCTAGTTTTTGGGAAATTAGATAAACACCAATAAATACAAGGTCTTTTTATCAATTCAAATCTAAGTAACATTAAGGATCAAGAAGTAATTTCATGAGAGAAAATATTATTGTCAAGAGCATTGAAGAGCATATTTATCAATCATCTACAACAACAATTGAGATCATATTATCATGTCAAATTTCATGTCTGTTCATGTCATGTTTTGGAGCTAACATTGTGATGTAAGTTTCAAGCATTCAAGCATCAAATAAATTAATCAATCAAGCCAATTCATGCAAGATCTAGACTTTAGAGAGATGTATTAGACTTCAATCCTCTAAGATTAGCAATTAAGGGTTTGGTTTTATCACTAACGTGTTTGAGAGATATAGAGACATATGAAAGGAGATAGGGAGAGGGAGAGGGATAAGTAGAGATAGAAAGAGAGAGGGAGAGATGGAGAGATAGGGAGTGGTATATAGAGAGAGAGGTAGATATATGGAGAGACAAGGAGATATAGATAAAAAGAGGGAGAGATAGAAGGAGAAATATGGAGAGATGGAGATAGTAGAGAGAGATAGAGAGGTAAATAGAGATATAGATATAAATGTGTATGAAAAGGGAGAGTGTGAGAGAGATGGATGGATAGAGAAAGGGAAGGTATCTAGGTATGGATAGATGAAGAGGGAGAGAAATAGATGGATATACATATAGAGGTAGAGGGAGATACACATAGAGAAAGGTAAGGAGGTAGGAATAGACATAGGGAGAGATAGAGATGAAAAGATAAAGAGATATAGAGGGAGAGGGAGAGAGAGAGATATATAGAGGGTTGAATAAAGTGATATAGATATAGATATAAGGAGAGAGAGAGAGAGAGAGAGAGAGAGAGAGAGAGAGAGAGAGAGAGAGAGTAGCGTCAAGAGATATAGCTCAGTAGATAAAGAGGGAGAGATGTAAATTAAGGGAGATATAAATAGTTACAAAGGTATAGGGGGATAGAGGTAGAGAGAGATATGGATAATGAGGGAGAGAGAGGAAGATATAGAGAGAAAAAGTGAGAGAGAAAGGAAGTGATATAGATAAGTAATAGAGAGGGAGAGAGAGGAAGATATAGAGAGAAAAAGTGAGAGAGAAAGGAAGTGATATAGATAAGTAATAGAGAGGGAGAGATAGGGATAGAGAGAGAGAGAGATAAATCCCTATATTTCTATAGCTATCTCTCCCTCCCTCTTGGTTTTACATTTTCTTCACACAAATATGAGCACATTATAACACACTCATGTTTCTATCTTCTTTGGATATTTTCAATCCTTAGGACTGGATATACCTTGGCCATCCAACCTAAAGGGTTGGACTTACATGTCAATGCCTAAAAGTATGTTCTTTTGTAAATTATAAAAAAGGGACTAAATCTTGAGCTTGCTCTCCATTAGATTTACATATATTTGAATGTTGAGTTGAGAAAAACCACAATAATGTTAATCTCTCTTTCCTTTGTAACCATATAATTGTTTTACATTTTTAATATGTTTAGGTTTTGATACTTAATTTCTTTTGCTTGTGTCTTTATTTTTTTATCAAAAACCTATGTATAGTATTTTGGTTTTATTTGTTAACCATTCATCAAAATTTGAAACAAATTACATTTTTACATTCTAGAATCTATTTTATACAAAAAATAAATTAAATTTTTTGATTAATTTCCAAATTTTAATTAGGGAGCATGCTCATTTTTTTATTTTTTAGGATGTATCTACTTTTTTTAATCAGTGCAAAAGCAACTGAGGGGCTGACCCCTAGTTGATGATTGTACTATTAATATTTGATTTTAATATATGGACCACCTAAAACCCAAACCAGACCATCAAAAAAAATTACTACCAAGCCCCTAGAGACAAAATGGTACCCCAAACAAAAAGCCATCCGACCATATGCATTTTCCATTACATTTGAGCACCCTACACCAAAATGGTGGTGTATATCACAAGCTATTACAATTTCTATTGCATCCAGAAAAGATTGCATTTTCTATTATACCCTGACTCATAATAGCAACCAGATTAAAAGATTTAACATTCATGAACACCCACCCAAACACCCAACCCACCAAATTGATTGCATACTATGAAGAGCACAAAATTCTAATGCAAACCAAAAAAAATTGCACTGAAAAAGGTCGTATGCCTAAGATATGGTCATTTGAAAATCACCCTCCAAACTAAATGCAAATGGTGAGGGGACCTTGAAACTTCAAAACCAGTGTTAATGCCTTGCTGATGTTAGCAATTCATGAGGTTAAATTTGACGAATCAATAGTTGTCATAGTATAATATATCCCAACCATCGAAATATGTTATCAAGGTCATCGAAATATTATTTGCAAAGAATATTCAATGGGATATTCACTCTATCGACATAGCTAGGCAAAATATTTTTAAAAGTGGAATATTCTCTATTTCAGGCTACCATTTTTAATAACTATTGTCGAATTTTAGAAAAAGATGTCAAATTTTAAAACTCGATTGTTGGTTTTGAAACATCAGTCACCATCGATTGTTGTGGGGCCATGGGGGCCACGACCTATAGGCCACGTGGCCTCCACTAGTTGTTATGTACTTGTACAAGGAGGTATTGTTTATAGTACTCTATCTATGCAAGGTACCCTCTCCCTCTCTCTCCCACTCTCCCCCTCTCTCTCCCTCTCTCCCTCTCTCTCTCCCTCTCTCTCTCCCTCTCTCTCTCCCCCTCCCTCCATCCCTCCCTCTCCCTCTCCCCTCCCTCTCCCTTACCCTCTCCCTCTACCCATGACCTATAGGCCATGTGGGACTCCATTGGTTGCCACATGCTTCTACAAAGTGGGGTGCCTGCCATAGTACCAATCTTGAGGAATTATTATAATAAAAATAATAGCAATAAATATGTTAATATGTAATAAAATAATAATATGTAATAATGTAATAATAATGTGTGTAATGTGTGTGTGTGTGTGTAATAATAATGTGTGTGTGTGTGTGTGTGTGTGTATGTGTGTGTGTGTGTGTGTGTGTGTGTATGTGTGTAAATAATGTCATTTTTTCATCTTTTGCATTTCGTTTTAAAATAAATAATGCATGTCATGTAAAATATTAAATAATAAAATAAAATAATGGGTACAAGTAATAAAATAAGCATAAAAATAATATGTGTGTGTGTGTGTGTGTGTGTGTGTATGTGTGTGTGTGTGTGTGTGTGTAATGTGTGTGTGTGTGTTTAACATCACAGCATCATCGGTATGGTAGTCGTACGTTCATCGCATCGCCATCATAAAATATGGATCATATCATATTGTCATCACGTAGCATCACATATTCGCCCGTACGGTCACGGCCCACCATGTTCATCACCTCGGCAATGCGTCACATCACTGGCCAAACCGACAAACAAACCGGCGCCAAAAATAAATTGCATCACGTGGGTTCATCCGTCACATGTTTAATATCACCGATCTGCCCATAATATCACTTTATCCCCGCCATCTGGGTATCACATCATCATATTATGCATCATCATAATAATAATAATATGTAATATGTAATATGTAATAATATGTAATAATGTATAATAATAATATGTCAGATCATGTTGTCGCATCGTTCACCGCCCATCACATATTTCTCGCATCATCATCATCTTTCGCCATCATTACATGCATCATTAAATATCAGGTCACGTGCTGTCCTCGGATCTTTATGTTTTCAATATCACATATAGCACATCACCGCCATCATCATCGCCATCACACATCATCGATATGTTTCGCCGGTCACGTCATCGGTAATATTCATCTGATGCATCATCGATATCATGCATCACATCGGATAATAATTATCATCGGCTGCATAAAATGTCATCACGTCATCATCATATTTAATGTCATCATCATCATCGATGGCATCATCATCATCGCCATCATCATCACATCATATCATGCATCCGTGGCATCATCATCACGTTCATCACATCACATTTCCATCTGGGTCATCACATCATCTTGCATTAATACGTTCATCGCCACATCATCATCATCACGTCATCATCATGTTCATCATCTTTCATCATCATGCATCATCATCACATCACGGATCGCCAGATCAGATAATTGCTTGCATCATCGTATCACATCATCACATCATCATCAAAAAATAAATGTCATAAAATTTGGTATGGTCATTGGATCCGTCATCATCTTTTTATCATGCATCACGGCTCATCATCGCGTTCTTGCGTCCGTCCATCATCATCACATGATCATCATCCGGCGTGCATTCTTTGCATATTTTGTCATCATTATCCGCCTCCTTGCGGCCAGTTCCACCTTTCCATTGTCCACCCTCCTTCCTCCTCCTTCCTTCATCCATTCCGTTCCTTCCTGATCCTTGTCCATCCACTCATCCCCCTCCTCCATCGTGGGTCCTGCAAAATATGAATCTTCGTTTGTATGCCACTCTTATTGCCATCGCCGTCTCAGAGTCATCATCACATCGATCATCATCGCCCATCTGATATGTCGTCATCATGCATGTCATCATCACATTTCATCACTTTCAGTATCATAATCATCATCATCATATCACATGTCATAATTTGTCATCGCATCATCATCATCGCATCATCATAATAAAAACCATCATCATCGTCACATAAAGGTCATAATGCGTAAATGTCATGGTGCATCTTTTCGTCATCATGTCATCATCAGGCATCATGCATCAATAATCATCCATCACGTGGTCACTTCGGTAAATGTCATAATTTAAATAAATGTCATCACATCATCATCATCATCGTGCTGGGTCGCGTGCTGTCCATTCCCC
Organism: Sequoia sempervirens; assembly: GCA_007258455.2. Taxonomy (NCBI): domain Eukaryota; kingdom Viridiplantae; phylum Streptophyta; class Pinopsida; order Cupressales; family Cupressaceae; genus Sequoia; species Sequoia sempervirens. The sequence goes on from VDFB02105785.1 coordinate 452,077,979, forward strand.
CCCCCTCTTTCCATCCATATCCTCCCCATCATCATTCGCCTGATGTCATCATGCATCATATCCACTCCTCCTCATCTTTATCATCCATTTGGATCTTTGTCCTCTTGTCCACATTTTGGATCTTTATCATCCGCCATCACATCATCCTCATCTTTTTGTTTTTTCAGGTCCATCATTTCATCATTGATCATCACAGATCCATCGCATCATCATGTTCAATAAATAAAATAAATAATGCATCATCGCTATAAGCATGTCATGTAATAATGCATCAAAATAATGTTTCAGGTCACGTAAATAATAAATGCATCAGGTGTCATCATCGCCAGGTACGCCAGGTATCGCTATCGCATCATCATAAATAAATAATAATATTAAAATATGTCATAAATGCATGTTGATCATGCATGTCATAATGCATCATAGTCGCGTCATAATAAAATAAAATGCATATTTTTTGGGTCATCAGGTATCATGCGTGCCAGTCTTTTTGCATAAAAATATGTCATCGACAATCATCATCATCGTAAATAATGCGTAATGTCGCCTCCATTCCCTCCTCCCTCTCTCCATTCCATCCCTCCCTCTTTGTCCCCTCTCCCTCCCTCCTTTCCTCCCCCCCTCCCTCGTCCTTCCCTCTCCACTCCCTCCTTCTCCTCCCCCCCCTCTCTCCTTCTCCCTCTTCTCCTCCTACCTCTTCCTTCTCCACTCCTCTCTAATCCTCCTTCATTTTCATCATCACTCATTCTCCCTGACTGACCTCACATCATATGTCATTTAATAAATAATACATCATCATATTTTATACTATTCGGCCATCACATCATCAATAATGTCATGTCACGTGTCCGTGCAATAATGTGTAATAATGTCGCATCGTAAATGTTTTAATGCACTGGGTTATGCATCATCACCGCATCATGTCATCATAATAAAATGCATAATGCGTCATCAATAAATATGCATGTTTTAAAATATGGTATCATCATGTTTAATGCGACAGTAAAATGTCATAGCATCGCCCGTGCGTGTGCATCATATGTCATCATCGTGGCAATGTCATCGTAAATGTTGTCTCGCCTGGCCATCATCATGTTAAATATTAAAATAAAATGTCATCATTTTAATGGGCAATAATGTCACATCATCGGTACAATGCGTGCATCATCATGTCACATCTTTTTGGGTCATCATCCGTTCTCCTCTCCTCCTCTTGTCCATCCTCTTCCTCCTCCGCCTCTCCCACTCTCTCCTCATGCACTCATGCGCTCACTCCTTCGGCCTATCACACTCTTCTACATTATGTCATTATCCGTCTCCTCCTCTTGTCCATCTCATGCTCCCTCGGCTTTTGCTTCACGCTCCCTCTTACCCTACTTTGGCCTCTCGTCACATCTGCACCTCTCTATCTCATGCTTTATCCTCCATCTCTATATCCATATACCTCCTCAGCTAAGGCAATTAGGTCGTTCGTGGAAAGAGTAGAGAGACAGGCGTTGAGGTTGTGTTCAGGTATGAGCATGATAGATATTGGTTGCCGAGTTTTGTTGCAGCAAAATGGTGCTGAAATCGGGGTGGGACTTCCTGGAAATGTTCAGGATGTGTTCTGCTTCCAGGCAATCTGAAAATGAAAAAGTAAAGAAACAAACATTGAAATTTAATATTCAAGTATAAACATAATAAATAATAATTTTCAGAAATTTTATTTATAAATAATTTTGCATCTCAAAAATTAGTTTTCTAAATATTCAAGATATATTCCTACTTCAAACATCACAATTAATTCAGTTAAAGAGTCTCTTAGATTATAACTTGTTCTTTTTTGTAATGAATAAGTTTGTTTAATTCTTTAAAATAACTAAAAAACAACAAAAATATTCACAAAACAAAATAAAATAAAAAATACATATATATAATCTAATGTTAAAAAACTAAATATTTCAAAATAAAATTGAAAACATCATTTTTAATATTAAACTTTAAACATTCTTGATCAATTTAAAAAAATAGTTTTGACTAATAGAAATTTAAAAATCAATAATTAAACTAGTAGGTTAACTATTCAAACTGATCCCTATTTATCTTTATCTTCAAAAAAAATGAATTTACTAAAATAAAGAGAAATTAAGTAGACCCAGGCCCTAAAATAGTCATAATTGTCGATTCTCCTACGAAACTACTTTCCAGTACCTAGCACTATAGGAATCTCAGCATGGGGCTGGGTAAGCGGATAAGAGCTGCCCTTCTTTGGGTAGATGATCATTGCTCCATGAACTGTTGCACGCAGTCATGAGACATGTATGGCACTGTATAATGTACCCTGTGCCTGCAACATCATATTGTGGCATGGTGGCATTGTGCTTGGCTTTGTTATAAACTCATCAGTGTGGTTACAACAATTCTGCCTCTTAAGGATTTGTTTAACCGAATCTATATCTCCTTTTGCAACAAGATGACGAAGCAGGTGACACTCTATGTAAACAACCTTCAGCTTGCCATCTACAAGGACCTGTTTTTTCCTAGATGCAAACCAGTCGCTGGGCACCTTATCTGGTAAGCTGTTTCCATCCTTTCTGCAGTCAGGGACCAAGGCAGTTTTTATGAGAAACCTGTCTTTAGAACGGGGGTATTTTTTTTAGGGAGATCATTTCTTGGATTCAGTATTATCTCAAAAGAAAAGTCTCCTAGAGGCGGTATGAACCCATTAGGAGGCTTGACCAAGAACTTATCTGGAGAAGAAGTTTGCACCTTGAATGCAACAGGCATTGTGGGCATCAGACGCTTGAGGTGAATAGTTGTCCTACATTTACATCCAATTTCAAAGTTTATCCTCACTTCATTCTCATGCACTTCAACAAGCTTGTCCATCTTTAGATTCAGCTTTACTTAGGCCTAGCAATCCATAAGTCTCTAGTGATTGTTGAATGAGATTGAAATTGAAGAGAGGTGGTTTTGCTTTAAAAACGTGAAATTGCTGAAATAAAACCTGTACAACTCACAGGTCTAATTGCTCATGACTGTGAATGAGCTTTCTGTTTTATGTTGATGCATACTGTAAACCAGTACAAACATAGGCTAATCAACGAATCAAACTGATCTAAACTAACAGTTGTAAAAGTTGAGCACAATATACAGATTGTTCTGGATGGGGGATATGTTTAAGTGATGAATGAAATATTTAGACAAAGTGGGGCTTTCAACTCTCTGATCTGGAGATAAACCCTAGAAAGCAGACAACAAAACAGTTGTAGATACACCAATAACATATATACAATTGTGATGGGTAGTGGGCTTCATAAGTGCATATGTACTGCCCGCCTGAAAAATCTTGTTTTTGTCATCATGAGGGCATGGCACCGAGCTGTGTTCGAGTTTACTGCTAATGTGCAGACAATAAGGAATTAGATGGTACACAACAGAGGTCGTAGATCATGGTAACCTCGTGGGAATGAAGACAGGACCACGAACAATATATATTGTTCAAGACATAAAAAAAAGTAGGCATTTGTGTATAGGCCAACTAACAACTGGTACTGCAAGATTCTCCTAAAGGCCAACTTGCAACAGACAATTTTCTTAATTAGAGAAATTAAAAGAAGAGAGATCCTAGATGACATGAACATTACTAAAAACAATTTACATGGTCCCGGCATGAATGCATAAAACAAAGGGGCAAACTGGATAACTTCCATCTGTATTATAATCAGGGCTTAAATGTACACCATACCCTTATTAAAAACATTGATTCCTCAACACTTGCACCTTCTGGGACTGGAATTCCATGCTCATCTCAGTCATGCACTCATATCTTCTCATTGATAAATACCCTTATACCTCCTAAATTCTAGATTTCTTATTGTATAAGCTTGTTTTGTTAGCATCCCAAAACTTCCATATTACCAACAAATTCCAATTTTGGGGACCCAAAAAAAAAATTTCTTCAAAAAGTCAAATTTTGATCCTCCAAAACCGCATAAAAGTTTTGCTCCTATTGAAACCCATTTATTTTATAGTTAAAAATCCATAAAGAAGCCTAACCCACGAAAGTATAAGGGCTATTGCTATCTATATCACAGTGTATATGTCTGTGTATATACACACAAAACATCTTGCACCTACTCCTATAGTTATCTTATTAGCTCTACCAGCAGTTGTAGCTATTGACCCATGTACCACATTGTACCACCTAAATTTTTCTGGTTTAACCATTTAAATAATATAATACAAGATGCAATTTTTTTAAATTGAACTGTGTGTTCATTCGAATCAGTGTTTCGAATCACACTAAATGATTTGTTATTCAATTGTAACCCTGTGTGTTCATTCAAATCAGTGTTTCGAATCACACTAAATGATTTGTTATTCAATTGTAACCCCACAAAATTTGTAGTTAGTCTTGTCAAACATGATAGTGAGCGTAATTGATACTCTTTTACAATTTCAATGTGCTTTGTCTAGGTAGCACAATTTGTCACTTAGAAGCTGCCCATTCACATATGATCGAGATACAATTTAAGAAATCAGGTTTCACATTAGTTGTTTTCATACGAGTCAAAATCGTCCAAAGTTTTCCCCAACAGAATTGTATTTTGATGAATGGACTTTCATTGGTTTAATTACATTAAACACATTAACATTTGTCCTGAAGTAAGTTGGACCTGGAAACTGTCCATTCACTTTGATTATGTTATATGTCTCACACAGCCGAGTAACATTTGTCGATTCAAGCTGTGGAAATCAACAAATTAGAACTCTTAAATAGAAATATGGGTTGGACTGTGTTTGTGTATACAGCTCTTCCATGGATTCTGTATATAATAAATGAATGAAAAATAGTTGACCTCTACCCTCTCTATCACGTTATTAAGATGTTTATAGCCATTTCTACTAAACAGTGTTTAAACGCACAATGAAGATAAGATGAAACATCAACTAAAAACTCAAAAATAACAATAAATCTGTCTCCTGAGTTTTCCTTTTTCATTCTGATACTATAATGGAAGATCAAGTTCTGCAGGTATCTACAAGGATACAGCAAGCTCCTCGATAGATAATAATAATTTTTTGCTTGATGGAAAAGAAAAATTATATTAAAATCTACTTACAACAAATGTATAGGTATGCAGGTTTGGCCTTGCTGGAGAATCAAATAAGACAATGAATGGTAAGAGCACTGGCATAAACCTTGCTGAGTAGGACTGAAAATTGCTCTGTTTAAGATATACATCATGTATATTGAAAAAATATCAGCAAAGCCCTGATACAATCCCTACAACATAGGACAAACAGATTTTGCAAATATCAACAAGGCAGCAATAAGCACGGTGCTATACTGCACCCCAGTGCTAAAGAAAGCAGAGAGGGTTCATCTTTTACCAATGGATAGGGTACTTCGAAAGTATATCTCATGGGTATTCAGGATTCATCAGAGGACAGGTAATTTCTTTCATGGATTTCAGTTATAAGAACGTCAGCATGCTAATTATGCTTTGAATGCAAAACTGATATATTAGGATCATCAACAGAGGGCTTATAAAACCCTTGCACTGGACATATTCATAGGCAATAAATAAAAGCTCAATTTAGAAACACACCACATGGATATCAGCAAGTACCTGATAAATCTCTATGAATGGAAAACATCTTTAAACAAGGTAAATCCCAATTTGAAAATCATATCTCTGACATTCCCAGTCAATTGTAAAGAAATGAAAAACTGACTATACTGGGTGTACCTCTATGTTTGTCAATGTTTGCCACGGAGGGAACTAGCCTTTTTATCACAAACATCTCATTCGACAAGAAATACACTATTCTACATTCAAAAGTTGAAGACATACCTTGAGGCTTGAATATTTTCAAGAACAGCCATCAAAGCGAACAAGTCATCCGGGAAAGCGAATCAGACATTTCACTTCTGCCCTTCCACTGCATAATAATTCCATGTACAGTAAGCCTTAGGCAAAATGTGCTGAAAATTCTTCTTCTGTTAAACATAAATCACCCCAGATACAATCATCTCATCAACTAGTTAGCACCATAAGAGAGGGCCTAATTTAATTTCCACACTAGAGCTCTTCCACCTCTTAGCAGGCTGAGGCTCTTTTGACAAATAAAAGCTCACGCCCTTTATTCTCAACTCTTGAATGCATCTGCTCAGAGACCTCAAATAAGTCTTGTCCCTCTGCAAGATCTTTACAACATTGCCTTGACCAATTAGCTTGTGCAGAACAACACAGCTGAAAACCAAAGAGGTCACAAATGACATAGTAGCAGGGATCCACCATCTCTTACAAGTGTCAGCATTCTCTTGAGTGGAGCAATAAAAAGAAGAGTCAGAACAATTCCATGAAAGCCAAAAAAGAAACAAGCAATTTGGAAAATTTCTGATATGATGCTCTGAATCCTCTTATAGCAACAATTTCCTCCTCCCTCTGCCACAATTTGAGCAGAAACAGTCAGCCCCTGCTATCTGCAATTTCTTCCGGTGGTTGTTGTGGAGAAGAAGAAGAAGAATTGATGTTTATCTGCGCCTCATGGATCTCCACAATATGTTCATCAGTACCCATCTCGAGAATAAGATCTCAACTCTCTTAAAAGCTAAAATAGTGAATCAATCAGAAAATTCCTGCAAATGGGTGTTTTCAACAGTACCCATCTTAACAGAATTAGTTCTTAACTCTCTTATACTTCAGATCATGAATCAATTAGAATGCTTGTACGATATTTCTATCCATGGATGATTTATTTGAAGAACATGGTAAAACGGTGAAACGGGTAGTTCGTTTCTTGAGGGAACGGTTAGATTTCTAAATATGAATAAATGCCCGTTGCTTTTTTGTACT
>VDFB02105785.1:452084923-452095512 GCA_007258455.2 Sequoia sempervirens
GGTATTTCAATCTTTGCACAACATGCTCTATCTAGAGAGGATCGTCAGTTCTACTCTAATCTATTCACTAAGGATTCTTTACCTACTGAGGCTGATGAAAATAGAGTCCTTGCTTGTATTCCCTCTTTAATTTCTAATGAGTTGAATGCTTTGCTTATTCGCCTAGTGACTTTGTCAAAAGTGGAGGAGGTGGTGTTTGGGATGAACAAAGGGAAAGCTCCTGGCCCTGATGGGTTCCCAGTTGAGTTTTTCCAGGAGTTTTAGGATATTGTGAAGTTGGATTTGTTGGAGGTTGTTTGAGAGTCTCTTCATAGTAAGCAGATGCTTCGTGCCCTGAATGCTACTTTTTTGGTTCTCATTCCTAAGAAGGAAGGTGCAGAAAAACTTGATCTCTTTAGACTTATTGCGCTCTGTAACGTGGTGTATAATATTATTACGAAGTTGATTGCTGAGAGGCTTAAATCTTGTTTGCCTATGATCATTTATGAGGAGCAAGGCAACTTTGTGGCTGGTCGACAAATTCTGGATGGGGTGGTGATTGCGTCTGAAGCCATTCATTCCATGGCTACCTCTCAGGATAGGTCTATGTTTATCAAGTTGGATATGGCCAAAGCCTATGACAGAGTTAAATGGAGTTTTCTTCAGAAGATTCTGCTGGCCTTTGGTTTTTCCTCTGATTGGGTGAGCTGGATTTTGAGTTGTGTGACTTCTTCCTCCTTTTCAGTTATTGTGAATGGGGAACCTTCTGAGATTTTTGGGGCTTCTAGGGGCCTTCGTCAGGGGGATCCGCTCTCTCCTTATTTGTTTATTATTTTGGCTGAGGGGCTTGGCCGAATTCTTAAATCTCAAGTTTCTCATGGCCTGATTCATGGTTGGCGGTGGGGGATGGGCTTGCCTATGCTTTCTCATCTCCAATTTGTGGATGATACCTCTCTTATGGGATTGGCTCATATTAGGGAGGCTGATTCCTTTAGGAAAACTTTGGACATCTACCTTGCAGCTTCGGGCTAGAGAGTCAATGAGAAAAAGTGTTCTTTATTCTTCTTTAATACTCCTCAAGCTATCCAGCGTCGAATTACTGCTATTTTGCGGTTTCAAATTGGGTCTCTTCCCTTTGTCTACTTGGGTATTCCTCTTGCTGTTGGCCGCCAGCCCAGATCCTCCTGGCAACAGTTGCTTGATAAGCTTAGGCGGAAGGTTACTCATTGGACTCATCGTTGGTTGTCTTCTGCTGCTAGACTGACTCTTCTCAAGTCTATTATCCAGGCCCTTCCCATCTATAGGTGCTTCGTTCAAGCGGCTCCTATGTATTTCCTTAAGGAATTTGATGCTCTTTCTCGTTAATTTCTTTGGAGCGGTAATTTGTTGTCTTCTAAATGGAGCCTTGTTAAGTGGGAATCGGTGTGTAGACCAAAGCAGGAGGGTGGTCTTGGTTTACACTCTGCTATTTTGAATGGGAAAGCTCTTGCTGCCAAGCTTTAATGGCACTGGTGCACCCATCAGCACCAGTTATGGGCTCGTATTCTCAACCATAAATATCTTCAGGGTGTTGCTTCTTTTGAGGTCCCTCATAATCCTCTAGAAGGGAGTGGTTCTATGATTTGGCATACTTTGAAAGTGGGGGCACAGTTGATTAAGGATGCTCTTTTTTGGATCTTTCATTCGGGGTCAAAGGCTCTTTTTTGGTTAGATTCTTGGGATGGTCACCCTCCTATTCTCTCTTCTTTTCCTCATCTTTGGCCTCTATCTGAGGTTTTTAGTGTGGGTGGCTGGGATACTGTGGAGCATTATAAGGTGGTGCAGCATGATGATTTGGTTCTACGTTTTCGCTGGAAGCATCCTTCTGAGTGGCCACCAGGAGGGTCTGAGGGGGATAGGCATGATCTTTCCCAACTTCTGGCTTCCCGTGCTTGTAATTCTTTGAGAGGACCTGATGTCTTGGCTTGGGATGGTTCAGACTTGTCTGAAAAGTACTCTGTGGTTGCCGGTTATAAGCAGATTGGTAGGTAGTTGTTTGGGGACATTGAGGTCCCTTGGTGGAAGCAAGTTTGGCACAAGTTGTCATGGCCCAAGTGCAACTTCTTTATGTGGTTAGTGGCTCAAAATCGGTGTCTTACTTGGGATAATTTATGTAAGCATGGTTTCCAAGGCCCCTCTATGTGTGTTTTGTGTCATAGCTGTGAAGAGAGTGTCTCCCATATCTTCTTCCAATGTTCCTATGCTAGGGAGATTTGGCACTTCCGGTGGGGGGTGTGGAATATGGCCTGCTAGCATGCTTCCTCTTTGGTGGAATATGGGGAACAGTGGGGTAGGGCCCCTGTTTCTACCTCCTTTCTTCAGGCTGCTTGGGATCTTGGGCCTTCCTTTATTATCTGGAACTTATGGTTGGAGAGGAATAGGCGGATCTTGTAGGATTCGAGGTTGATGGATCCTCACCTTTGGAGGAAAATTTTACACTCCTGAGGGGAAACTATTGCGGCTAAGTGTGATATGACTATGCTGGTGGACCCTCAGGATGTTGGTTGTTGTAATCGTCTTAATCTTCCTCCTCTGCAATGACAACTCATGCGCAACAGATGTAGGCATCCTACCCCAAAGGTGAATAGGGATGGAAGATGGACCCCTTCTCCCTTGGGAGTCCTAAAAATCAACTCGGATGGCTCTTCTCGTGGAAATCCAGGTCATGTTGGCATTGGGGGTGTGGGCTGTGATAGCTCAGGAGATGTTCAGTTTATTTTCTCTATGTATAAGGGTCTTCATACGAATAATATTATGGAGGCTCAGGCCATTTTATTGGATGTGGAGCAGGGCAGTCAGCTGGGATGGCGAAGGATCATATGTGAGTCTGACTCCTAGGTTGTGGTGAACTTATTGAAAAGGCGGTATATGGATAATGTGAGCTGGTAGTTGGCTTTGATTGTTGAACAAATTCTCACTCTATGTGCCTCTCTGGAGTATATTACTTTCAATCATATTCCTCGTGAATGGAATGGTGTTGTTAATTGCTTGGCTAAATGGGCTTCTGATCATATGCATGATTGGAATTTGGTGGATCAAGGCCAACTACCCCCGGATTTGTCTCATCAATTGGATCACCTGGTTGAACTTGATAGGGCCATGTAATGCCCTTGCTTTGTAACATTTCCCTGATTTAATAAAAAATTTACCCCCTTTATGTTTAAAATAAATTTATAATGTATATTATAATTAATAAATAATAAAAATAATATGATAAATAAATAAAAAAAGTATAAGGTTGGAATTATACAATTACTTATAATGTGTAAATAGACGTTGGTGAATGGATTTACCATTATGTGAATTGGGTATTAATTATACTTATGCAAATTATAATTTTGAAAAAAATACCTTTAATTGTCCTAACTATTGAATTAATAAATTAATTTAACTCTAACCCATTATAAAAAGTTGGTTGGGGATTTATCATACAAGGAACATCCCTCTTTTTCTTGAATCATTTCGGTTTTGGAAAGGGAGGATTCGATTCTTTTGGGGAAAAAGGAAACCGTCTATAAAATATTTCCTCAATTGTTGATTATGCAGAAATGGTTTTCCTGAAATTTTGGATTGGGGTTCTAGAGAAGTTGAAATTGCAGTGAAGGATTCATCTCGACATCAAATCTTCGTCTCTGCCAGGCGTTGGATCCAGATTGGATTCCAACCTTTTTTTTATCTACTTTTCTAAATGTGTAAACAATGGATTTATTCCTCTCTTTGTTTTAAAAATAAATTTTGGAATGTTCTAATTTGCCTAGGAATGAGATATTTATCTATTTAGTCCAATTTAAAACAGTCAATAAATGTATTTACATATATTTGACACTTGCTACATTCCTTGAGATGACGCTCATTTACTCCTACTAATTGCATTCCTCTGGAACTTTCTTAAGCCTTTTTAGCAAATACATTTTGTGCATGCCTTGCAACCATTGCATTTCACGAGTTGACATCTCCTTGAGACGTTTTGTTGAGTCTCTAGGTGCCTCCTCTTTGTAGTTAATTCTTGCATACATGTCAACCTGGGCAAATAATAACAACAAAATCTGGCACACACCCACACCTGCAAACTACCATTTATAGTGGAATTTGGCTTTACACCAACCAATTACCTTTGTTTGAAAGTTTCTAAAGCCTTTTCATAATTTGAGGGAGAAATCTTAAGACCTCCCAGTTTCATTCAGTCCTATCCCAGCCAAAAGTATGGCAACACTAACTCCTGTGGCTGTGACTTTCCTTGACTGACGCCATGTAGTAGCAACCAAAAACATCATAATCTCCATCAATATGATCAGATCGTACAAGGTTATTATATGAATGAGATTTCATGAGAGGGTGGTCGATTGAATCAAGAGCTATCTTAGTCAACTATTCCACATTAGCTTTACACCAACTGTTCACAACTTGCTTGAGAGTTTCTTATGTTTTTTTTTAAACAAATCCAATCTGTGTTTATCCTGCAATCATTGCATTCCATGAGTTAACATCTCTTTGGGGTCATTTGTCAATAGTTCAATGCCTGCCTATGGTGTCCTTCCAAATAGTCACTTATGATTTTTCCCTGGAGCCTCCTATCAAACAGGTCATGTGCCCTAGTTTACTATTAGCACCATTGGTGTGATTGATGCACACGTTGGGGATCTAGCTTATGCAATTTGGTGTTTTATATTATAAATTGCATTTGATATTGTCTTCTTTCATAAATTGCATTTGATTTAGCTTATGTGTTTTGGTGTTTTATATTATAAATTGTATTTGATTATAAACTGCATTTGATATTGTCAAACAGGTTGTGTACCCTAGTTTGTATTTGATATTATAAATTGTATTTGATATTGTCTTCGATAATGTAATACCCCTCTATTTTTCTTTCTGGCTAGACAGTATGTCCTTGTTTGCTTGGATGTGCTTTTTGGTCCTCAAGATACTTTCTCATGTGTGTGTTATTTGGTCGCTATTTATAGAGCGATGGTCTATTTGTGATGTGATGTATCTTATCTGATGCTTTATTTAACATGTTTTAATTTGGTGTAATGATGATTAGTTATTGTAACACATTATTGCATGCGATATTTGTTTATGATGGAACTATCAGTCTATGATGAGTGTATTGGTGAAGGGGATGGGATCGCATCACTCACTTGCGAGTGCCCTACGATTCCATGATTTCCTCTTCACGGCGTGTTTGTTATGTTATATATATGCATGTTCGATATGCTCTTTATTCGTAGGTTGATAGGTACAGGACATCGACTCCACCTGATTTCATAGGTTTGAGCATGTCCATTGACCAACGGTAATTGATTGGGAGATAGTAGCTAGGTTTTCCGTACCAAGTCGTCACCCTATTCATAGTTTGTCCTCGGGTTGTCGTCGGGTTTAGCGATTTTGATTTGGTTCATTCCTCCTTGTTTAATTATTTAATTTCATATTTTAAAGGTTATTAAATGGCGGGTGTAGTTAAAATGATGGTTAAACATATCTTGTTACAATGTTGAAATGTTATTTATTTCATTGATTAATTTGTTTTAATTAATAAAATTATTTTTAGTTTATTGATTAACTAGGTTAATGGTGATAAATTAAATGAAGTAGTTGTTTTGGCATTATTGTATATTAAGATTCAAATTTATAATGAAAATGGAAATCATGTTGGATATTTAAAGTTAAATTAAAATAAAAATAAAAATGTGTTTTAAATTTTACTTTTTGAAATTTTGGATAAAATAAATTCTTTGCAAACTTTGAAATTCTTTTGTTTTAAATGAAATTTTGTAAAATGCATGAAATATCATTTAGAAAGTAAAATTGTTTTAAATTTAAAAAATGGAAATATCCTCCAAATACTCAATAAATTTAGTGGGTGGGATATTTTAGGGGTTTGACCAAAAAAATTTGGGGAAAACTCTATTTGAGCATTTTCTATTTCATATAATTGGCAATTTTCAATTTTGGTGGAGAGTTTTTGCTGTGGCTGGATTTGGATTTTGAAGAAAAAAGATTTGGAATCTCCATTTGAGTTCCTCAAGCTTGGGAGAAAAAACTAGGTTCCCTCTTTGTGATTTTTGTTTTTCATTTTGAAATAAGTTTCAATTCTTTGTTATGTTGTTTGAAAATCTTTAAAATGTTGTTTAGATCCAATGAAAACCCATGAGAAATTGTTTCAAAACTTGTAAACTTCTGTTGGATTTAAGAAAGAAAATCAAAACAAGAATCACACAATGAAAAATAGAAAGAAAACCAAAAGAAATTTGTTTGTCAAACTAAAATTTAAACCCTGTTGTTGTGTTGACAAATTTAATATTTTCATTGCAAAATTATGTTGTTCAATTTCACAATTTGGCTAAAAATGGAGAAATTGGGTATATATATTTACAAATATACCTGTGTGTATATATATCCCATTATATATAAATATATACACACAAATATATTTATAAATATACTGTGTTTTGTTTCTTTATTTTTCTGGAAAAAAAATATGTTTTCAAAAAAAATATTACACAGGAAAATGGTAACAGGGTATGCCCTGTTCTTGTTTTTATTTGGCAGTTTATATATATATAAATATATATAAGAAAATGTTTTATAAAATAAAATTGTGTGAATGGTGGGGGGGCTGCTCCCACAGTGCCCCATATGGGAGGCGTTGTGTGGGAGCAGCGCCGCTGCCTTAACAGGTAGCGGCATTGCCCACACAACATCCCCATGTGGGGATGGCTGTGTGGCAGCCTAGCCACTCCCTTTTGGGAGGGGCCCGTAGCCCTATGCGTGGGCATTTGGTTGTTTTTTTTATTATTATAAAAATTGTTTTTTTTATAATTTTTTTATTTATTATTAATACTACATATATATTATATATAATATATATATATATATTATATGTATATATATTTAATTAATATTTAAATAATTTATTTTTTTAATATTTATTTATATATATATTTTATATATATACTTATGTATTTATATATATAATATTCATTTATTGTGTATATGTATATATATCTAATGTATATATATATATAATTTATGTATTTTTAAATAAATCATTTGGTTGAGTTTAAATTGGTTATATTTAAATGAGAATTATATATTTAATATATATGGGTATCCAAGTATAGTTAAATTTAAGTTGATTATTTATATTCGTAGTTGAACTAAAGATTGATTTATTTTAATCAAATGATTTTATTTATCAAGTTGTTTAGATTATTGAGTATGATTGAGAAACTTAGAGTTAAATTATTGGTTTTTAATTTTCTCAATGTTGTCAAATAAATCTTATGTATTTTTGGAGAAATGCAAGTAACGTAGATTGAGTTGACTGGATTTAGGAAATCCTAACCATAGTTTATTTAATTGCCCATCGTGCTTTCTAGCAATGTTTTGTTCATTCTCGATGTTGTGCAAATAGAGTAAATGTTTTGAAGTCTTCCAGATAAGGTTTTTTTATTTGTTAAGGGTTAGGGTTGTAATTGAAATGAATATGGTTAATGTGTTTACAACAGCCTGTTTGATTTGATGGGATCTTAAAGTTCTTGTAAAGGATTTTCTAAATGTCAGGATTATGTACATGGTTAAGTTATATGGATTATAACTAGAGAAAAATTGATGATCTTAAATATGTGTAAAGGAAAGGGTTATTTTATTACGATGTTGTTATAATGGGTAGAATGTTATTTAAAAGTCTTGTATTCCATTACCTTAAATGGTGAATGGGGAATGTTGTTTGTTTTCCAGATTGCAAGGAATATATAAGGTTTATAAAAAATATATTGTTTAGAACTTATATGAATAGTTAAAAGATTAAGTATATGAGGTATATATGGTCTTTAGTTCCTGTTTTATGAGAAAAGATCATTATGTTGAAAGACATCTTTAGCTATATAAAGAATGTGTATTTTTATGATTGTTGATTTAAGTGAATTCTTATTGGTATTGTATGGGAAATATTGTTATGATTGTAAATTTATGAGTGTACTTTGGTAGTACTAAGTTTTGTTTCCAGAGGCTAGGGAACTCTTTGATTGAGTTGTTTGTTTTATTTGGAGTGATTTGTTTATGTAAATCTTCCAGATGGGGTTTCATTTATTTGTATGGGTTGTCGTTATGTAGTCAACCATTGCATTGCCTTGGGTAGGGCGTTTGGTTGTATCCTGTGGTTTTACCTGGTTTTCACGAATAGGGATGGTTTGTGCCTCCTTTGTATTAGGAGTGGTTTATGTGGTTTGTGCCTCCTTTGGAAGGAGTGGAGTATGTCTTTTGTTGCCTCCAGTGTTTGGAGAGGGTTTTGACCTTTGTTGCCTCCAGTGTTTGGAGAGAGTTTTGACTTTTGTTGCCTCTTGTATTGGAGTGGATTTTCATTTTATGTTCCTCCTAGAGTTGGAGTGGTTTTATCTTGTTGGTTTGCACTTGGGATTCCCTTGGTGATTGGTTTTTTTTGGTATGTTGTCAAGTAGAAGAGTGGCTTCTGTTAGGGGCTAGAGCCTAAAGAGGTAAACTGGGAAACCTTCAGAAGTGGTTTAATCAAGTGATAACTAAATTAATGTACTTAGAAGTTAGGTAGTATTTCACACTAATTAAGATAATTGAGCCTCGCTCATGGATGCAAGGGCTTGTATAGACTTGGGATGAGACGGGAAGGCCTGGAATGGAAAGGTCATCTATCTTGTCCTTATGAGAGGTATTTGATTCCGCATGAGTGAGTATGGGTGTCAGGATTCGGTAGAGGCCACCAGGATAACCCATAGTGGGGGCCGGAGCCTAGGAAGATTCCCAGAGGAGATCCCATGTCGAGCTATGTGATGACACTCTTTCTATGACAACAATTGGTATTTGGTTTTATGTGTATGGTCTTCTTATCATACTCGATCTGTTTTATTCCTGGAAGCAATGTGACCTATATCAGTGATGTTGGAGTTGTACTTGTGTTATCCTTATGGATGTTTGGTTCATGTGTTCGATTGTGTCAGTGTGAGTTAGCCTGTGTCTAGGGGTGGATGGTCTTGTCTAGAATTCCTTGTTACTATCTCCTAGCACGGGGGTGAGCCTTTGCGTATCACATGGTTGGGTGGAACGTGCACCTTAATTCCGTTGGGTCATCTTCTTGTTCGTGTGGGCAGGATTTCTAGTTGGAGAGCTCATGGGATCTGGTTTCTTGCATGCTTTATTCTTCTCAGTTATTATTGTATTTTATTACCCCTCTTTGTATTAAGGTGGAAGATGTAGTAACCTTGTTTATGGGATTTATCTCATTCGGGGAATGAGTGTTGTAATCTTATTGTTAGTGATTGTAATTGAAACATGTGGTATCTCTTATGCCTTGGATGTAATTTTATCATGTTTGGAATGTATGTGATTCTTAATTTATTAAGTAATTAAATGCGATGTTGTCAATTTATGTTTCTTGTTTGGGTTTTAAAATAATCTCAGTCTCGTAACCTTAGAGGTTGTTGGCAATGGATAGTGATCTTTCATGTTATTTGTACTTAAACAAAAAAAAAATAGTACGTTTGAGTAGTAAATTGTAACTTCCTCTAGGGTTGCATGGCGGGGCATTACAGATAATAAGATGCATATTATGTTTTCATTCTTATTGATGATATGTTAACTATCGAATGGATTTAGATAATATGATTTTATTTTATATATATATATATATATGTATGTATATATATATATATGTATGTATGTATGTATATATATGTATGTATAAATATGTATATATATGTATGTATATAAATGTATATATATATGTGTATGTATATGTATATATATAATATTATATTTTGATTTCCTTTCTATGGATAATAAGGTATATATTATATGTATTGGATAATATGAGGGTAAATAGTAAAAGATTGTCTTACTGGTATGTGAAAGAATATATGATAAATGAAGTAATAAAATGTTATACAAAATTTTAATTGGATAGCTCTGTTAGTAAACTGAGGACTTAATTCGCTATAGAAAAGTGAAATGGGTAAATAATTTGAGTGAAATGATTTATTTCATAAATAGATAGGTTATTATTTTAAGTATTACTGATTAAATCATAACTGATTTAGATTTCTCTTTGATAATTAATTAGCGGGTGAATGTTGAATATTCCTATAATTATTTAATAGCTGACTAGTAAAATTGTCATGTAAATTAGTTAATTAGAATAATTGATTGTTGTAGATATACTCAAATATAATTATTGGGTTAAATAATCTTTTAAATAGAATTGTGTGTTTAAGTGAAAATAAGTGATTTGAAATAATACCATATTACTAGAAATAATTTCATGGTCATAATGTGATGGTTAATCGTTTGTAATAAACAAAGAGCCTTGGTTATTGGGTTAAGCATTATGTGATTGTTTAAGATGAATGTCACCTGTGGGAAGTATGTTGGGAAGTGTATTTAGTATGTTTGTTTCCAAAGGCCTAGAGGGAGTATATTTGAATGTATGGTCCTTACGATTGTTTTTTCTTCTAAGTGGTTTGGCAATGTTCTTGGTTATGTGCTTTGTTTGAAATGTGATACCTGAGGATGTTGCTTCCTGTTATGTATGGATTCTTGAG
>VDFB02105785.1:452095612-452114480 GCA_007258455.2 Sequoia sempervirens
CAATTTACCATATCTACCAACTTAACTGATCAAGCAACTTCATCTAATTAGAAGTGCTAATTACAAAAGTTCTTCATTCATCAAGAGGACAACAAATCAACGTCCCCACTTATATGCTTACACTAAAAGGTGTTAAGCTCATACAACTGGGGTCTTTCCTAGACCTACAACCTAAGCCTCGAGGGTTTGTGATGACCTTGCCTACATATCCCCTCGTGGTAAATTAGAGGCTTTGTAGTTCGCCCCACAATGATAGAGGGAGTTCAATCTCTCCTCTTGTATGAGATCTATTATCTCACCTTTTAACCCATGACTGTTAATTAAGTATAAGTAAGCTATTAACTTAGCCAATTATAATGTAATGATAATAGCTTTTCCATCAAGTGTTGGGTCCATACTAAACATTACCAAGTAGAATGTGTACAAACATTCACAATATTCACAAGGGGCATATCATACCATAATCCCAAAGATCATACACAATGTAAGTCACGCGATACCTCCATATACACATGCTGACTAGCTCATACACTTAACAAGTACAATATGTCTAGATTATACACAAATCACAAGTATAGTAGTGATTGGATCACCGATCATAAGTATAACAGTGACTAGATCATACACCGATCACAAGTTCAACAATGACTGGATCATATACATATCACAAGTGCACCAGTGATTGAATCATACACAAATCACAAGTACAATGGTGATTATCTCGTATGTACATTGCAAGTACAACCGTAACTCCCACATTTTCACATCATAGGTACACAATGATTGTCTCATACATCTATCATATTCACATTAGTGATAGGGTCCAACATATATCACATATACATAGTGACAAGCTCCATCATACTTCACAGACACAGTGATGAGCTCCAACATACATCATAAATTCACAATAACGAGCTCCAACATACATCACAAATGCATAGTAAGGAGCTCCAACATACATCACAAATGCATAGTGACAAGCTCCAACATGCATCACATACATAGTGTGACTAGTTAGCTAACACATCACAATGGCTATCACATGTCTATAATGCATCCCAGAGAGAAGAATATCAGTGCATTGTGCACTACACCATGGGTCCTATCCTTTCTTCTGGTCTTCTGCACCATTGGACAAATGGGAAGAGGATTTGGTGCATCCCATACTACACCGCGGGTTCATCCTCAACCCCACAAGGCTAGGTATATAGTCTAACAACTGGGAAGGGGAATCGGTGCATCCCATACTACACCATGGGTCCGTCCACTATTCCAAGGGTTCCCCAAGTAGTGAACCTACCAAACCCAGTGAATTCCAACTTCAATTGCCTATAGGCTTTCGGCGATAAGTCTTTCCACCCAGGAAGGAATAGCTCCTGACATATACCGCCTTGTGACCTTAGTGGTATTATTAGCTATCTTCTTCCCAATCTCGGGTAACACATGGCATCAGTCACTTTCGTGCTTACTAGTGACAACCAGTGAACCCTCTTAATATGTAGTTAGCCCTGGATTACCGTTACCCGCACCGATGGGTCCCTACCTGTGCAACCGCTATGGTCGTATCATAACTAGGGTAGTCGGCTACCTTCACCTCTGTGAACCAGGTGAATGTTGACTAACCCTTAGCAATAGCCTAGACATCAGTCATTGGCATGGTCTAATGACTGCTTGTTACTACTCAAATATCTCATAGGTTCACTCTTGGGCATTCATACATAACAGGAGTAACAATCACAATCAGCAAATACATGGGCCTATACATAAAGACCTCTAGCTATGGAGTTGAATTACACAGACACATAAGAGATAGATGGAACCAACACGAGATGGACTTTACCCAACATAGACATATAATCATACTCATTATAAAGTAGTCAATCTTCACTTATTATATAGAAGCATATTATATATTAAATACACAGTATTAGACTCCCTTAACTCGTTCATACCCATCCGATACCCATTCATCCTCAAACTGAAGCCTACTAAAGGGAGAAGGTCAAACCAATCAGGAATAACCCCAACCCTTGGAGTTACCCCCTAAACCCTCCCCCTACAGACTTGAGGTTGCAAAGGCATCCTTCGCCCAAGGACCACCTACGTTCCTATGTCCAAATGGGTCAAAGTCACATGTAGTTCTCCTACAAGATTTCTCAAGGATACCTATGCACCAGTTCCCAATTAGCAACCCTATACCATGACACTTCGAACTAATGATGTCAAGATCTCTGATTAGATTGAACACCGTCTTTCTTATTCATAGATTGGTTTGAATGTCCTAAGGTTCAGCTCACATTATACTAGCTTGAATTATTAATCTTCAAAAATTACGTTGGTTCATACAAAACCATAGGAAAGTGTTTCTATGGAAATTATTATAATGGGTTTAATATTGATTTCCTCATACTCAAGGGATCATTATATATCTTGAAAGGACATCCAAGTGTATTTATATGCTTGTTTTAAGTTATAAGCATTGCCCAAATCCTACTCAAGAAAGTTGGCAACACTATATCCATTAGACATTTATATGAAAACACAATCTCATTAATACTATTAATAATAATATTACTGATCTTCTAAATTATTTTACCTATGGTGTAACCCCATATTCTTATAATAGTCTAGTTCATTGATTAGGTAATTTATTTATACCAAATATGACCGTGATGGTCAATAGTAAGGTCACAAGAGATGTCAGATAACATGATCTAATAGGTTTATCTATTAACTTAATTTCAACAACATAGTTAAATTAAATGATAGTTATCTTCCACCTATAATATGTGACCATATTACGGTTCACAATAGATCTAATATCCTTCTTTCATTCACATAATATTTTCAATATCAAGGTTCTCACATTTAAGAGGTTGATGGACATCATGTAGCCAAATAAAGCATTTCTCATAGTATCATCAGATTAACAAAACTGTTGAGTTTTAGCATTAAAAACATGTTTAGTAAAGTGTGGTTGTATTGCCACTAAATGAGGTCATCATTCCATATATTATTGTGCAACCAAGAGTAAAGGACCACATTAATTTTATTCGATTCTTGATTCATATTACAAGGTTACCTTGAAGCTAAAGATTTGACATAAACTTCCTAGTCACCTTGTTCCACTTTGGAGTCTCAACTTAAACATATAAGGAATTCAACTTGGGTAAGATCCAATGACAACATTAGGTTTGTAAGTCAAGTGTTTATTCTCATATTTTAATGGTCACAGGATAGATAAAGATCACAAAATCAAGTCACTTCTTCCACTATCCACAACCAATCTACTATAAACCCAATTCCATATTGAAAGAACTGACCTAACTCAACATAGCTAAAACATTATAATTAATAAAGACTCATAGAATTATAACAACCATAAATGTATCTTTTAGCATTTGACCATCACATGTTTTCATAGGTTTTGTTGAGGCAAAGGCCACCAAAATATTAGTTTCAACGTAGATTAAAGTTGTGGACTCGAAAGAAACAAATACACTATATAAGCACTTAATGCATTCATATATACTCTCAAATAGGTCCCAAGTAAACAAATACTCGTATAACTATCTCCTTATAAATCATAATGATTTACAATGTTCATAATATTTTTCAATTAAAGTTAAGATTTTTAGAATTAGCAACTTCAATATAAATCAGGGTGCCTTTGACCAAAATATCACTATGATGACGTTATGGGTTGTCTAATGTTTTTTCACCCCTATTTGTTTTTTTTTAAAAGGATCTATGATGCAGTTTGTGCTTCACATTATGACAATTTAAGTATGAATCATTTAAGTTTACAATTACACATGGATCATTTCACGAACTGCTAGTTATTATTCTCTGTTCTACCATAGTCACCCCTAAATTTTTTCATGATAGCCAGAAGAGTAGATTGTAATGGCAACATCGTGCAATTTCCTTTACTGTACCAATGCAGGGTTCTTTTCTTCAACAATATGAAAACTAGCTTTACTCAATCACCATATGCAACTAGAACTGCGAACCGTGCACTCATGATGTGCGCATCTGAACTCCCTCTGAAAATGTTTTCAAACCTTCATTCGCGCAATATCCTTCATCTCTGCACCGAAGACCAAGAGATGCCTCTGGAATGCCTAGGTCGAGACAATGGGCAATCATGAATACATTTTCAACCTCTTATTCACCATTGAATCTAGATACTGTTGTCGATATCTTTTCCTCTATCTTGAAAAACAAATGTTAAGGGTTTTAGCTACATGGCCTTTACCTTTTACGCCATGCCCATAACATGCACCATGACTCTCCCCACAATACAAGACATCTGGCAGCAAGGGCTATGCAAATGAAAATCCTTGCCACACGTCTGTAAACCTTCATCCTGATCATGAGTCACCTTCATTCGCACCCTCAAAGTTTCACTAAACATCTGCAAGTATTTACGGCATACATATCTGTTAGAGCATTTACAACCTATATCAAACAAAATCCAATGTAGAAATATAAATCTGCCTGCAATATCGTGGAAAAAGTAATAATAGATTTCTCTCCTGGATTTTGTCTCTGTTGGTGCGCATGATATGGTCCATTCTGTGCAAATAACAATTTCTGTATCTCTCTCCAAATTTGACCTCCACACTTATAGAGTTTGAGACTTGTTCTGTAAATGCATATTACATCCCTTTATCTGCTTCTAGGTTCATGGCATGCAAGACAACATTCAACACCACACAATAAATTCGACAGAGGAGCTATTCAAACCAATGCATTCCATCCAGATTTTAGGATTGACTCCTCGTTCTACCAATAAATCACTTCTTTACCACTAATACCTCTGTTATCCTTGTTACCAAAAGCGACTGGGTAATGTAAACTGATCATGCAGAGATTTTCATCCTTGAGTTGATACCACAAAGCATCATCCATCACAAGGGTCTTCATTACAAATCTTCTGTCATCTCCATTAAATGATGAAAAAGGATTTTTTGGAAACCCTGATTGAGGTCTTCTCTAAAACTTGAAGTAAACTATCAGTCTCTGGTGACTCTTTATATTTCAAAAACATTATATACCCCTGTCCCGTACTAAAGACATTATATACCTCTGCTATATTTACCACAATATGGGGTTTTTTTGCTAAGTTTAGACAAAGGTTTTAATATTTTTGGCAATCCCCAACACAACTCACTCTCAAACAGTGATAGGAATAATGTACAGGAGGTATGCCAAAGCTTTACAAAAGCATGAATAACATCTACAAGGGTTTTTAAAAAAAATGGAAATTCTTTCACTGCTTCCTATCATGTGGCCTCTGTTCTTAAACCTCTTTACCAATTTTAGCTGCCTTCTCTTTAAAAACAGGTATATTTCCACACAAAACTGATAATATAGAAGAAGATGCATTATGCCCTGCTGCATAGTTGATAACAGTATGACAATGTTAAGGCTAAGTAGAGCTCACTTTAACTCCTTGCTCTTTCCTTGACAGTATTGGCTATCATGAAACCTTGAACTCTCATGAAAAGAAACTCAAAGCATAACAAAACCTAGGAAGATCGACTTATTCACATCGGCTTATTCACATGGAACTCAAACTCTTCCCTGCTTTTCTGTATAACATTCAACATGACTTGACAAAGTCATTTAAGATTAGACTAAGACTCTCAACTTCTTAAGATCATCACAAAATTTAGCTATTTAGACCCAAAGGGAAAAATAGGCTAACACTTCCAATCACCTATTACTCAACTAGTCATATTCTTCTAAGTTCTAGAATTATCATTGTTGTTTGTTAGAATGGTCTAATTCCTTCTCACAATATCTCTTATCTCTATTTATCAATTGGGAATATGCTTATTTTTTAATTTGAATTGGGCTAAAATATGGAAGGCTAGCCCATTTAAGATGAGTTAGAATTTATGGAAAGAAAAAAATTGACGAATCTTTAATGATAGAGACATACCATTTGATTCTTTACAAAATAAAACTGAAATCAACCTTTATTTCATGAGAATATTTCAATCAAATTTAGAATGGTTTCACATAGAACAATTTAGTTCACTAACTAGGACAATAGGTTTCTCCTATTGAGTTTTAGGCTTTAGGCTCCTATTGGGTTTCTCCTATTGCTTGAGTAAGGTGCGTATGGTGGAAATCATATGGTTGGAACCTCCTTTTGGAAGACAAAAAATAAATGTGGATGGGGTTTACAAAGGTAATTGAATTCCAACTTTGGTTGGTTGTATAATACAAAATGACAAAAGTAATCTCCTTTTATATGTCTCTAAGATACTTCACCCATCTACATAATGAGGTTGAGTTAGATGAATTATTTGAGGGACTAAGATTATAATAAAAAAAATAACATTAAAGCTATGGGTATTGAAGGAAAACCCCAAATTTTAATTAAATTTTCTCTTTTAAAAGATCACCAATTATAGGATTAGCTAAAAGTTACAAAAATTAATTGTTATTTTGGATTGTATGAGGCACTTCTTGATTAGAAAAATATTCAAAGAGGCCAATAGATCTATATAATTTATAGAGAACCATAGGGTAGATCATGTTGAAAATATAATAATTTAGAATGACACCAAGGTGTGGCCCAACATTCTTGAAACTATATAAAGACATAAGAATATGTAGGTGTAACACATGACCCAAATCATACATTATTTATCATTTAGTGATATGTGCAGGTAAGTAAGATATTTTTTTGGGATCTATCAACGTGATATATGTAACTCACATTCTTTTTTAATGTGAAAAAATATTCATATTTTATAATGCTATATTTTTCTACCAACCAAAAACTCTATGAAATAGACTTTGCTTCATTACCTAGACCAATTATAGAGTTACACTATTGTATAATTGATGTTTCATCTATCAAATTTGTATTATCTTTATTCTTCATCTATTCTCATGCTACAACTCTTTAAATACATGTTTGTACACCATCATGCTCAAATTTTCCATGTCTAACCTCGATGAAGTTCCATATATGTTGAACACCACTCTTTTTATGCATCCTAATTAACCAGTAAAATATATGTGAGTTCTTAACTTCTGATGTACAATTATTTAACTATACAATATGCTAACCAAATGTGATGCTCCTACTACTTCCACATAAAATCTAAAAGTATCCTTGCACAACTCTCTAGAATGTGTGTGATCAACACCAGTATAAAATAGTACCACTTCAAGGTCCTTCTATCTTCCTTTGTATTGCTAGTTTTATTAATGAATGTTATATGCATGAAAATTTCAATTTGAGTGGAGTTATAGTATTGTGATTTAGTTTCTTAACTCTGTGAAGTTATTAATTTTTTTTCCTTTTTTTCTCTAAATTCTTCTTTTTGATACCTTGAATAAATGTTTCATGATCTAATTAAATTGGAAAAAATGATACATCTTCATCTATGGAGTTCAATTTCTTATTTTCATGAAGTTGTCTCATTCATTGTCTTTTCTTTGAATTCTCAACTTCACACTATTTTGATATTTGAGTCTCTGATCATTTCCTTAGAATTATGTTGAATTCTATACCAATCAAATACGATTAGTCAAAATAATAAAAACAATGATTCTTAATTATCGAATACAAATATAAAACATGAAATTATTTATTCAAATTATTAAAAATATAGTTTAATTAGAAAATTAGATTAGAAACCAACTTTGATACATCACAAATTCAAGTATAATTAAAATTATGGATAAGACATGGTGATTAGATGATGAATACGACATACAAATTACTTTAATAATTCTAGGATAAATCATGAAACCTCAAGAAAATAGAAATCTATTACATAATGAAAGCCACCAACACACCACCATAAGATCACATAAAAAAACAACATATATGTATATGAATACTAAAGTGTGTCACATTCATAATATGATAATTAGGAAAAAATCTCAATAAAAACACACCTGCAATAGTGCTACCAATAGAAAGATGACTACAACAAAGAGAAAACACACCACAAAGGACAAATATCACTTTTTTAGTTCTTAAACATTCCAAACCTTGACTTTAAAGCCATTACTCAAAATTAGGGAAATAAATAAAAGTTATTCTAAATATAAATAAGGGTTCATAAATAAAGAGAGAAAAAACTTGGGACAATTGATAGTATAGGTAAAATCCTCTTATCCTTTAGGATCTACAATATTAAGGATGATGATCCTTGATATATAATTGATAGGAAAATTATATTTTAAATAAAGGAGTAAAAAATAGGACTTAACTATCCATTGCCTAATGGTATCCATAATTATACCTTCTCGACCTGAACATGAGTGTATTAGCATAGGCATGCACATGTAATGTATAAATGAAAGACAAGTCTATATCACTCCTGATTAGTCCCCTTAACATGTATTATATGTGTGCACATCTTGGAGACCAAAATAATATAATTACATGTTCAATTCTTGTCAATATGTTAAGTTCTACTTGTAACCTTACACTGAGCCCAAATTTATTGTACTTAGTAGGTGACATCCTTAACATTTAATGGAACTCCTAATATGACTAGGGTGGTTGTTCTAATGGTTTACCCTTGATAATCATACTATTTGTTCTTATGATGGGGTTAGAATAGGGTTTCTCTAATCAACCAAGGTCTCTAAATGATATTTTTGTTTTACATGCAACAATCATGTTTCCTTAGGTCTTAAAGGTATATATATATATATATATATATATAAAGCTTATACAATAATATTTATTATTTGCACCAATATTTCCTTAATTAGTCTTGTCTTTGGTAGATGGCCATGATTTAAGAATCTGAAATTTACAATCATATGAAGGACAAGAAGGTGGTGTTCATTTCGTAGACTATATAACAATATGTTACCATTCGATGAGCCAAACACATGCTTGCAAATTTGACATGTTCCAAGGATGATTATCTATTTATTTAAGATTAAGAGCTGTGATACCTTAATAAGGATTCAGGTTCATAGGGAGGGGTCATCTTCAATAAGTCAATCATTGTGGTTTAAACATTTGAGAGAGTTATTTATAAATGATAACTTTGGTCTTTACTTATCCTTACTAGCTTAGTGAAAGTGTAATGCTTAATTAAGTAAATTCTCCTTCAAGGAAAAGTTCACAACTAAAATCAATTTATTCATTCAACTTCTTTTAGAAATTTAAAATATTTATCACAAACTAGCTTCCACGATACCAACACATGCAACCACCAAGGCCCACTCAATTCCCAGAGTTCCTAGTGTTGCAACTTGGATGCTCTGATACCAAAATGTCATGCCCATAATTTTCCATTTAGAACAAGAACACAACCTACAATTTATTTTTGAAATACCACACAAGACACTCATATTTTCTTTCAATTACATTGATTAGGTTGATTATCTCTCAAGTGCTGAGGGTGTAACAATAACATAGTATGTTATTCTCGATATCCACATAAATATTGTTATTCACCTGTGATGGTTGGATGTATGTTAATAGTCTCATCATCAAGATTCAACATTGTTTGAGCATATAATTTAGTACAATATTTAATCTAATACTATGGCTAGCACCAATCATGAATCTCGTTAATGTTGCCACTTTTAATACCCAACTACATGGTATATCATCCTAAACTTATTTAGCTTCTATCTTATCCTACTGGTTTAGATGTCTCTATTCACCTTGAAAAAATTCACATTATCAAGTTCCATTCAATACCTAGATGCATAAGCAAGAAGTTTGATTGAAGTTTAGATTACTTGTTAATTTTATTTCCATTCTAGCCCCTCAAGGGAATACCTTGTTAGAGTTATTATACATTAGCTAATAATTAATTAATCCTTAATTGATTATTAGTCTAATTTATTCTCATGCACTTAAGCTAAACTTATGAGTGTTTTTATGCTTTATTAGTTTGAGATAATATTAGATCATTATGTCTCATCTCATGTGATGTTGACACTTGTCATGATCTGATCCATTTCTCATTTAGGGTTTTTCTCTTATAAGCACTCAACTCTCATTGTAATTACTCTCGGGTATTATCTGGAGCTTTCGTATCTTCTTGAAAGTCTCTTGCTTCTGTAGCTTTTGTATCTTCTTGAAAGTCTCTTGCTTCTGTAGCTTTTTCTTGTTGGAGAATATAGTAATTCTTTTGTAGATCTCTTGCGTGGAAGGTGTATTTTTTTGTTGTTTGATCCTATGGCTCGTGGTTTTGTTCTTGTTTCATAGTTCTAACATGGTATGAGAGCATGGATTCAGTGAACCCCTTCTTGATTTATGAGATTTTCTTTCTTCAATGAGGGTTGCAGGCATCAGTTCTGAATCCCCTTTTCCTTTTTTTACAAATTTTGGAGGTGGGCGTTTTTTGAAGCATTTTTGTGAAAAAGACCTCGTCGTTAGATCCAGAGATGTTGAGAAAGTCAAATTTGTCTTTTGTTTCCCCTAATTTTGATTCCTAACGCTAGATCTGCAAGGTTTTGAAGCAGTTGCTCTTTTTCCAAATCCGGAGGGTAGCTGCAATTTTGGTGCATTTTGACATGAAATAGACATAATCATCATGCCCAAAAGGCCCAAAAACCTTAAGATTTCCTATCAAATCATCAAAATCCATGCTAGGAGTTTTGAGGCAATTTTTTTTTGCTAAAAAGTGGTATGGCCTCACTAGCATCAAATCGAGGTAAAAATAAAAAATATTACAATATTACAGTAAAGATTAAAAGTTGGCATGATCATACTCATCCCTCATCAAATAAATTCCTTCCCTCTCCCCTCTCATTTTATGATGTTTTGTGATGTGTCCATCCATCCATCCCTCCCCCCTCCCTCTCCCACTCTCTCTCGTTCCCCCTCCCCCCTCTCTCCCTCTGTCCCTCTCTCTCTCCCCCTCGCTCTGTCCCTTCCTCTCCCTCCCTCTTTCCCTCTCTGTCCCTCTCTCCTTCACCTTCCCTCTCCCCTTCTTTGATGCAAAGCAGAGGTAGTCAAATTCAAAACAACCTTAACCAAGTGGCTTTGTTCATCAAAAAGTGGGTTTTCCTTCACAAACCATTGTAGCCTTTCAAAAAGGAATTTTTTGGCATAACTTCCCAACTAGAACCAATCTCCAAGAAAGAAAACTTGTTTCAGATACCCATTTTTCCATTATTAAATATATGTCAAAATCAGGGTAGGTTTATTTGTATAGAATGCGTAAAAAATTGATTGTCTCGCTTCTTGACTAGGCCTAATTGGTCACCTAGGCTTAACAGCATCTAGGTTTATGCAAGGAAATGACACCAAACAAGAGAAAAAACTTGATTTGTGGATTATAAAGCATGTAAAAAAATTTAATGGCATGACACAATGATTTCGAATCCTTCCCTAAATAAACAATGTGTAGATTAATCAAAACAACAATGAACCTAGGGTTTTGTTGGAACTGTTTCACTAAAAAATCAAAAATTTCTGGTGAAGAGATCTTTTTTCGACATGAAAATCACGATCCCAAATATTGTAGGGTGATATAAGGAACCAAAACAGATTTTCCTACCAATTTGTAGCATTTTCCCATGGAGGAAACTTGAGTTATGGCAGTTTTTGCAAGTTTGAAACCCCAAGCAGGGTTTAGAATGATTTTCACCAAAATACTTATAACTTTTGCAAATCAAAATAAAATTGAAATAAACTAAAATAAAATGAAAATTAAGATCCCCCTCTACATCATACAATCATTATTCCATCTGTATAGTACAATAATAATCTATAACACATGAAAGAATAGGACTGTTACAAGAAAAACTCAGAAAATTTATTTCAAATTGATTCCATTTTTCATTCCAATCTTCTTCCCATCCTTCCCAACCTTCTCTTTGAGATTACAAGGCTCTTTTAAACATCTAAAAATATGTTGCAATTTCCTCTAACCATATTTTGGTTATTTGGTTTAACAAATCCTCAATTACACTTTTGTTTGCAAAAAGTTGGAAAATCGCTTAACAATGTTGACAACATTTGCATTTTTACTTAACCTTGCACCTAGAGACTCCATAATTACTCAAATTGACTCTATCACACATAAAATGGCCTAATAAGACTTTAATACATGAAAAAAAACAAAAAACAAAAAACAAAATGCCAACTTTTGACCCCATGAAGGCATAAAATGACTTGCGGGTGCCCTTGCACCATACTCCCCAGAGGAAAAAGAACTCAAGTCTCTCTTGAGTCAAAACCCCAACTCTAGAGGTCTGCTTGATGGAAGATCTTTAACCCACTCAAAATATGAACCTATATTTGAATCGACATCATGACTTGCAACAATATCCACTTGTAAAAGATACAAATCAAAAACTAAATCTGCAACCTTGAAATCAATGGCTCCTTTGTTCACAACCGCCCTTCGTTTGCATCTGCCACCTCCAACTTGTAATTGATCCCTTTCTTCTTGATAGATGACACAAAATGCAATAGAACTTTTCTTCATGTCAATAGCTTGTTTCATTCTGAACTTAGGCTTCTCTCCCCTCAAGTTTACCATCACAACCAAAGCATTTTGTCTTCCCTCTTTCTCTCTAACCATTAGGATAGAAAACATGGTTACTTGATTAGTGGTACTGCTCTCTTCCAAAAGAATGATATCATCACTAACCTCTAATATCTCCTTGTGGAACTCCTACAATGAATGTGTATATGCTTCACACTCAAGAGAAAATATAAAAGATTGAGTGCTCCTTTCCTTTTCAACACTATTGTTGCTCAGATTTGAAAGAGACCCATGCAATACAACTATGTGGTGTTTTCCACACTCATCCAATAATCCTTTCAACATGTCAACTACTAGTTGAATAACCTCAATAAAATTTTGAATGAAATATTATATTCCCTTACTCAAAATAATTTCTCCTATCTTGCCTTCATACTCAAGGGTTTCAACTCCGTAGAAAATACACAAATACATGCCATAACTTTGTTTTTCTGCCTTTGTAAGACCTACATCATCAATCTTCTTCATGGCCTGAGATTGTATCAACTCATGCTTTCTTTCATTATTCCTTGCTTCTTCATTTTGAAAGACTTTACTAGAATGCATGTCCTCAACCTCTTTAAGTGAACATCCCTGGTTTTGATTGGGTCTTTCCTTCTTTATCATCATATCATTACCTGCAAACACATACTCTCACAAAGGCTTAGTTTAAAAAAAAAAAGATTTTCTTGTCTCTTCAGATGCTTCTAGCACCCTTCCTTTCAACATATCTTGCAACTCATCCATGCTTACTGTTGTCATCTTTTTCCTTCTCCTCTGAATGATTTTCTTGATAGGCCACTTTACCTTCTTCCTTATTGGCCAATGCCAACCATTCTCCTAGTTTGCTCTCTCAAGAAACTGTTGCATCTCAGGATCCATTCTTTTTTCCATTTCTTCCAAGGCGTGCCTCAACTCTATTATCTCTTGCTAAACATTTATCTATTCTTCTTTCTCATTTTTCTTCTTCATCTCACTTTTCTCTTTTCTCATCACTTGTTTCCTACTTGGTACCTCCTTATTCTGCAAGTCTCAATGGAAAAATATTCTCAATATTTCCATTCTCCTTTCTCAAGCAAGTCTCATTCACCTTGCTTCTTTTCAATGCTTCTTATTGTCTTCATGATACCTCACCTTAGGCCCACTTCTTTTCCCTTGGCCTAGTCTTTTGGTATCCAGGCTCTTCCATCAACCTGTAAAAAAGACAATACACAAAATAACAAAACTTTATTGCCCAAATCTTTGGGCTCTAATACCAATTTTATGCAAAGTAGGGGTAGTCAAACTCAAAACAACCTTAACTAAGTGTCTTTGTTCATCAAAAAGTGGGTTTTCCTCCACAAACCCTTGTTCTTCCTTGTAGCCTTTCAAAAATATTTTTTTGGCATAACTTCTTATTGATGGGTGTTATAGCACTTTCTCAACACATGCAATGCGTAGGTGCACTACCTCTCTTGAAAGACAATCTTTAACAATGAATTGTTGAAAATCACTCCAAGGTCTCTCAAGTGTCAGGTCATGACTTGCATGGATACCTCAGTGGTTTTTTTGTGATTTTATTGGTAATCATAGGGCATACTTACAAGTTGGAAGGAATTGGATCTTTTAGAAGTTTCGAAGATAGGGAAGTCAGCTATTGAATTGTTGTAGGTTTAGGACAACGATCTAGAACTTTTGTTTTCCTTTTAGATTTGGATTTACAATGTGCAAGAACCTTAGCTTAGATCATTTATTAAAAAAAGGAAAAAGGGGTAGGGAAACAGGTAAGTTCCTAGATCTGCAACTAACTATGAACAGTGATCATGGAGGGTTCTATTGTGGATAAATCCCTTAAAACAAAATTTCATTTAACTAGAAAACTCACAGTATCATGAAATTTGTGCTATCTTCTAAGGATTGCAAGTATTCTACCATTCATTCACCATAATAATGCATTAACAAAAGATAAAAATATGGAGCAACTTTTGATCTAAGTCTAGACTAACTTTGCACAACCATCTACCAGTAGTAAACAATGAAAAGTATGGACAAGAAAGTCATCAACACAACATAAATCTACACAACCATTGAACAACATTACCAAATTTACCAAAGAAATCTAAGATCATGAAGAACAACAAAGTAAATCTAACTAAATCAACTAACTATGGGAGATGAATCATGAAACATGCAAAGAAATTCAGAAATCCACCAAAGTCGATGTATTTCTATTAAAATTTCTGCAGCATGTCTTTACAACAACTCAACTCTCTATTGAAAATGAGAGGAGACCCTTTATTTATAGTGCTCAAAAAGTAGAATGAATGGCCAAGATTAATTTGCATTGTGTGGCTAAGATTCATTTTACACTAGGGTTTCACCTACCCACAGATATTTTATAATTTAAAATTACATTTTTGTCATTTTCCCTATTTCATCCTCTAGTGGCAGCACTGTAGTAGTTTTGTCTTCTAGTGCTTTTCCCTTTGCTACAGCTACTTCATGAGATGCTCTTCATCAATAATAGGGTCTCCCTCCTCCTTCTTGTAGATTGCATACTCCATGAATTTGTTGATTATTGTCTGGAGTTTGTCAAGCTCTATTATCTCAGCCTGGATCACCTGTAAATTCCACCTTTTGGACCAATTCGTGAGCATATCCCAATCGCTGTCACATTTGGCTGTATTATCTTTGATTTGATCTAATTGGGTGAACACTCAGGCAAAAAAACTCATGAAGTCAGTGGTCAGATAGCCTGACATGCCATTCTCCATTTTCTGGCGGAAGTGTGGCTTGGTCTTTTCAACATCTAACTCGATGACAGGCACATTATAGTCTATCAACAACTTGATATATTCTTCACATGTTTCCCTTACTTCCTTTTCCTAGTCGATGTCCTGTTCTACCCATGAGAGCATTTGTTCCAGTATTTCTTTTCGGTGATCAAAGCTAAGCTTCCACATATCCACGAGCTAGTGGTCATTCTTTGCAAAGGAGAGCTCCTTCTCATATAACTTTTATGGCATCTTCAGAATGGATTCGATCTGCGGGTATGTTATTCTGTATTGTTCAGGGAAGTTGGTACATAATTTCCTTGTTCCTTCAAGGCACCTTTGTACTTCCAAAATCTTATTGGTTGTCCTGACAACACGATTTAAGCCCATATTTCCAACGTAGAGGACTTGCTGGAACCAATCTTTTGTAGTCTTTGCCCATTGCTCCCTTCTTTCCAACTTGTCAATTTGTTCCTTGGATAGAAGTTAGGGTGGATTGTAGGATGTTGTATGCATTTCCTCTATTGTTGACCACTATTGAATGTAGCCTACCAAATCCTTTATTTTCCCCTTCATCTCTTCCTTGGAAATTTTATCTTGGTACATTTGATGTATTGCGGTGGCGACTAATTCCTCGAGGTGCTCGATCTTTTGTTCTCTAGAGGTTGTCCCCAAGTTGATAGTAGAGTCATTGTAACTAATACCCTCCCCGCCAACCATGGGTGTGGCTACCTACACTATTCTAGATCCTGAAGCATCTATTGTCATTTTAGACCGGATTTTCGGCTTCATTTCTTTCTTTGTGCCAATTTGTACTCAAGCTAAGATAGCCTCGAGTCTTGATTTAGGGTATTTGGGGTCGAGAGTCTTCTTTACTAGCTATTTTTCCAGCCACTCAGGCATTTGTGACTTCCCCTTGGGTGATTCATGGTCACCTTACATTTCATCTCTTACAATTTCCACTTCCCTGTCCCTCGGAGCTTCTTGCTCTTTTCTTTCATCTTCTTCTTTATCAGAATCTTTAATAAGCTTCATGCATTTGATCAAGGATTTGGAAGTTGTGTGCTTCTTGGGGATTTCCTTCTCATGAATCCTTTCTTCTTTTTTGTCTTCGTGTTCAAATTCTTCTGGATGCTCCTCTTCTTCATTGAGCTCTTTATCCTCTTTATCTACCTTTTCTTCTTCTATGTGTTCCCTTTCTTTTTCAATGAGAGAAGGCATTTTTTCATCATTTTTGGGGCTCTTATATTACTCCCCTATAAGAGGTTCAATATCTTCTTCCATCTTATCACTTGTATCTTCTTCTTCCTCTGGCAGCAGTCTCTCTTCCTCCTCTCCAACATTCTTTAAATGTTGGGCCAATTCTTCCTCCAAATCTGGATTGAAGGTTTCTATGATGTACTTTCCTGCTTCATCCACTTCACCTTCTTCAAAGGATCCAGATTCTTCACTTTCATGAACCACCTTATCAATGACCAGAGGCTGATACTCGAGGTGTTCAATGTAGTCATCCACCTCCTCCTCTAGTTTCTTGGCAACCTCATGTGATTTCCTCTCCAATTCTTCTGATATCATCATTGTTGCGGTCATCTTTGGGGGCTCAGGGAGATTTGGCGTAGATTGGCCAGTGACAACTTATGCTAAGGCAACTTGTACATTTGGTTCAAATAACATGTTGGAGAGCTCAGAGGGAATGGTTTTTATATACTTCACAAAGGACTCAGGAAGCGTGAGTGTTGGCATTGTGGTAGTGGCAATGACATTATCAATGACATGGAGGTCGAAGAAAGTGGAGATGTAGTGGCAGACGAGGAATCAATCGTCACAACTTGGGTGATAGGAGGGGAAGAGGCAAGGTGCATGGAAATATTGATAGTAGGAGGAGAGGTGGCAACCATGGCCTGCTAGGCAGGCAGAGGGGCAGTAGTAGTTGCTATAACAGTGCCATAGGTAGCCGATGGAGAGTGGGATTGCTCAACCTCAATTTCTTCTTCTCCCTATTGGAGTAGATCTTCTACAATAGTGGAAATCTCTGTGAAGTTTCCTACCCTCTTGTGTTTCTTGGGAGGTTCTCCCTCTGTAGCCTTTCTTGTGTATACCCTCAGGCCTAACGTTGTTCTATCTTTTCTTTCCTCTTTCTTGTTTTGGTGGATGGAGGAGATTTGGACGTTTGCCCCGATGGGGTGGTAGCAGTGTCGATTGTTGTTTCCTCACCTCCACTTTTAGTGGCACTCTTTGTCTCTCCCTCCAACTCACTGTAAGTCAGAGGGATCCCTTGTTGCTTCAATTGGGTGATTTTTCCCTCACCCTTTCCTTGGTTTGAGCTTTCTCTGAGGTCTTGTTAAAATATCAAGGTCATCGACCTCTTGCTCATCCCAGTCTATCAAAGGCAACGATAGGCTAGAAAATGAATTGTATGGGGTATCCATGATGTTCTCATCTTCTATCACCTGATCTAGCACGGGGAACAAATTGACTCTTTTTACAAAATATGCGGTCATCCGCATATACTACCTCATCCATACTTTAGTGTCATTTTGACAACTAGCCCAGAAATATTTGACATTGTGTCCATGGGCGTATTTGGCACCAAGTTCTTTTTCCAGTTTACCATAGGGATCCATGTGCGGCCTAGAAGGGTGGCATTTTAGATGATATTTGGCCAGCTCCTTTTCTGAGTTATCGACACACTGGGAGGTGTGAAGCTCATAGAATCCCTCATCAAAAGAGAGGGGATAGGGAACCCCTTCCAAATGCTTGCTGCCTAGAAGAGTGTGTGATGGCCACAACTACTGAGAGAGCTCTAGCAAAATAATCTGTTCATTGGGGTACCTAGGTAGCCTATATGGCATATCTAAGAACCCTTCTTCTCTGATATACGTGAACTTTGGGAATCGAATAAAAAGGAAGGAGAATCACTTAAGGAAAGCATTCACACTATGGGAGATTCTCCTTTCAAAGTCCCCTCCAAGCACCCTAATAATGTACACTATGAAAGCATCATTGACTCTACAGTAATCTTGCTTGAAATTCCTGAATTGTAGCTTGGGGTACCTGTCATAGAATTTCAATGGCCTTGTTGGTTCCACATCAGGCACTCTAAATAAGTCATGATATTGTCTTCACTCGGCCAAAGAGTACACTAGATTAGAAGTCATATAAAAGCACAAAGTCTTCTTTATTGGCATAAATTGTTCATAGATACAATCACTAATTATTTCCAGCCAATAAAACTTAGTATTTCCCCTAAGAATCTCCTCTATAAAGTAGACCATCCATTCTTGAAAGTAAGTAGCGGTAGGGAGGCCCATGACTCTGCTCAACATTGTCACTAAGTCATGATATTCTTCATAAAAGTCGCTGCAAAATAATTTTTGGGGTACCTTGGCGGCACTGCCCCTCTTCTCCTTAAGCCAATACTGATTGATTAATTTCTGACATTTAAGGGGATTTCATCCCAAACCCCTTGGGCATCCGTGATAGTCGGCACTTCCATTTCCCCAATGGTTGGGATGTGGAAAGTTTTCATTATTGCCTTATGAGACATGTCTACTAAGATTTCCCCATCACAGTCAACTATCATTCTGGTCTTCTCTTGATAAGCCTCCCTGCAGGCCATGACAAGTT
>VDFB02105785.1:452114580-452167644 GCA_007258455.2 Sequoia sempervirens
TGCCGCCTCCATCTATACATGGATTATCCAAACAACCTAACTCAAGGTGCCACCTCCATCTATGGTTATCCAGACATCCTATCTCAAGGTGCCGCCCCATAGGGTGACTCATGCGGAGCCACTTACCTTTCAAAGAGACAAGGTAGTGACCTTACCAACCAGGTCTTCCCACCCATCCTTAACCTTTGGGAGCGCTAACGGTAGGGGTGAGGTGCATGTTTTATCTTGTTATGTGTTAACTAACCCAACCCACTAGATACATTAATTAGGTTATCACTTATTTAAGGAAACTCTTTCAAGGGTGACCACTTGTACACTTGCCCCAAGAAGAGCCACTCTCCCCTACGGTTACCCTAAAATCAAAGACAAGCAATGGGTGTACCTCAATCCTCAAGACATAAAGGAATTCTTTATAAAACATAATACACGAGGCATGACCATCTTGTGACTATCCCAACATCAAAACCCATAAACTAGGAGGTACCACCCACACAAAAATTCATGAGGTAAAAAGATAGAAAAAAAGGTACAACAACAACAAATGAGCACACACACACCACTTCCCCTAGCCCCTGGAGGTACATAAATATCTACCCAAGAACCAAAATAACTCATTATGCCAAATCAAGTCATACTTTCAAACTGTACAAAAGTTCAACCTAAATTAAACATAAGACATATCAAATACAAATTTCCATCACACAAAGTCAAGCAAGATAAATCAACTCATGCAATTAAAATTACGCATCATATAACCCCTTTATTTTGAATGAAATGGATGTTAAGGGATAATCACCTAAACCCCAAAATACACTGTACAAAGCAAATCACAATAATTGGTAATCACAAAGGCATCACTTCCGCATTATTTAAAAAAATAATCTTACACAAATTTTCAAAGGATATCATAAAGTAATTTCCACCCCACAAAATATGGTAACTACATGTACCTAAAGAGAAACTAAAAATAAGATTATTAAATGACAAAGATTCACTCAATCCATATGACAATATGTACAATATAGTTAATAGAATAAAGTTCCAATTTAAAATTCTTTAATTACTAATATTTTCTTCCCACTATCTAAACACAAGTAAATCAGTTATTTTATTTTATTTATTTATTTATTTATTTTGTTTCCTCTATTCATTGACATTTTCACTTAAATATACACCTATTTACTTAATTCAGCTTATAAATATTGAAAACAATCACATTAAAAGAGATTCCAATACAATTAAATCACTTAGATTACTATCCTAATTTTTTTATCATTCCCTTCACTCTCTAAATACAAATTAACTACTTTACTTCCCAATAAAAAGGGCAACCTAACCCAATGTATTTAACTAGAAAGAATCTCTATGAAAGGGGTTTATAATTTATCTAAATCACTTCTTTCTTATATTTGAATTTAACATTGCACCTAGTTTTTACTCGTTTAAATAATCTTTTCTAAACATTTCATCCTAACAATATATCTAAATACACACGTTACCTTATCTTCAAATAAAGAATTGGATTCACATATATATATCTATATCTATCTTATATCATGAAATGCATAATATGTATATATATATATATATATCAACAAACATCTAAGTATATATATATATATATAACGATATTTGACTTTTCATTTAGAGTTTAAAGTCGGGGTTTATAGTTCGAAGTTTTTCTTCCTATTTGAGTAATGGGCTAGTTTAACAGATACTATAACTCCCAGCTTCTTTTGGATGCAACAGGGACATTGCGGCTAAAATTAAAATACCACATTTAGACACTATGGCAGAATAAATCATATTTTCCCCAATTTTCAAGAAGGCAAGAAAAATACAAATAACCATTCAATATCAACAATAAATTCATTGAAATAATAACAGAGTACTTGCTGCTATGATAAAATGCATTAAATAACCACAATGTTCAGCATAAGCAAAGCAACTCTAAAGTGTTGCTAGGGAAGCAAGATTGAAAGGAGGGAGGAAG
This sequence comes from Sequoia sempervirens, assembly GCA_007258455.2. Taxonomy (NCBI): domain Eukaryota; kingdom Viridiplantae; phylum Streptophyta; class Pinopsida; order Cupressales; family Cupressaceae; genus Sequoia; species Sequoia sempervirens. Next base: position 452,116,574 of record VDFB02105785.1, read on the forward strand.
CTAAATCAAATACCAAAATTAGATGAAATCGAATTTAGAACATCCAATATGAAATGGCATATGGAAAATTGAAAAACCAAATACAATATCAATGTTCACATAACATTCAAACAAAAGAAAACAAATACCAGGGAGAATTGAAATTCGCCCAACTTGAATCCCCCAAATATCAGGAGTAAAAATCGAACCTTTTCCATTATTTAAACATGGACAATATTCTTGTGCAGATTATTGGTGCTGCTAAATGAAACAATCTAAAAAAATAGGCCTGCAATAAGATTATGTGCGCCGGTAGCATGCAAGCAAAAACAGAAGAAAACGCCATCAATAATGATAGACTATGCTTGTGTTCAAGGTGCATGCAGTCTCACCGATTATCACTAAGGTACAGAGATAATCAAATGAACCTTGCATGGCTAAGAGGAGAACATAGAGGGGAAGAACTATGAACCAATTGAGGATTAAGATGACCATATAAGATAGCAGGGCATCTCCAGATAGAATACTTTTACCTATAATCTGACTTACACTTTAAGACGTCAATCTACTGGTGATTGGAGGTCTACAAGCGATACCCACCAAACTGTATGTACAAATTTATTATTCTACATGGACAGTAAGAAAGGAACTATCATGGAAATCAAATACTAATAAACCAAGGGGTACGACGATTATCACTAGAAATCTCCTAAGTGCAACAAGCTTATTAATTCCAAACAAATTGAATCTTTGAAGAAAATCAAAGTATATGTAGAATCGAATGTAAGCCACAGAGAGAGAAAATGCAAGCATACATCAACCGACAAGCCTTGATAACGGAAGAATTCAAACTGTATTAATAAGGACTGTACAAGGAGCAATGAATCCAACCTGATTTAATCATTGGTTGAAGCAAGAGTCCAACATTGAGATCCAACTCCTACCACCAGAACCCACTCTTCGGAAGCCCTAAAATTATTTTTCAATCACACACAAAACACAAATATTGCTCTCCCAATTTCTTGTAGACCCCCGAATTATTTTTCCCTTCCCGAACCAAAAACGTCCCCCCTTCCAAAATCCCCCTCAAATTCATAATTAAACACACAAGGAAAAGAAAAAACGTCCTATTTCTGAGGGCAAAAATCTCATTTAAAACTCAAAACTCCAATAAAATAGTAATTTACTTTTCAACAATTAGCTCGAAATTGTGCATGCACTCGCATGCCAAAACTTTCTAACTTTTTCATTGCTTTAACAAATCATTTGAAATCTTATCTTTAAGCCTTATTTGAAGTTACACTAGTTTCTCCTATTTAATAATTATCCCCGCCAGATAATTAATTAAATAAAATAAATCTAATTATTTAATAATAACCATATACATTTTGTTCCTCCAAAATTGACTCATTAATTATTATTCTAATTCTAATTTTATTTAATTTATTTCATAAGAAATTTTAATTTAATAATTTGATTATATAAATTTATTTAAAATATTAATTTCACTTCAAGATGCAATAAAAAGTTAAACACTGAAAACACAATAACACATACGTAAAATCCTGAAAGGTACAATGGAGGGCCTCTACATAACCTTACACTGAGCCCAAATTTATTGTACTTAGTAGGTGACATCCTTAACATTTAATGGAACTCCTAATATGACTAGGGTGGTTGTTCTAATGGTTTACCCTTGATAATCATACTATTTGTTCTTATGATGGGGTTAGAATAGGGTTTCTCTAATCAACCAAGGTCTCTAAATGATATTTTTGTTTTACATGCAACAATCATGTTTCCTTAGGTCTTAAAGGTATATATATATATATATATATATATAAAGCTTATACAATAATATTTATTATTTGCACCAATATTTCCTTAATTAGTCTTGTCTTTGGTAGATGGCCATGATTTAAGAATCTGAAATTTACAATCATATGAAGGACAAGAAGGTGGTGTTCATTTCGTAGACTATATAACAATATGTTACCATTCGATGAGCCAAACACATGCTTGCAAATTTGACATGTTCCAAGGATGATTATCTATTTATTTAAGATTAAGAGCTGTGATACCTTAATAAGGATTCAGGTTCATAGGGAGGGGTCATCTTCAATAAGTCAATCATTGTGGTTTAAACATTTGAGAGAGTTATTTATAAATGATAACTTTGGTCTTTACTTATCCTTACTAGCTTAGTGAAAGTGTAATGCTTAATTAAGTAAATTCTCCTTCAAGGAAAAGTTCACAACTAAAATCAATTTATTCATTCAACTTCTTTTAGAAATTTAAAATATTTATCACAAACTAGCTTCCACGATACCAACACATGCAACCACCAAGGCCCACTCAATTCCCAGAGTTCCTAGTGTTGCAACTTGGATGCTCTGATACCAAAATGTCATGCCCATAATTTTCCATTTAGAACAAGAACACAACCTACAATTTATTTTTGAAATACCACACAAGACACTCATATTTTCTTTCAATTACATTGATTAGGTTGATTATCTCTCAAGTGCTGAGGGTGTAACAATAACATAGTATGTTATTCTCGATATCCACATAAATATTGTTATTCACCTGTGATGGTTGGATGTATGTTAATAGTCTCATCATCAAGATTCAACATTGTTTGAGCATATAATTTAGTACAATATTTAATCTAATACTATGGCTAGCACCAATCATGAATCTCGTTAATGTTGCCACTTTTAATACCCAACTACATGGTATATCATCCTAAACTTATTTAGCTTCTATCTTATCCTACTGGTTTAGATGTCTCTATTCACCTTGAAAAAATTCACATTATCAAGTTCCATTCAATACCTAGATGCATAAGCAAGAAGTTTGATTGAAGTTTAGATTACTTGTTAATTTTATTTCCATTCTAGCCCCTCAAGGGAATACCTTGTTAGAGTTATTATACATTAGCTAATAATTAATTAATCCTTAATTGATTATTAGTCTAATTTATTCTCATGCACTTAAGCTAAACTTATGAGTGTTTTTATGCTTTATTAGTTTGAGATAATATTAGATCATTATGTCTCATCTCATGTGATGTTGACACTTGTCATGATCTGATCCATTTCTCATTTAGGGTTTTTCTCTTATAAGCACTCAACTCTCATTGTAATTACTCTCGGGTATTATCTGGAGCTTTCGTATCTTCTTGAAAGTCTCTTGCTTCTGTAGCTTTTGTATCTTCTTGAAAGTCTCTTGCTTCTGTAGCTTTTTCTTGTTGGAGAATATAGTAATTCTTTTGTAGATCTCTTGCGTGGAAGGTGTATTTTTTTGTTGTTTGATCCTATGGCTCGTGGTTTTGTTCTTGTTTCATAGTTCTAACATGGTATGAGAGCATGGATTCAGTGAACCCCTTCTTGATTTATGAGATTTTCTTTCTTCAATGAGGGTTGCAGGCATCAGTTCTGAATCCCCTTTTCCTTTTTTTACAAATTTTGGAGGTGGGCGTTTTTTGAAGCATTTTTGTGAAAAAGACCTCGTCGTTAGATCCAGAGATGTTGAGAAAGTCAAATTTGTCTTTTGTTTCCCCTAATTTTGATTCCTAACGCTAGATCTGCAAGGTTTTGAAGCAGTTGCTCTTTTTCCAAATCCGGAGGGTAGCTGCAATTTTGGTGCATTTTGACATGAAATAGACATAATCATCATGCCCAAAAGGCCCAAAAACCTTAAGATCGCCTATCAAATCATCAAAATCCATGCTAGGAGTTTCTGAGGCAATTTTTTTTGCCAAAGAGGTCATATGGCCTCACCAACATGCAAATCGAGGGGAAAAAAATAAAAAATATTACAATATTTTTTTTCCTACGAAATTTTAAATATATATATATATATATATCAAATTAAAAATATATATAAAAGCCTTTTAAAGGATGAGATTTGTGTTTTGGTTTTAAAGTTTTTTTTCAAAAAAAATTGGCTCCTTTTTTAATGCGGGGTACCGCCCCTTGCCATGGCAAGGCAACATTCCCTTGGGTCCCACCCATGGGTGGTACTAGGGGGTACCGCCTCCTGCCAATGGTAGGGTGGCAGCGGCTTGAGAATCACCCAGGGGCGACAACCCATGGGTCAAGGAATTTTAAAAATATTTTTTACAAAAATTTAGTTTTTTTATATATTTCTCTTACATAAAAATATAATAGTTTTTTTTGGGTGTTTTTAATCCAGTAACAAAACAATGACATGTTTTTAAAAAAATGTATTTAAGTTTTTTTGCTGATTTTTTTCTTTAAAAATAAAAACATGCAATTTTTTTTGTAAATATTTTTTTTGCAAATAATGTCACATGCACTGTAATTGGAGGATTTTTACCAGCACCACTATATTTGGCGGGCCTCTATTTCTGGAGGTATTTTTGAAAAATTTGGTGGAGTTCTTTTTTTCCCTTGCTCAACCCCTCTCCATTGGGCTTTTCACTTTTGCACCTCAACTTCCAGAGGCCATATCTTGGCCATACAGTGGTCTTTTCAAGTGCAATTTTTTTTTGAAATGGGGTAGAATTTTGAGATCTTCGCAGTGGTGTAGGTGTTTTCTAGTTTTGAATTTTTTTTTTCTTCTAGAATTCTATTTTCTCAGTGTTGTTGTTCAGTTCTCATTTTGGAGACTTTGACGGGCCATATCCTCTACATTCGAACACATTTTTGGGTGTCATTTTTTTGAAAGTGCATGTTTTTTCGTGTACTTCATCATGGTGCTACCATTTTTCTCTTTTTTTTGTTAAAGAATTTAATTTTTAGCATGTAGTCCTTTTTGGACATTATGGGCCCCCATTGTATGAATTTTTAATTATGTAAACACATTGAAATAAAGTGCCACAACAGGTGTATCTTTTATGGAATCTTGCACATCACTTTGTGCCTTATTGCACTCGTACTATGATATAAGTGTCATGGGGGTTGATGTTTTCCTTTGTTTTTCCTTCATACCTTCCTTGTGTGCCTTGGTTTGCACACCCCTTATCTGTGCTTGTACTTTCATTTCTGCACATTCAGATGTTCTTGGTTCTTTATCATGCACTACATTCTAGCATTTAGTTTCAGTGTATCTATCACGCCTCTCCCTTTTCAGCATTATGCCCGGGGGTTTCTACTATTGGTGCTACTGCTTCTTTGGTTTCACATTGGAGTGAGCTATGCATACAGTATTTGTTCCTATGTACTAGGTAGATGAAGTGGCTAGTTACCCATGCATTTCGATGAGATGGAGAACTTACCATATGGACACTCTTGCATTCCTATTTCTAGAGGCGACCTTCCATTTTCACTCAATTAGTTCTTCAGACTATTGGTACTTGTGCCATCTGTATGTTTGAGTTCTTGATGTTTGTCTTGGTTTTCCATCGGATTTGAGTAGTGTCATTGGGGGCACTCATATAAATTCTTGTCTTCTTGATCCTAATCATCATATGTTTCAGCGGAGGTTCTTCTTTCAGCATTTCAACAATCATTCTTCGCTAATGTTTGCATCTTCTTCATGCTTCAATGGTGTTCTTTTGTTCATCCTTTGTTCCTATCTTTTGGGATAACATTGTATTGTTTGGAGGCTTCTTTAGTCCTTCACTTGGCTTTCATCTCTTCTTGGAGTGGAGTTTTTCCCATGAGGTTTTCTCTATTTCTTTGCATTATAGAGATCTTATGTTTGTACATGGGTACCTTATTTGGCCTTGTTTGTCAGGACCCATCTTGCATTCTTTTTAGGTTTTTTAGCTACTCCCTAAGTCCATCTTAAGGGGGGGTGTTAGAGTTATCATACATTAGCTAATAATTAATTAATCTTTAATTGATTATTAGTCTAATTTATTCTCATGCACTTAAGCTAAACTTAGGAGTGTTTTTATGCTTTATCAGTTTGAGCTAATATTAGATCATTATGTCTCATCTCATGTGATGTTGACACTCGTCATGATCTGATCCCTTTCTCATTTAGGGTTTTTCTCTTATAAGCACTCAACTTTCATTGTAATTACTCTTGGATATTATCCAGAGCTTTCATATCTTCTTGAAAGTCTCTTTTGTAGCTTTTTCTTGTTGAAGAATATTACACATATTGTTTGTAGATCTTTTGCATGGAAGGTGTATTTGTTTGTTGTTTGATCTTGTGGTTCATGGTTTTTTGCTTGTTTCACAATTCTAACATACCCTTTTGAGGTGTTATACCTTGACCTTCTATTTTCTAAGATACACATATTTAATTTAAGAGAAATATTCCATATCTTCATCAAGAGATATTGATATGATGCATATTAAGACTACTATTAATCAGTAAGCTAGACTATAAGCAAAATGTTACCAATTATTCATCTTTTAAACATAATAAAAGAGCAGTTTTACTTAAACTTGCATTATACATTAACAATGATGTAGCTCTCATTTAATCACTAAATTAATGGTGTTCCCAATCCTAAATTAGGTATTATTAATATTATCATTAGTTGATTAATGCTTAATCCTTAATTAATAAGATCATTATTTATTCTCCAACTCATAGTTTTATTTATTTATTATAAGAATATAATATTTGTTTACACACCAATTCATCCTTTATCCAAAAGCTTATAAATAAAGAAAATAAGTAATAACAACATTGTTGTTTAATCACCATATGATCATTAATAACACTATTATTTATCACCCAAAATACTCAAGTTTATAATTTTTTTATCATTGAACCCACTAATAGTTAAACTTTAATTATTTATAAACAATGTTTGTAATTTTTTTAAAATATCATTATTTAAACAAACACTATTAATTAATATTATTTAATAATTCAATAATTTTATGTAAAGCCCACTAGTTAAATTGAATTAAAATAAATTGAAAAAACAACCATGACATTTTCCATTTTGGGTTGAGGGTCAATTTGATTTGTATTTTCAAAAATAAAAACTTATTAGTAAAAGTTTCCTTAATTTAAATTTTGCAAGAATAATAGAAACTTATTTTAAAAGTTTCCTTCAATGACTTATGTTATCACTTAAAAAGAAAGCCTAGATTCATGGAACCCACGAAAGATTTAATTGATTAATTAGTGAGACCAACTACAAAATCTCTAAATCAAAGTTAATTGATTGTGCACCAAATCTTAGCCATTGGATTAAATAATCCCAAACCTTGATTCTTAGCGCATCCACCTTTTAACCCTAACTCATGAAAATATTCTAAAACCTAATTTCTCATTTTTATTGATTTGATTTTGCAAGTTTGGGAAGGAAGGAGACATAAGGAATGTTGAGACTTGTTTGCTACATCTTGAAGGTTGGATTTTCTGATTGACTCTATAATGGTTTCTCATACACCATTTCTATACATTAAATCTTTTGGCACAAAACCTTTTTTTTTATTCTATGATTATTTCTCCACCTCTATTTGAGTCTTTTGTTAGCATTTGCAAATGGCGGCTCTTGCATTCTTCAGGGGTTAGCACATTTACATCTCAAAGGACTATATACCTAGTTCTAGTTGAGAATGACAATCTTTTCAGAATGGAGCTTCAAAACCCTTGGTAGTTGTGTTCTTAGTTTCTCGAAATTTACCTTTCCTTGGGCATCAGTATTATTTTGTTCTTTCAATGTCCTTTGCAAATTTGCAGCATGATGTAGAGTGGAGTGTTATAAAAGCAATTGCATGCTTAAGGTGGTTCCAAGTACATGAGTAGCTCACCACCTTCATTAATTACTTATTATAATGTATTAATTTCTTGAATAAAGGTGCAATCATTATGAATTATGGATTCAAATTATGAATGCCTAGATTTCTAAATGGGCTCGCCACTAGAGGAGAAAGATGGCGTGATGATCATACGTGGCACTTTGGTGTCACTTTGATTTTTTGCGAGGCATAATCCATTAAGATATGTGACCAATTGGTGATCACTAGGATTAAAATTTCCGGTACCAAAATTTGAGAAGAAATACTGAGGACAGGGGCATTGACCTCCAAGCTTAAGAGAAAACCAGAACAAAAGAAAAGATCGGGAACCGAGTTCAAGAGAGATTAAAACATTTAAAAAAAAATCCAATTTCTAAGTTTCGAATAAAGAAAATGAAATAAAACTATTGGACTCTGATACAAGAAAAAAAATGGTACTACCAGGATTAACACTTTTGGTCAATGACTTATCGGGTGGGGCTAGGACCAATTGGAGATACAACTCACTTTGATACAACCGCACAACTCCAGGATCCTAGTTTCCGGTAGATTATTAAACTTCATAAAAAGACCGAAACACCAAATCTGAGAAAGAATAAGAATAAAACAAGGACCAAGAAAAATAAAAATAAAGCTTGCAATTGATCAAACCACATAACAACGCCAAAGCAAACGAACACGAAAGGGGAAGGAAAAAAAGGGGTCCACATTTTTCCAAGGGGAAAAATGGGGTGTGTTGTGAGACCACACAACAACTAGCAACCAACAAAACTAAACAAAATAATAGAAAGTCAATTCTGGATCTAACATCAGCATACCAACCTTTTTAATTCTTCTAATTATAAATCATTGGATCCTCATTCTGACATTCAAATTTCAATTTGACTAGCATGCAATATTAAGTATTACTGAGCTCACATGTGTGCAATTGGTTATTTTCACCACAATAAACTTATAAATAGCAATTATTTGCATTGACCTATATAATTTGACAATTCCTTATAAGTTAACTAGGGATAGAGCCTTGCTTCCAGTCAAGCGTCCATAGCCCCGATAAGGTTATCTCTGTGATTCCCCCAAACATAGCTCTACTACCAGCCAGACATCTATAGCCTCGATAAAGATATTTGGATAGCCTAAAGAGTTGAATTTTTTTCTATTTTTTTATATTGCAATAATAGCTCATTTTTTCTTTTTGATATTTCAATGATAGCTCATTTTCTCAACTTGCAAGCAATGAAGCTTGCTATTAGGTTGGGAATTACAGTGGTAGCAAAGGTAGTCTTTTAATTTTTCACTCAATGCAAATAACTGCTATCCCAAATTTCAGTAGAATGATTTAAATGTGTGTGTTTGTAGCTCAACATCAACTAAATGATTCATGCTAACCAAAGTAAAAAGAATCAAACAATTATCAAACAATTTATAAATAAAGGACTACTTCCTGTTAGGACATAGATCAAATTTCTAGAGTTGATGTTCTATTAACTTGTTTACCTTCAAAGGTTGCCAATCATTGTAAATTCTAATGACGTGACACCCAAAAAAAGAAAAAAAAAAGTGACAAATGAGTATTTACAAAACAATAGCAAAAACTAACATTAAAAAACTATTTACAAAAAACTATTTACAAAAAAACTATTTACAAAAAAACTATTTACAAAAAACTATTTACAAAAAAACTATTTACAAAAAAACTATTTACAAAAAACTATTTACAAAAAGACTATTTACTTATGACTGGAAATAATGGTTTAGAAACTACCCATTGATAGGCAATGAGATATCTTCACCAGTAAAAGACTTCAATCTATAAGTGCTATGACCCAAGATTTCATAAACTTGATATAGGGTTGTCCACAACTTGTCAAACTTACCATTTTCACCTTTTCGTTCATGGGCTTTATTCCAGTATAGGACCAAGCCAGATATTCTAAAAGTCTTTAATCTATCCTTTTATCAAACCATCTTTTTACTATGGATTGATGTCTAGAAAAATGATCTATAGCTCGAGTATGCTTTTCATCTAGATGCATTAATTGTAATAACCAAGCTTTAGTTTGGTCATCTAATCCAATATATTCATGGGCGAACTACCAAGTAGGGATTTTCAAATTTATTGGTAATATAGGATCTACCGCATAAACTAAGTGGTAAGGAGAATTCCCTAACACAACTTTCATCCTAGTACAGTCTATCCATAGGGAGAATTTTAGCAAAGAATGGCATTCTCTAGGATTCTTTTCAATCATTTTTTTAATTTTGAGGATATTGTTCATATGATGCAATTGAGATTATGTACAATATTTAAATGGTATGGATGCTAATTTTGGTTCATAATTTCACTATGTTGATCTACTGAGTAATCTATATGTGATGTTGCACATGCCCTTATTTCTATGTTTATGACAACAAAGATATATTTTTCTTTAACCTATTTTATTTCAACTATGCTCATTTTGAAATGATTCTTATTGTGCATATTGAGTGTTCTTGTGTGTTAAATCATTTTTATTGAATTTTTCAAGTTAAATCCTTTTGTAGGAGGGCCACTTTAAGAACATAAATGTGTGTCAAATGCAATGTAATTTACAAGAGGAAAATTAGTTAGGATGTGCACTTTTTTCTCTATTATTAACTTTAAGTTCCTAATTATTAATGTACTTTCTCATTTTGAAAGTTCATAATCATCTTGATGCTTTAGATCCATAGTTTAATCATCTATATTTTATATATTATATAATCTTCTCTTTTATACATGATATGTGTACAACTCAACAAATGGAAAGTGGAGTAGAGGTCCCTAAACCAATTTTAGTTACTATAGAAGATGGGGTTGTAGCAGAAATGGTTGATGTTGTAGAGGAGACCCAAGTTGCACAAACAATTGATGTTAGAGAGGAGGACCATACACAATTTGATGTTGGATAGTAGTTTTGGATCACTTCCATCTATCAATATTCGTAGTGTGATTCTAATTAAAGAGGTGAAGAGAAAAATTTCTTACCAAAATATATATCATTTACTTGAATTAGATATTAAGAAATCAATGTTTTATGATAAACAACATACTACTACTAAGAGGGCATTTACAAGAGCTTCAAAGAAAATAATTGTGACTTATTCAAAAGTCATGACACACATGGTCAAGCCCAATTGTTATCAATATTACTTCTTCGTGATGACCTAAAAGAGCCATTAGAATTGATGGGTGTATATTTCTCAAAAAAAAAAAGGAAAAGAAGAGGCCTAGACGACTTAAATATTATTGAAAATGTTAAACAAGGTTTGGGTTCCGTTGGGAACCAATCTTGATCAACAGATAAGAGAATTTCAATAAGAGTGATGTTGACATCTATTTTAAGTACACAAATGACAAGAAAACATCAAGTCTCTTCACTTTCAAGTGAAATTGGCTTAAGTTGGACAAAAACTCACAAGGTATGTGAAAAAAAGAAAGGTTTTGGATGATACTATTGTATAAGGAAATTGGGCGCTGATGTGTAGGGCTTCTCATTCTGATAAGATTGAAGTTGGTGTTAGGAACTTGGTCTCAATTTTTTGGCATGATCATAGTCATCCCTCATCAAATAAAAGGGATTCTCTAAAAGATAGGATCGGGCCTAGAGACAATTTTTGATTGCATAAAAAAAATTGGTTAGACATAACACAACATGAGATGTATATGATGTTTTGTGATGTGAATCCCTCCCTCCCTTTCCCTCTCCCCTCTCTCCCTCCCCACCCTCTCTCTCTATATGTCTCTCTCCCCCTCCCTCCATCCCTCCATCCCTCCATCCCTCCCTTTTCCTCTATCCCTCTCCCTCCCTCTCTCGTTCACCCTCCCCCCCCTCTCTCTCTTTGTCCCTCTCTCTCTCCCCCTCGCTCTGTCCCTTCCTCTCCCTCCCTCTTTCCCTCTCTGTCCCTCTCTCCTTCACCTTCCCTCTCCCCTTCTTTGATGCAAAGCAGAGGTAGTCAAATTCAAAACAACCTTAACCAAGTGGCTTTGTTCATCAAAAAGTGGGTTTTCCTTCACAAACCATTGTAGCCTTTCAAAAAGGAATTTTTTGGCATAACTTCCCAACTAGAACCAATCTCCAAGAAAGAAAACTTGTTTCAGATACCCATTTTTCCATTATTAAATATATGTCAAAATCAGGGTAGGTTTATTTGTATAGAATGCGTAAAAAATTGATTGTCTCGCTTCTTGACTAGGCCTAATTGGTCACCTAGGCTTAACAGCATCTAGGTTTATGCAAGGAAATGACACCAAACAAGAGAAAAAACTTGATTTGTGGATTATAAAGCATGTAAAAAAATTTAATGGCATGACACAATGATTTCGAATCCTTCCCTAAATAAACAATGTGTAGATTAATCAAAACAACAATGAACCTAGGGTTTTGTTGGAACTGTTTCACTAAAAAATCAAAAATTTCTGGTGAAGAGATCTTTTTTCGACATGAAAATCACGATCCCAAATATTGTAGGGTGATATAAGGAACCAAAACAGATTTTCCTACCAATTTGTAGCATTTTCCCATGGAGGAAACTTGAGTTATGGCAGTTTTTGCAAGTTTGAAACCCCAAGCAGGGTTTAGAATGATTTTCACCAAAATACTTCTAACTTTTGCAAATCAAAATAAAATTGAAATAAACTAAAATAAAATGAAAATTAAGATCCCCCTCTACATCATACAATCATTATTCCATCTGTATAGTACAATAATAATCTATAACACATGAAAGAATAGGACTGTTACAAGAAAAACTCAGAAAATTTATTTCAAATTGATTCCATTTTTCATTCCAATCTTCTTCCCATCCTTCCCAACCTTATCTTTGAGATTACAAGGCTCTTTTAAACATCTAAAAATATGTTGCAATTTCCTCTAGCCATATTTTGGTTATTTGGTTTAACAAATCCTCAATTACACTTTTGTTTGCAAAAAGTTGGAAAATCGCTTAACAATGTTGACAACATTTGCATTTTTACTTAACCTTGCACCTAGAGACTCCATAATTACTCAAATTGACTCTATCACACATAAAATGGCCTAATAAGACTTTAATACATGAAAAAAAACAAAAAACAAAAAACAAAATGCCAACTTTTGACCCCATGAAGGCATAAAATGACTTGCGGGTGCCCTTGCACCATACTCCCCAGAGGAAAAAGAACTCAAGTCTCTCTTGAGTCAAAACCCCAACTCTAGAGGTCTGCTTGATGGAAGATCTTTAACCCACTCAAAATATGAACCTATATTTGAATCGACATCATGACTTGCAACAATATCCACTTGTAAAAGATACAAATCAAAAACTAAATCTGCAACCTTGAAATCAATGGCTCCTTTGTTCACAACCGCCCTTCGTTTGCATCTGCCACCTCCAACTTGTAATTGATCCCTTTCTTCTTGATAGATGACACAAAATGCAATAGAACTTTTCTTCATGTCAATAGCTTGTTTCATTCTGAACTTAGGCTTCTCTCCCCTCAAGTTTACCATCACAACCAAAGCATTTTGTCTTCCCTCTTTCTCTCTAACCATTAGGATAGAAAACATGGTTACTTGATTAGTGGTACTGCTCTCTTCCAAAAGAATGATATCATCACTAACCTCTAATATCTCCTTGTGGAACTCCTACAATGAATGTGTATATGCTTCACACTCAAGAGAAAATATAAAAGATTGAGTGCTCCTTTCCTTTTCAACACTATTGTTGCTCAGATTTGAAAGAGACCCATGCAATACAACTATGTGGTGTTTTCCACACTCATCCAATAATCCTTTCAACATGTCAACTACTAGTTGAATAACCTCAATAAAATTTTGAATGAAATATTATATTCCCTTACTCAAAATAATTTCTCCTATCTTGCCTTCATACTCAAGGGTTTCAACTCCGTAGAAAATACACAAATACATGCCATAACTTTGTTTTTCTGCCTTTGTAAGACCTACATCATCAATCTTCTTCATGGCCTGAGATTGTATCAACTCATGCTTTCTTTCATTATTCCTTGCTTCTTCATTTTGAAAGACTTTACTAGAATGCATGTCCTCAACCTCTTTAAGTGAACATCCCTGGTTTTGATTGGGTCTTTCCTTCTTTATCATCATATCATTACCTGCAAACACATACTCTCACAAAGGCTTAGTTTAAAAAAAAAAAGATTTTCTTGTCTCTTCAGATGCTTCTAGCACCCTTCCTTTCAACATATCTTGCAACTCATCCATGCTTACTGTTGTCATCTTTTTCCTTCTCCTCTGAATGATTTTCTTGATAGGCCACTTTACCTTCTTCCTTATTGGCCAATGCCAACCATTCTCCTAGTTTGCTCTCTCAAGAAACTGTTGCATCTCAGGATCCATTCTTTTTTCCATTTCTTCCAAGGCGTGCCTCAACTCTATTATCTCTTGCTAAACATTTATCTATTCTTCTTTCTCATTTTTCTTCTTCATCTCACTTTTCTCTTTTCTCATCACTTGTTTCCTACTTGGTACCTCCTTATTCTGCAAGTCTCAATGGAAAAATATTCTCAATATTTCCATTCTCCTTTCTCAAGCAAGTCTCATTCACCTTGCTTCTTTTCAATGCTTCTTATTGTCTTCATGATACCTCACCTTAGGCCCACTTCTTTTCCCTTGGCCTAGTCTTTTGGTATCCAGGCTCTTCCATCAACCTGTAAAAAAGACAATACACAAAATAACAAAACTTTATTGCCCAAATCTTTGGGCTCTAATACCAATTTTATGCAAAGTAGGGGTAGTCAAACTCAAAACAACCTTAACTAAGTGTCTTTGTTCATCAAAAAGTGGGTTTTCCTCCACAAACCCTTGTTCTTCCTTGTAGCCTTTCAAAAATATTTTTTTGGCATAACTTCTTATTGATGGGTGTTATAGCACTTTCTCAACACATGCAATGCGTAGGTGCACTACCTCTCTTGAAAGACAATCTTTAACAATGAATTGTTGAAAATCACTCCAAGGTCTCTCAAGTGTCAGGTCATGACTTGCATGGATACCTCAGTGGTTTTTTTGTGATTTTATTGGTAATCATAGGGCATACTTACAAGTTGGAAGGAATTGGATCTTTTAGAAGTTTCGAAGATAGGGAAGTCAGCTATTGAATTGTTGTAGGTTTAGGACAACGATCTAGAACTTTTGTTTTCCTTTTAGATTTGGATTTACAATGTGCAAGAACCTTAGCTTAGATCATTTATTAAAAAAAGGAAAAAGGGGTAGGGAAACAGGTAAGTTCCTAGATCTGCAACTAACTATGAACAGTGATCATGGAGGGTTCTATTGTGGATAAATCCCTTAAAACAAAATTTCATTTAACTAGAAAACTCACAGTATCATGAAATTTGTGCTATCTTCTAAGGATTGCAAGTATTCTACCATTCATTCACCATAATAATGCATTAACAAAAGATAAAAATATGGAGCAACTTTTGATCTAAGTCTAGACTAACTTTGCACAACCATCTACCAGTAGTAAACAATGAAAAGTATGGACAAGAAAGTCATCAACACAACATAAATCTACACAACCATTGAACAACATTACCAAATTTACCAAAGAAATCTAAGATCATGAAGAACAACAAAGTAAATCTAACTAAATCAACTAACTATGGGAGATGAATCATGAAACATGCAAAGAAATTCAGAAATCCACCAAAGTCGATGTATTTCTATTAAAATTTCTGCAGCATGTCTTTACAACAACTCAACTCTCTATTGAAAATGAGAGGAGACCCTTTATTTATAGTGCTCAAAAAGTAGAATGAATGGCCAAGATTAATTTGCATTGTGTGGCTAAGATTCATTTTACACTAGGGTTTCACCTACCCACAGATATTTTATAATTTAAAATTACATTTTTGTCATTTTCCCTATTTCATCCTCTAGTGGCAGCACTGTAGTAGTTTTGTCTTCTAGTGCTTTTCCCTTTGCTACAGCTACTTCATGAGATGCTCTTCATCAATAATAGGGTCTCCCTCCTCCTTCTTGTAGATTGCATACTCCATGAATTTGTTGATTATTGTCTGGAGTTTGTCAAGCTCTATTATCTCAGCCTGGATCACCTGTAAATTCCACCTTTTGGACCAATTCGTGAGCATATCCCAATCGCTGTCACATTTGGCTGTATTATCTTTGATTTGATCTAATTGGGTGAACACTCAGGCAAAAAAACTCATGAAGTCAGTGGTCAGATAGCCTGACATGCCATTCTCCATTTTCTGGCGGAAGTGTGGCTTGGTCTTTTCAACATCTAACTCGATGACAGGCACATTATAGTCTATCAACAACTTGATATATTCTTCACATGTTTCCCTTACTTCCTTTTCCTAGTCGATGTCCTGTTCTACCCATGAGAGCATTTGTTCCAGTATTTCTTTTCGGTGATCAAAGCTAAGCTTCCACATATCCACGAGCTAGTGGTCATTCTTTGCAAAGGAGAGCTCCTTCTCATATAACTTTTATGGCATCTTCAGAATGGATTCGATCTGCGGGTATGTTATTCTGTATTGTTCAGGGAAGTTGGTACATAATTTCCTTGTTCCTTCAAGGCACCTTTGTACTTCCAAAATCTTATTGGTTGTCCTGACAACACGATTTAAGCCCATATTTCCAACGTAGAGGACTTGCTGGAACCAATCTTTTGTAGTCTTTGCCCATTGCTCCCTTCTTTCCAACTTGTCAATTTGTTCCTTGGATAGAAGTTAGGGTGGATTGTAGGATGTTGTATGCATTTCCTCTATTGTTGACCACTATTGAATGTAGCCTACCAAATCCTTTATTTTCCCCTTCATCTCTTCCTTGGAAATTTTATCTTGGTACATTTGATGTATTGCGGTGGCGACTAATTCCTCGAGGTGCTCGATCTTTTGTTCTCTAGAGGTTGTCCCCAAGTTGATAGTAGAGTCATTGTAACTAATACCCTCCCCGCCAACCATGGGTGTGGCTACCTACACTATTCTAGATCCTGAAGCATCTATTGTCATTTTAGACCGGATTTTCGGCTTCATTTCTTTCTTTGTGCCAATTTGTACTCAAGCTAAGATAGCCTCGAGTCTTGATTTAGGGTATTTGGGGTCGAGAGTCTTCTTTACTAGCTATTTTTCCAGCCACTCAGGCATTTGTGACTTCCCCTTGGGTGATTCATGGTCACCTTACATTTCATCTCTTACAATTTCCACTTCCCTGTCCCTCGGAGCTTCTTGCTCTTTTCTTTCATCTTCTTCTTTATCAGAATCTTTAATAAGCTTCATGCATTTGATCAAGGATTTGGAAGTTGTGTGCTTCTTGGGGATTTCCTTCTCATGAATCCTTTCTTCTTTTTTGTCTTCGTGTTCAAATTCTTCTGGATGCTCCTCTTCTTCATTGAGCTCTTTATCCTCTTTATCTACCTTTTCTTCTTCTATGTGTTCCCTTTCTTTTTCAATGAGAGAAGGCATTTTTTCATCATTTTTGGGGCTCTTATATTACTCCCCTATAAGAGGTTCAATATCTTCTTCCATCTTATCACTTGTATCTTCTTCTTCCTCTGGCAGCAGTCTCTCTTCCTCCTCTCCAACATTCTTTAAATGTTGGGCCAATTCTTCCTCCAAATCTGGATTGAAGGTTTCTATGATGTACTTTCCTGCTTCATCCACTTCACCTTCTTCAAAGGATCCAGATTCTTCACTTTCATGAACCACCTTATCAATGACCAGAGGCTGATACTCGAGGTGTTCAATGTAGTCATCCACCTCCTCCTCTAGTTTCTTGGCAACCTCATGTGATTTCCTCTCCAATTCTTCTGATATCATCATTGTTGCGGTCATCTTTGGGGGCTCAGGGAGATTTGGCGTAGATTGGCCAGTGACAACTTATGCTAAGGCAACTTGTACATTTGGTTCAAATAACATGTTGGAGAGCTCAGAGGGAATGGTTTTTATATACTTCACAAAGGACTCAGGAAGCGTGAGTGTTGGCATTGTGGTAGTGGCAATGACATTATCAATGACATGGAGGTCGAAGAAAGTGGAGATGTAGTGGCAGACGAGGAATCAATCGTCACAACTTGGGTGATAGGAGGGGAAGAGGCAAGGTGCATGGAAATATTGATAGTAGGAGGAGAGGTGGCAACCATGGCCTGCTAGGCAGGCAGAGGGGCAGTAGTAGTTGCTATAACAGTGCCATAGGTAGCCGATGGAGAGTGGGATTGCTCAACCTCAATTTCTTCTTCTCCCTATTGGAGTAGATCTTCTACAATAGTGGAAATCTCTGTGAAGTTTCCTACCCTCTTGTGTTTCTTGGGAGGTTCTCCCTCTGTAGCCTTTCTTGTGTATACCCTCAGGCCTAACCGTTGTTCTATCTTTTCTTTCCTCTTTCTTGTTTTGGTGGATGGAGGAGATTTGGACGTTTGCCCCGATGGGGTGGTAGCAGTGTCGATTGTTGTTTCCTCACCTCCACTTTTAGTGGCACTCTTTGTCTCTCCCTCCAACTCACTGTAAGTCAGAGGGATCCCTTGTTGCTTCAATTGGGTGATTTTTCCCTCACCCTTTCCTTGGTTTGAGCTTCTACAGGATTTGTTAACATATCTAGGTTGTTGGTGTAAATAAAGTCTTGTACCTAGTCAGTTCATTACTAGGGGACTTATTTACATCTTAGTTAAGTTTACTAAGGGACCACATAGGAGGTTGTTGGAGAATTTCCACTTTTGGTGGACTTGACATGTCATTACCTCATCACTTCCACCTTTTGTGGACACATCATGTGATTATCTCTCCACCTTTTGTGGAGTGATAGGTTTTCCTAGTTGTCTCATGTCATAAGATTACGACACTTGTCATAATCTTATGCCCTTCTATGTTCTCACCTTGGCTATATAACCAAGGGGTCTCTCTCATTGTAATAATCATAATCATATCATATCAATGACATTGAATACAGTTTATTCTTGTCATACTCTCTCTCTCTTTTCTTGTGCTTTCCATTTGGTCCATAGATCTTGGCATCCATAGCCAATTCTAACATGGTATCAGAGCAGTTTGGGTGCCATTGGAGAGTCTTATTCTAAAGAGAGATTCCAGATCTGAGGAGGTTCCGTTCATGGCTCTTTGTTATAGGTTCATATCCAAGCTTGTTGGTGCAAATTTTAGCTCACCATTGCATTTGGAAGGTTCGAGATAGTCAATTTTTCCTTTTGTTTCGTCCAAATCGGACATACGAGGCCAAATCTACGAGGGTTTGAAGTTGAAGTGTGGTTGCCAGATCCATAAGATAGCTACAATTTTGGAGCATTTTGGGTTAAATCTGACCCTGCCATCGCGTCCAGAAGGGCCAAAAACCCTAAGATCGACTGTCAAATCGTCCGATTCGGAACAAGTCATCTGGTGAGGAAATTTTTTTTTTGCCCAGGACTGTACAGCCCCCAAGTCGCCATCATTATTGATGGTACGATTTTACAGAAAAAATATTATTTAAATCGGTTAAAATATTTCTGAAATTCTTTTTGAAAATTTAACGATTTGAAAATTTCTTCAAAGTTTTTTTTGTAAAGTTTTTGAAAAATAAAAAAATAAAAAATAAAAAAATATTTGGTTCTACGGATTTAATCCATAGTACACAGGGTACTGCATACCCGCCACAGGGTACCAGGCCAGCCACTGGCCACCACGTGGCAGAACGCAATTCACCTCGCGGGCCCCCACCAAACGCTGACATCTATTCATTCACCGGCAGCCTCAACAATTTCCGGCGTTTCAAAAAATTCCAGCCTATTATGAGATTCCGGCAACTGAAAATTCCGGTCAAGATTTCACCGAGATTCCGTAGACGGCAACGGAGATTCTAGATTCCGCAGAATATTCCAGCGGTGTAGCGATGGCTCGGGTGACGGCTAAACGGCCGTCAAATTCAATCGCATAAACGGATGACATTAGCATGCATCATTAGTGACGTCAGCAGTGCTTTGGGAATTTCCAGCCCCCTCTCCATTTGAGTTTTCATTTTTGCAGTTCAACTTTGAAGGCTAATATCTTGCTCATTTTGACTCCTTTTTTTGAGCAATTTTTTTTTATTTGGGCTAATTTTTCGTGCTCTACACACTGGTGCAATCTTTTTTTGGTTTTGGTGCCTGGTTTATCCAGAATTTATAGATTATCACAGGTGTTGTTGCTTCATCCTCATTTTTGGAACTTTGGGAGCTCATAT
Organism: Sequoia sempervirens; assembly: GCA_007258455.2. Lineage (NCBI taxonomy): Eukaryota > Viridiplantae > Streptophyta > Pinopsida > Cupressales > Cupressaceae > Sequoia > Sequoia sempervirens. Next base: position 452,136,447 of record VDFB02105785.1, read on the forward strand.
CTTGCTCCTACGGTAACATTTTTGAGTGCAATTTTTTTGAAAGTGCATGATTTTTCGTGTACTTCTCAGTGGTAGGATCAGATTGATTTCATTTTGTACCAAAAATTGTACTTGATTTTGTGGCCTATTTTGGCATTTGCATGTACCAAGATCAAAGACCACTTCGCTATTTTTGGCAAGTGGCAATTGTAAACGCACTAAATATAAAGTGCCAAATCAGATATTTCTTGGGGGTTTCTTGATTGAGTGATTTTGGGGGGGTAATCTTGTAGTGATTATTTGCATTCTTTTGCTTGGTTTGTGTTCTTGCAATGGGGAGATCTCAAATTGAACCCCTAAATCCACATAATTATGCTACATGGAGAAAATCAGTATCAAACTATCTCATGATGAAAAGTCTAATAGGTCATCTAAAGGACATAATTCAAAAACCTATTGATGCTAAAGAATTGGCAAGGTGGGAGATTGATCGTGAGAAAACACTTGGATGCATATGTTCATTAGTCTCATTTGATTTGCAGTTTCATATTGAATCATGTAATACACCTAAAGAGGCATGGGAGACTTTTGAGAAATTGTATGGTAAAACAGATAAGATTAGAGGCTATTAGATTGATAATGATTTGATGAATCTTGATCCTAAAAGTTTTGACCACATCCAAGACTACATCTCCAAACTCAAGCAACTAAGAACACAATTGAAAGAATGCACTATTGAAAAAGAGGATTTACAATTGATTCTGAATGTGTTATCCAAGCTTGGTTCTGAGTATTCAGTGTTTGTTTCTGGCTGTCATACCCATCGACTTTCTATGGGAGCATCATATGTTGATCCTAAGTTTGATGACTTTGCAAATCTCCTAATCCAAGAGGAAGCTAAGTTAATGAACATGGGTCTAATTAAGTCTTCCAAACCACAAGCATTGGTGGCAAATGAGTCTAAGGTACAAAAATAATCAACCAATCTTGATAAGAAGCATAAGAAGAAAAAAAACAAGCCACATAAAGAATCATAATCCTCATCATCAAAAGGAGAATCATCTAAGAAGGAGAGACCTTTTTGTGCATATTGCAAGAAGGATGGACATGAAGAACATTATTGTTATAAGAAGGAGATTGATGAGTTGAAGAATCTTCTCAAAAAGAATCACATTGATTTTCCTTCTAGAATGTTTGAATCTTCTTCTCCTTCTACTTCAAAACAGTCTAAAAAGGACAAAGGTCAAACATATATATCAGGATATAAAGCACAAGCTCTTTGTGCTCATTCAAGTCCAGGATTAGGGAGATGGCTTCTAGATTCAGGAGCATCTCATCATATGGCATCTTCACAGACTATCTTCTCTTCATTTCAGCCTTGTTCAATGTCTCCTATCTTGATGGGAAACAATACATACATGAGTGTAACAGGGAAGGGATCTATTAGCATTGGGGAGAACACTTTTCAGGATGTCTTGTGTGTTCCTCATTTGACGAACAATCTGCTTTCCATATATCAGATTACACATGGTGGAGATGGGAGAACTGTGGAGTTCACTCCTGATTCTGTTATCATTCGGGACTTGGAGACTAGAGATATCATTGCTACTGGGGTGGTTGATCATTCATCTCAGTTGTATTCCTTTGCACAGTTTGCTTCTAATGATGACTTTGTTCCTTCGACTGTTGATCACAACTATGATTTTGAGGAGACATTTGGCGTTTTGAACTTGGGCATACTCACATCAGATCCAGTACTTGAGCCATGCATTTCATCTCCTCTATCTACTGTTGTACTTGAGGATACTTGTGAATCAACAATTTTGGCTCTTAGTGATTCAGTGCAACAGGATCCTAATTGTCTTCTAGATATGGCTACTTTGGATGATTTCCTCACAGGTATTTCAGACTTGTTTGTGGAGTCTCATCTTGCAGATTTGGATGACACCATCGATAGTATCCATCTTCTCTTTGATGAAGATGAACCTTCTTTAGTTGTTGTGAGGGAGCACCTTAACCCTCTTGTTCATTCTCTACATGATCATTCTTCACAGTTTGGCGTGAGTGTGGATTCTTTTGGACAACATTTGGAGGAGACTTCTTTGTCTTCAGAGGGGATATCATTGTCTTTGGATCATGTTCTATATTCGCCTCTACTAGATGTTGGATTGTTCTCTTCAACAGTGTGGCCTAGAACGCCTGATTAGAGTGGTTCAGCTTTCTGCATCGACATGGAGACACTTGAGCATGCTTCAGAGACATCATCCATCATCCATGATATCCTGCATACATCCTTGGTTTTGTTTCTTCCTAAGGGGAGGAACGTTGTTCGGCGAGATTGGGTCATCTTCAACATTCAATGTCGAGCTTCTACCATCATTGCAGGAGACTCAACATTGAGGGGGGGCTACCTTGTCTCTCTTCTACTTCTCTCTTATGGGGGGGTCTTTTTCCTCACATGGGGTTTTTACCTTCTCATTCTTCATTGAGAGTATTTCTATTTTGTATTTCATCTCTCTTTTGAGGGGGAGTCTTTCCCATGAAGTTTTCTCCCTTTCCTCATTTGTGAGAGATTGCATTGATTGCATTGATTGTACATGGGTACCTAACATGGCCTAGTAGTCGGGGCCCATCTTTGCATCTTTATGTCATTTGCATAATAATTCGCTACTCCCTAAGTTGCACTTAAGGGGGGTTGTTGGTGTAAATAAAGTCTTGTACCTAGTCAGTTCATTACTAGGGGACTTATTTACATCTTAGTTAAGTTTACTTAGGGACCACATAGGAGGTTGTTGGAGAATTTCCACTTTTGGTGGACTTGACATGTCATTACCTCATCACTTCCACCTTTTGTGGACACATCATGCGATTATCTCTCCACCTTTTGTGGAGTGATAGGTTTTCCTAGTTGTCTCATGTCATAAGATTATGACACTTGTCATAATCTTATGCCCTTCTATGTTCTCACCTTGGCTATATAACCAAGGGGTCTCTCTCATTGTAATAATCATAATCATATCATATCAATGACATTGAATACAGTTTATTCTTGTCATACTCTCTCTCTCTCTTTTCTTGTGCTTTCCATTTGGTCCATAGATCTTGGCATCCATAGCCAATTCTAACATAGGTCATCGACCTCTTGCTCATCCCAGTCTATCAAAGGCAACGATAGGCTAGAAAATGAATTGTATGGGGTATCCATGATGTTCTCATCTTCTATCACCTGATCTAGCACGGGGAACAAATTGACTCTTTTTACAAAATATGCGGTCATCCGCATATACTACCTCATCCATACTTTAGTGTCATTTTGACAACTAGCCCAGAAATATTTGACATTGTGTCCATGGGCGTATTTGGCACCAAGTTCTTTTTCCAGTTTACCATAGGGATCCATGTGCGGCCTAGAAGGGTGGCATTTTAGATGATATTTGGCCAGCTCCTTTTCTGAGTTATCGACACACTGGGAGGTGTGAAGCTCATAGAATCCCTCATCAAAAGAGAGGGGATAGGGAACCCCTTCCAAATGCTTGCTGCCTAGAAGAGTGTGTGATGGCCACAACTACTGAGAGAGCTCTAGCAAAATAATCTGTTCATTGGGGTACCTAGGTAGCCTATATGGCATATCTAAGAACCCTTCTTCTCTGATATACGTGAACTTTGGGAATCGAATAAAAAGGAAGGAGAATCACTTAAGGAAAGCATTCACACTATGGGAGATTCTCCTTTCAAAGTCCCCTCCAAGCACCCTAATAATGTACACTATGAAAGCATCATTGACTCTACAGTAATCTTGCTTGAAATTCCTGAATTGTAGCTTGGGGTACCTGTCATAGAATTTCAATGGCCTTGTTGGTTCCACATCAGGCACTCTAAATAAGTCATGATATTGTCTTCACTCGGCCAAAGAGTACACTAGATTAGAAGTCATATAAAAGCACAAAGTCTTCTTTATTGGCATAAATTGTTCATAGATACAATCACTAATTATTTCCAGCCAATAAAACTTAGTATTTCCCCTAAGAATCTCCTCTATAAAGTAGACCATCCATTCTTGAAAGTAAGTAGCGGTAGGGAGGCCCATGACTCTGCTCAACATTGTCACTAAGTCATGATATTCTTCATAAAAGTCGCTGCAAAATAATTTTTGGGGTACCTTGGCGGCACTGCCCCTCTTCTCCTTAAGCCAATACTGATTGATTAATTTCTGACATTTAAGGGGATTTCATCCCAAACCCCTTGGGCATCCGTGATAGTCGGCACTTCCATTTCCCCAATGGTTGGGATGTGGAAAGTTTTCATTATTGCCTTATGAGACATGTCTACTAAGATTTCCCCATCACAGTCAACTATCATTCTGGTCTTCTCTTGATAAGCCTCCCTGCAGGCCATGACAAGTTCTGGAGCAATGAGGGCGGGAGGAAATCCAACAACTTTGATGATTCCACTACTTCTGATCAGCAAGGCAACCTCTGTTGTTGGGTTGATTTAGACTCTCTATGTGAATTCGTCAATGTTGGCATGTCCGATGTTGGTGTCTGTGATTTCATTCCTTGCGGAGGTGACCTTGGACTTAAGCAGTTCCCCTTGGAACTTATACTTCATTTTGTCTTTATCCTCTTTTCCTCGGGGTACCTTGCATGTCTTCATTCCTTTATCCTTCTTAATGGCTGCTCCCGAGGGTTCCCCACCCGATTCCATATATCCTACGTACAAAGAAGGTAAGAATAATCAAGCAGGAAAACATTAAAACATTAGTCAACTCCCTGCAAAACAACATTAGATTAGAAAAATATTAATCTAAGTACCCTAATATTTCTTTCAGTTTATCATTATCACTTTACAAGAGGGAGTTTGATCAATCCAGGCCCCAAGGGCTGGAAATCCTCTAGCGGAAAGCTATCTTAAGTTTGTTGTTTGGAAAATGGCTTTGGTAATGTGGAGTTCTGAGAACGGAAACCCAAGGGTCAGGCCCCAGGGACTTGAAGGGTGTTGGCATCACGTTGTTTTAATTTTTCATTTCAGACCGAGGAGGGCGGGAAGCCGCTAGATGTTTTCCATTTGAGATGACAAATATGGCACAACGGTCCAAAGGAAGAAACCCAGAGGGTAGGGTCTAGTGGAAGGCTCAACTCAAATTTCTTTTTTCTTAAAGTTCATCGGTGAAATGGGGATTGGGCTCCGGTAGCTCCCCTGGATGATGCTCCGATAGAGGAGGTCCAATAGCCAGGACCTGAATGAAGTAAAGTTTTAAAACTCGCAAGATTTTCAAGGGGAACTTGAGGGGATGGAACCCGGGCCTCGGGTGGATGATTAGTGATCGCAGTTCGAGATGGCGAGATTTTGACGGTGTTCTGCTAGTGGAATCCCAAAGGTCGAAACCTGAAGGGAGTCCCGTTAGGATTCTCAAACAATTTTAGGGGTAGCTGACACGTTGAAACCTAGACACCAGAAGGTCGGGGTCCAAAAGCTGTTTGTGAATGGCGAATTGGGAACGACGCCCCAGGGACAGAATCCTGAGGGTGCGGGCTCAGATGGAGTGAAAGCAGTCTTTGCAAGTTCAAACTTGTTAAAGTTTCATCGGCGATGAAAAAGTCTGGACCTAGAGGATGCAAAGGAACTATTCGAAGAATGGTGTTGGGAGGGTTAGGTTCTAGGGTGATCACATTGGTCAGTTTTCAAGGTTTCATGAAATTCTAGCACATGGGTTTTGTGCATCGAGGTTTCACCTATCTAGATCACTAAGTTTTGTTCCTTTTAGATTGCTCATTTTAGTGCAAATTGAGGAAAAACACAAGAAGGGTGGCGGACGATGAACTAACCTGAAGAACCTGAAGAAGACGACGAAGAACCAAGTCTTGCAACTCACTGGATTGTCGAAAATGCTGGTCGGGCTCAGAGGGGGCGCAGGGAGGCAACTCTAACTAGTTCTAATCACACTCTGGCAAACTGACATTTGAAAATGACAGTTCATTCATCCTATTTATAGAATTTTCATAATTTAGTGCCCCTATTAAATGCTTGTATGATGGCCCAAAAGTAGTTGAATTTTGAAATCGGCCATGGGAACTTTGGGACCCGAGGGTCAAAACTCCATCCCGAGTTGGAAGTTGGAGAGCTTGCCAAGAATCTGGCCACACTAAAGAGACCGGGCCCCGACAGCCTAAACTCCATCAAAGGGCGGCCGCTAAAAATGATGAAAGGGAAACAGAGGTCCAGGAGGAGTATCTCAATGGGGCAGGCCTGATGGGTCTCAAAGACATTCATTTAGTCATTGAAAACAAAGGGTTAACACCAATCCAAATACAGGGTCCTGGGTTTTGGAAGGACAGGGTCCTTTGGCCTTTTGAGACAACAAATGCAATAGGAAAATCCGCCAAGGGAAACTTGACAAGGCGGACCCACTCAGCCCCAGGGACGCTGACAAAGACAAACTACCAAGAGATCTTCATGTAGGCACATGACTTAGAAAATTTTGAGGGGGCACACATGGTCGACTTAATATGAAACTTTCGAGGTTGACTGACCATTTCAAACACCAAAATAGGGGGCACATAACATGAGATGACAAAAAATAACCTTACAAGGCAAAGGAGAGAGGGGGTCCCCATTCCGAATGGGGTGTGTGTGCTATAGGCACAAAAAATGGAAACTCCGCTGGAGAACGCTCATGAGCATTCTAAGGATAAATACTCATTTAGAACCTAGAATCTCTGATTTTGCGGACCAGGGGCTAGTTTCCTAAACGAACTAGGAGTTGAAAAAAGGATAGGATCCTTGGTTGAACTAGATTACAGGACATCTCAGAAATGTGTGGATAAAGTGAGTTCATTCCCTTTCATCTGAAACCACAACAACAGTTGTTAATCAGGCTAAGCGAGCTACATAAATCGTCTAACCCCAAAAGTAACCTGGACATTGCCCCGTTGCCAGTTAGGTGTCCATAGCCCTGATGGAGTTGTCGTTGTGATTCTAGTAATATTTCTCTATTTCCAGCCGAGCGTCCATAGCCCCGATTGAGTAATTCACACACCCACACGATTGCTTGATTTTTCCTTAATTCATTTTTCTTTCTTTCTTATCCCTTTCTTTTGGTATTGCTTTTGATGCCTTTTACTTTGCTCAATCATGCAAGCATTGAAGCTCACTATGGGTTTGGAATCACAGTGGTCACTAGAGTAGACTTAAGATTTTTCACTCACCTCATTGTCATAACAACTACTGTGTGGCTCTTCCAAAATTATTATTGTGTGTTTCATGCTAGATCCGAGATGAAAGTAAGAAAGCTCAACAAAGGGTCGAGTTCCAAGTCAAACATTAAGTCCAAATGAGGAAACCTCCTACGGATTGGAGATTAATAATTAAGAGTGCATGTCTATCCAAAGAACACTAAGAGAGGACAACAAAGTGAACCATTCGTTGACGAGTATAGCCACCGTGTCAACAACAAAGGACGCCTCAACATAACTAAACAGTTGGGAGACAAAACCAAAAGCGAAGGAAACATGACACGAGAAATCAAGGAAAACAAAGCAAGGAAAACAAACCTATGTACAAATATTTACAAAGGCCAAGCTCAAAAGAGCTCAAGCAAGGAAATAATGCTTCAAATTCCGCCCATTGATAGGCAACGGGATGTCTTCACCAGTCAGCGTTTTTAAATGGAAGGCATTATCACCAAGGATTTCAGCAATTTGAAAGGAGCCAAACCAAAGCTTGTCAAATTTGTCATGTCCCCCTTTCTTCTCATGGGATTTGTCCCAACATAGGACTATATTAGCAATTCAAAAGGCCTTTACTTTGGCTCGTTGATTGGACCATCTCTTTACTATGCCCTGATGTTTGGAAAAAAATTCAATTGCGTGGTCACAAACTTCTTCTAAATGTAACAACTCAGCCAAGCGAGCTTCTCTTCGATCCCCTTCTTTATAAAACACATTGATGAACTAGAGGGTAGGGATCGTAAGGTGCACTGGGAAAATAGGCTCTAGGCCGTAGAATAGATGAAATGGAGAATCACCCAGGGTAGCCTTGTGATGGGTACGATCTTCCCAAAGAGCGAAATGGAGCTAGGTATGCCAGTCCTTGGGATTGCAGTCAAGCAGCTTTTTTATTATAGTTATAAGGTTCTTGTTGGTTGATTCTGCAAGACCTTTGCCTTGTGGGTAATAGTTGGAAAAAAACTTAAGGGAAATTTTGTAGTTGAAGGCCCAACTGGAAAACTTAAGTGACGAGAAGGCTGGCCCATTGTCACAAACCAGAGCATAAGGGCAACCAAAGCAGTTTAAAATAAAACTTTAAAGGAAATTTATAACTACTTCCATGGTGCATTTCCTACATGCTATAACTTTAGTCCATCTAGTACAGTAATTAGAAGTAGTTAGAATGTACGTATGTCTTGCAGAGGATGGTGGGCTTACCAGACCAATGAAGTTGAGACCCCATTGCACAAAGGGTCTTACCTCCAACGCTGGTTGTAGCGGGACAACAATGTTCCTTTCTCTGGTTGTGGCAGTTTGGCAGACGTGACATGCACAAACGTGGTTGTGGGAATCTTTGAACACCATCAACCAATAATATCCTCCCTACAGGATCTGGTGTGTGGTTGAAAGACTAGACTCGTGGCTGGTACCAAATTTGTCATGGAACTCCTTTAACACATGATCTGCTTTATCTTTTCCAAGGCACCTTAGGTAGATGCCCTCATGGTTTTTCTTGTAGATAATAGCTCCTTGCACCATGTAGTTTTTGGTTTTGAGCCTCAATGCACACTTTTGAACACCCTGGAGATGAGATGGACATTTACCATTCAGTAAGTAATAGACTATGTCATTGTACCACTCTCTGGAGGAAACATCCTCAAGCTAATACTGATCAACCATGAGTTCGAGACCCACTTCTGCTGTTGTTTCTGCTATTGTACAGGTAAGTGCTTGTCCTTGACCAGCTTCATCAACTGGATCTCCATGTCATACTCCTACAGCAAGGTAACCCACTTGGCCCTCCGTTAACCCAACTCATTCTGCATCAGTAATGTCTTTACTGTTGGGTCGGGAACAATTGCAAACACCTTGTTTCGTAGGATGTAATGACTAAGTTTCTTGACTCCCCTAACAAGGGCATATGCTTTCTTTTCCACGTTATGGTACCGCAACTCAGCATCCTTCATGGGTGTGCTCATGAAAGTGATCAGATGTCCATTTCCTTCATCATCCTTTTGTGTCAAAATGTTGGCGCACGAATGATCTGAAGTGAAGGAATAGATGTAGAATGGCTTCAAGTAATCTAGGCTGATAAGAACCGACTTAGCTTCAAATTCCTACTTAGCTTCAAGAGTCCACTTAACCTTGGCATCCTGTTTAAACATGGCATTGAGTGGCTTTACGATTTCAGCAAAGCCTGTGATGAATTTCTGAACAAAGTTTATCTTTCTGAAGAAATATTTCAGCTCCTTCTTGTTACCTAGCAACTGTATCTGCAACAAGGATTGGATCCTTTCGGGGTCTCTGGAGATCCCTCACTCTAAAATAACATGCCCAGGTAGCTTTCCCTCTGTGACCCTAAAGATACACTTCTTTGGGTTTAGTGAGATTCTGAACTCTCTACACCTCTGGAAGACTTTGCATAAATCAGAAATGTGGTTATCCTTCTTCTTGGAAAACATTTTCAAGTCATCCATGTAGATTATGATACATTTCCCAATCAAATCTTTGAATGCTATGTCCATGGCACATTGAAAGGTGGCTTCGACATTGATGAGTCTGAAAGGCTATCTCCTATATGCGAAGGTTCCCCACTTAGTGGTGAACGTTTTCTTGTGTTTATCCTTGTACTGCACCATCACCTAATTATAGCCAGAGTATCCATCCAAGAAGGACATCATTTTTGAACCATTCACAATTTGAAGCACCTCATCTAATGAGGGTATTAGGTAATTGTCTTTTGTAGAGGCTCTATTCAAATTGCGAAAATCAACACACAACCTGATTTCTCCATTTTTTTTTTACTAGAACCAAATTTGCTACCCATGTGGAATGTGTGGCTGGGAAGATGATCCTAGTAGACAACAATTTTTGCACTTCTTTATAATTTATGGGTTCCAGTAGGGCATTGATTGGGCGTTGTCTTTTCCTAAACGACAACATGCCTAGTTTGAGAGGGATGGTGTGAGTAATGATGCAGGTGTTATAGGTCTTCAAATCCTCATAGCTCCATGCAACCACATCATGATATTTCTTCAAAGCATCTACTATTCCTCTCTTCTCTTTTGGGGTACATTCTTTTCTTGTGAACACATTCTTGACCTCCTCAGCTGTGCCAAGGTTATATGCCTCACATTGATTATTGATTGCATCTCTCTTGATCTGCGGGTTCTGATCTCAAATCTAATCTAAATTGAATATCCACTCAAGTTGGACCTGCACCTTGGGATGGTGTTTGTTTTCAAGTTGATAACCCCATCTAAATCCAGCTCTTCCTCTTTAGGGTCGGCTTCATCAATTATCTGTGTTGCAAACACATTCGAGCTGGTGATGAAGTTCAGGATATTCTTGTCATCATTGAATACCTAAAATTTGGTAATGTTATCCAACATAGATGGGCTGGAAGTTAGTTCAATTGTAAACTTTCTCAAATCAGACAACGACAGAGGTTGGAGGGTATTGGCTACTTGAGCCAATGCATCTGTTGTATGGTTCTAGGATCATGTAATGAGTTGAATATTGAAGGAATCCAGGCTTTCAAGGAGGTCCCAGACCCTGTGTCTGTAGTTTTCCAACCTCATGTCGTGACATGAGTACAACTTTCTAACCTATTTTACAACCAGCTCAGAATCACTAAAGATTTGCAATAATTTCACGTTCTTTTTCAAATCCATCAATAGACCATGCACCAGATCTTTGTATTCCGCCATGTTGTTAGTACAATAAAATTGGAGCCTATGAGTTGTGAAATAATTTTTACCTGTAGGGCTGATCAATTCAAATCCCGCCCCTGCTCCATGCTAAGAATTTGATCCATCAAAGCGTAGAGTCCAAAGTTTCTGAGACTCCTTGACTTCAAGGCCAATCAGGCATGCTTCTAACTTTGGTTTGACTTCTACATCTATGACTTTTTGGATGGGTGGTGGTTTAACATCATTGATAGTGGGACACCTTGCTGGCTACCTCCCTTGGGATGCAATTTGTCCTTGAAGGTGGTCTATGGCTATTTGGCACAATTGACATTTGAACTCTGAGTGAGCGACATTGTGCACTCTGCACCAATTGGGTAGCAAGAGCTCTTGAAAGTTCATTCGAGTCCCCAAGTTAAGCTTATCTTGAGCATGTTTCTCCATGAAATCTCAGAATCTGTCCAATAATCCTATGGTGTCATCTTCAAATGACTCATCATCATCTGGTTCTATCAACACCTCAGTACTCTGGGGAGTCTTTGTTAGATCAACTACCAGACTGCAGTGCACCAAAAGGACCTCACTGACTATCTCTCCTTCATATTCTTCATATCCTTCTTGGTATGCTACAGGAGAGTAATTTCCCAATTTAGTTTCAGCAAACAGTACCTCATTGGTGTTGTTATATTTTGTGATCATGAACTTCATGCAGGGCTTGCAATCAATACGACTCTGATTGGGTAGCCCTTGCCAGGGTAGCCACATGTGGGAGTGATCTGTCGCAACATATCCATTTAGCGTACGTGTGAAGTACCATCAAAGGATGATTCCATGCGTGTCTAGGATATCAACAACCTAGATGTCTATTACTTGTTGCACCCTCAGATCTACAACAATTTGCATCAGAATCCTATTTATCTATCCCACGATGTTGACTTTAGTTTTATCCAATTTAGTTACCTTCCTCTTGGAAGGTGTGGGAACTATACCCATGGTGTTGCATACAGATAAAGGCACGCCATTAGCTAAGGCTCGTGAATCTAATAGACAATTGTGTAGATTCTTTTCAAATATCTAGATGGTGGTAAGGAAAGGAGGCATTTCCAATTTTCCTTGAAAGAGTCTCATGGGCGTATCCACCTGTGCAACTTGAGCCTTGTTTTTATCACTAACTTTATCCCTATTCGACATAGAAAGTTGGTCTTTGGGAGCCTGCTAGTTGCTTTGGTCTAATTCTTTTGTAGGTTGTTTACCCATTGACTAGTTTTGAGGCGCTTTCCCATGTAGTTGCTAGATAACCGATTCATTTGGTTGGTCTTCAAAAGAGACTTGCTTAACTGGTGTTTCCGGTATTGCTTTAGAAGAGGGGGTCCCATTAATAACCCAAAAGAAGGCATTCCTAACTATGGGGACTTTGAGCAGTTCAAAGATGGATAGGCTGATCTTCACCTTTTTGAATTCCTCAGCCACATACCCACCCATTTTTTCAATTTCAGATTCAAAAGCTCTACCTACAATGGATCTGGTTGGTTGGGTTTGTGTCTAATTTGACTAAGCTTGTGGCTAACCCTGAGGTTGGCCTTATGGATGATTTTGAGGCTGATTGGATGGCATATTTTTGTTAAAGTACTGAGAGGGCATGAATGGATATCCAAGATTATTGCTTGTGTTCGGATCTGAAGGAATATTGTAGTTGTTAGGCAGAGTGGAGGTTGTGAAAGGTCCACCAACATTTTTGTTCCTAAGGTAGTAAGGAGTAACCCTTTGATTGAATGTGTGGACCTCATCCACGTATAGTTCTTCCTCATTATCCTTTGGACCATTATCTACTGAAGCAAAAAATTGAGATAAGGGAACTTCAGTACTTACCTCTTGAATTTCCTCCTCTTTTGGCGATGTATCCTCAAATTTTGGGGTGTTGCTCTCGCTCCGCGGGAATGACACTTAGTTGACTACAAGACATGAGGAGTCATAAGGCTTGGATGGTACCAAGTCATGACATCCAACATTTTCTACAACATTCTGAACTTCAACTTGAAAAATCTATGTGGTTGTAAGGAATTCGAGGCAATCCAATTCAAGATGCTTGTTAGTCTTATGAATTCTACACCATCCTGATAAGGCAGCCTCAACAAGATATACATCGCTAGTAATCCTTTCTACTCCAGTAGACTGATCAAGAGGGGTGGGGACACCTCCATTGTTGGGCCTAGTGTTCCATGTTATATTCTGCCTTTGAGTTGGCCTCCTTTCGAAGCTCTAATTAGAATTCTACCCTCTTTCATAATGTTGTCCTGAGGACGGACTAGCATCATGACCATCTCTAGTTTCCCTATTAAGGTTGGCTTGGATGTTGCATTGAGATGCTTGCAGCTGGTTGTTTTGGTTCCTAAAGTGTGTCATTTTTGTTGACATCTTCTTGATCATCTCTATTTGTGAACCCTTAATCTATGTACCTACAAAACAAAGAGATTAAACACCTTAAGTTAGATATTGCAAGTATAAACAAGGATTCCCCATGGAATCCATTTACAACTCAAACTAGGAATGAACATATTGAAGAACACAATACAAAAGATAAAACAAAGATGAAATCCTAATTTAAATAGCAAACACTTGATCCCATGGGGGAATTGGTGTCAATTTGATGTGAAAATTGGCCCTTTTCCAATTCCTATGATTGCAAGCTTCGATATGTAGATTTGATGAAGAGATTTGATCCACTTTTGATGATGAATGATGAGGACTCCAAGCCAAATCTGCAAAAGAACCTAGCTAAGAACTCAATGGTGTGAAACTTGATAGATATTTGAGCATGGTAACTTTACTCAAATTATGGATGATCAAATGAGGAGAGGAGCACTTCATTTATAGGATTTCAAGATGGATGAATGCCCAAATTTGAGCAATGTGGGACTAACATTCATCCAATGATATGGTGCCACTTGTCAAGCCATGAATGGATGATGGTTGTGCAAGATTTGGGGTTTGTGCCAATAAATGCCAATATTTGAAATTCAAATTTGTTGAAATGACATGTAAGAGGGAAGGAGAAAATGCAATAAATGCCACTTGGCTCAAGGAAAAGGACATGTAAGAGGTCTTAAATGCCTTGTTGGATGTACATGTTGACTTGGAATTTTTTGAATTCAAATTAAGAGAATATTCCAAAAGATGCCTTGTGAGGGAAAATAGGGATTTAATAAATGAATTAAATCTATTTTCATGTGCAACTTGTATTATCTAGAGGATGTGACATGCGATTAGATTAAATTAATGAAGGATTAATTAATTTAACAGGAGATTAGATGATGTGACTTATTTTGACTTAGATTTATGGATTCTATTTAAATCAAACAAAAGATGAATATGATAAGAGGCTAATTAAATCGATGGTGTTAGATTAAATCAAATAAGGTTTTAATTTATTTAATTTAATGGATAGACTTTAGAGATTTAATCAAATAAATTGATTATTTAATGAAATAGGGATAATTAAAATGGATTGATCTTAATTAACCAGAGAAAGTGACTTAATTGGACAAAATGATTTATTTAATCAAGAGACTTCCAATAACGAATTTAATTAGATAGGAATTTGATTAAACAGTTAGACCCAGGGATGATTTAGGAAGAAACGATGTTAGTAAGTCAGGATTTGTCAATCTTGTATTTTCGATGTTTACATTTTGCCCCTCTTTGAAGCAATGCACTCGTTGTGTTGGTTCAAAGAATAATCGATCTTGATCAAAGCCAAAAATTTTCGATATTAAAAACTTGCTCTATTGCGGCATGGCGAGAGAAAACATGCCATTATAATGCCCCCTCGAGAGATCGGACAAAATTTTAATTTTTTGGGTGATCTTGCGAAAAAAGGTGACAAGGTGCCGACAGGTCTAGAAGGGGTCCGGGAGGCTAAAAATGTGTCTAAACGCAATAAAACAGTGAAAAAACAAGCCTCGAACGGATGAAAACAAGTTTGGGGGTCCAAAACCCTAACAGGACAGCCAATTAGGGCTAAAAAACCTTAATTTTTAGGCTAAAAAGGGGCCTGAGGGGTTACTTTCAAGTCATTTTCACACACCTCCGCTAGCAAACCCTAAGATTCGAGCTCTGACCTCTTGAAAATATGGCACAACGACAGCTTCCTCTACACATTTCTAACCGAGTCTGGACCTACCAGCGGCCACCTAGCATCGGTGCCCCGGTATGTGACCCTAACTGAAGCTTCGCTTTTTCATTTTAATGCATTTATTACTGCTTTTAAGGAGAGCTCGCTTTCAGCGGTGCTATTATAGCGCCGCTCGGTGTTTAAAGTGCACCGCTTTTAGCCTTTTTGCACCTACAGCGGTGCAATTTGTTTAAAAACTCCACCACTGGGCTCGGGCTCGACTCGAACTCGGTGGGCCAGTTTGAAAAAGTGCACCGCGGCGGTGCCATTTTCATGAAAAGTGCGACGCTGAAGGTTGAAGTGCGGGGCGGTGGCTCTGTTTAACAAAATTCCAGGTCCAGCATCGAAGTTTGAGAAAACTCAAACTGCGACGCCTTCGCAAACTGTGCCGTTGGAAATGAGTTTGGAGTGTTAGGTCAGGAATTTTCCAATATTTTTAACATGCTGACTTTCTCTGATGCAGGACGGGCCTAGGGAGCTTTATTCACGGGAGCACCAGTCATGGGATTTGGCGAGTGTCCTACGGGACTTGAGCGACAAAGATCAGGACCGACTGGGAGTCATTGGCCTATGACATATTGCATACGCAGCGCCCATGTGCACACACCTCGAGATGTTGTCAACGCTAGCTGAGAGGTGGCACAGCGAGACCTCTTCGTTTCATCTTCTCACTGGTGAGGCGACTATCACATTGGAGGATGTCTGGCGCATACTACGATTGCCCATTCATGGTTGTCGGGTGATCTATGACATGGAGGAGGGATGCAAGTGCTGCTCCTGAGTCCTCGCCATACAAGATATTATTTACTGTGAGGAGCAAATCGAGGTGGAGAGGTATAGAGTTATAGCACCTCCCTTCCGCTGGGTGATTGCAGCGATCATCTTGGGTTTGGTTGCCCCAGACTGACGAGGGTGGTATTTCAATCTGGATTGGGGATACTGCTTGGAGAGGATGGTCTGGGACAGGCCGATTCGATTTGCATGGGGCCCCGTACTTTTGGCTTCACTCTACAAGGATTTGCATGAGTATGCGCACGTGGACGGCAGAGCGCTGGGGGTTGGTGACACTTCTACATGTTTGGGAATGGGAGCACATTTTTGTGCTACGTCTATGAGTGGTTCCAATTCTGATGGGGGCAGAGGATGCCCTGGTGGCATGATACAGAGGGGGTGTGTCATTCACAAACACCGGCAAGCATGGGATCCCCTACTGGAGGCGGGTCATAGATGAGATGCTTGTTTTTACTTGGCACTCATATCTTCGTCAGCCTGGATGGGCTGATGATGCTACAGAGCTCTTCTACTGCCGACAAGATAGATACATGCAGGGCCGAGAGCACACGATGATCAAGCGATACTTGCTAGGGCATGTGCAGCGTCAGTTTGGGGAGCTGCAGGATCTGCCTGATGATGGTTACGTGGCTGTCTTTGCTCGGAGCCTGACACAGACATCATGGGGGCCCTACATTCCTACTGCGGAGGCAGTTGACAACTTTTAGTAGCTAGTAGCCCGACCTTGGGCTTACGATCAGGGCTTGGCAGACCCAAGGACTACACAGGCCTACATAGATTGGTTTAGACCTCCTCTTCGGCTGACCATTCCAGGTGAGGATCCAAAGGCATACAGGGTCAGAGGTAGGGGCGAGGATGAGGATGAGGACGAGGACCTAGGGTCGAGATTCGGCAGGACCCACCATTGGTGCCCCCAGTTCTTCCAGGTCAGGGAGACGTTCCCATGCAGGACTAGCAGCAGGATCCGCCAATCCCACCACCACGAGCTAAGGGTGAGGACCAAGTTCACGTACAACCATGGGCACAGCCAGCAGGGCAGGCAGACGGAAGGGATGCCTTGATTTTACAGTTACAGGCATAGGTACAGGCAGTGACGGCTGAGAGGGACTAGGCACAGGATGAGAGAGAGCAGCTTAGAGTGGAGAGAGATCAGGCTGTATAGCAGCAACAAGCCGCAGAGCTACAGGCAGCTACAGAGCTAGGCCGCAGACAGTAGATTGAGAGTATGACAGCCTCGGCCTCCTCCCAGGGTATAATGCCGGTACGATCTTATAGGGAGGCCATCCGAGAGATAGAGTACTACCGCTCGGCCTACCACAACCATGTACCTAGAGCAGACTGGGTCCCTGATTAGTCAAAGTGAGTCAGTCAGAGACCACCAGAGGGTCACGGTGATAGGGGTGAGGGCAGCATTCACAGAGATTGTGCATGATCTAGATGATACACACTTTTGGTGCCTTATGGGCTCATTTTTGATAGCCCCAATGGGAATTTTTGTACTGATTGACATACTTGTATAGTGATCCAATTATTATTCTTGTACTATGACAGTGATATTGATGATATGATATATATATGAGCTGATTTTGATGCGATGCCATGTGTACTCCTTTATTTATGCATGTATGATTCTTCTTTTATATGTTATGGATGCATTTATTTCGAATGACGTTTATGCATTTAATTATGACCTATGATATGATGTGTAATGATGTTAACTATATGATGACCTATTTTATGCCAATGCAATATGTGAAATGATTTGATTTATGGTATATGATGTGCAGAAAATGCTTACATATGTGATGATTTATGGATGGATGTGATATGATGATGTATGTGATGCAGTGATATGTTTAATGTGATGATATGTATGCCTAATGAATTGAATGCTTATATTCCTATTTTTTATGCAAAAATGATTATGGAATGCTTTTGGAGATGCTATGTGATGATTTATGAAATGCAAATGAATGCTTATGCAATGGTCAATGTAATGTCATGAGATGTAATGGGTGGAATGCGATGTTTCCTATATGATATGTAATGCAATGTGCTAATGATGTCTATATGATGTGTTTATGCAAATGTGCTAATAATGTGTGGATGCAGGATCAATGGTGATGATGGTGATGATGAGCAACTGTCATAGTACCTTGTTAGCGTGGTTAGTAAGACAAGAAGAAATCATTTCAACAAGATGCATGATGACACAAATGAAAATGATGACGATTACTTGCCGAGGAATTGGGATTTTCAAAGGGCCAAATTTTCTTATGTTTAATAACACATGTAGTATGATGCATCAAGGTATAGGAAAGCAGGATGGTGTGGTACTTAGTGTGATGGACTTTGACTCGACAATCAGATAGAAGTATTCTTGTTCACACCTGACATACGAAAACCTTGCTAGGATGTATTTCAGAAGTTTCAGACATCTCAGGAAAAAACACGGAAAGGTAAACCTATCCCTGTAATAGTCAACAAGTTGCCCTAGACCTCTTCCATATATGCCTAACAAAGCAAGTATTCGCCGAGGTTATATTGCAAGAACGTCCAACAAGCACAACAGACAAAAGATAATGATCATTGCCCCATTCTTATTTCTCTAAATCCGCTATTTTGGGATATCATCGAGACGTCCTTGGAACGAGCGCAAAATAAGATAGGTCAAAAAGATAAAAACCAAGTAAACAAACAAACCGATGCTCTTCAATACTGCTAACGGAAAAAAGGATGTGTTTTCTAAGATGATAACCGAAACTTATTGCCAAAAGATAATGCCCATTGTAGGAAGGATGCATCCTAGGACATGTTAGTGGATGGCGACACGTCATTTCGTTTATAAGGGATGATTGATATGAGACAAATTTCAGATGATATGTTACCGATACGAAGAGATAACCAACTTGCTTACTTACTGAGTTAAACTTAAGACTTGATGCTTTTGAGTTTTTACTTTTAAACTTGCTAGACTTGTTTCCGATTGTTTTACCAAAGGTTGAGGATGACGATCAATTTATTATGAATGGTGTTTATTGCGGGTGCAAGAAAGCTGAGATGGATGGATTTCTTTTCAAATATTTGGATGTTTTTGATGTTTTGCAATGTTTTGAGGCTGTTTTTGGTATTTTTTGAGGTTTTACGAATGTTTTGATTTTTGATTTTTCCAATGTTTTGGGATTTTCCAAGATTTTTTACCAAGAGACTAACCTAAATACCTATCCTAGGGGCCTCGAGGGCTGATCAACAGATTAGCCTTTCCTATGTTATACACGCAGAGACCACGTAGTTTGACTGACGACTTGTCTGATTTACAGATGAAGATATACATGATGAATTGCCAGTTTATTGTGACAGACTGCTAAAGGACTGACCTAAATGTCTTGGGGGATGATCAAAGATCAACCTTGCCTATGTTGAAGCTTAGAGATGACGTAGTTCTACAAGACAACCTTGTTTTTGAGATTTTGATATGTTTTGAATGTTTTTTGGATTTTCTAATTTTCTGATTTTGAGGACTTTAAGATCTACATGAATCTGATCCTATGAGAATGTGCCCCCAGCGCGATGCAATAGACTACTCTGATAAAGGCAGGACAAACTGACCTTGAGGATGGGCCAAGTAGTACTAGGAGGGATCATGACACGAACATAGGACCAAGCTATGGTGCAGATGCGAGTGGATGAGTGATGGATGGAGACCTTAATGTGATGAATGATGGAAGCGAAATGGATGGATGATGCAGATCGAGCCATAAAGATCCTGGTGCATGGAAAGTGCTTATTTACACAAGGCGCCTATTTGCCAGGTTTTCACCGAGGTACTTGCCAAAAGTGCCACCAAAGTGGTTTTCACTAGAGGACAATTTTTTTATCCATTTTCTAATTTATTTATTTTTTGGATTTTTTTGCGTTTTTGATTTTTTTTGTTGTTACCAAGACGCCTGTTTGCCAAGTTTTCACCTAAGTAACCATTTTTTTAGGAATTTTTCTGATTTTTTTGGATTCTTGGGTTCTATACCTTGAAGGAATTAGGCATAAAACTTTTTGAGATGGGAGCTATTCATGGGCTCCTGCAGAGGTTCCCCTTCAGGTGTTGATAGCTGATATGCCCCTGACTGATAACTTGCTGTGATGATGAAAGGTCCTAACCAATTAGGTTCGAAATTTCCTTTACTGCTTGGGTTTGGGACATTCTTCTAATTTTCTTTTAGGACCAGTTCTCCAACTTGGAAAGTCCTACTTCTGATTTTCTTGTTATAGCTTCGTTTAAGTCTATTCTGATAGACTTGCGGATGGTTCAAAGCATCTATGCATCTCTCATCTAGTAACTCCAACTCATTTAATCGTGACACCCAGTAGTCCTCATTGGTGATGAGGTTTTGCAATGATATTCTGGGGGATGGGAGCTCGATCTTAATGGGGAGTACGGCTTCTGATTCGTAGACCAAGGAGAATGGGGTGGCACCAGTGGGTGTGTGGATGCTGGTTTGATAAGCCCAGAGGGCAGGATTAAGCTGCAAGTGCCAGTCACGACCTACGTCATTGACTGTTTTCTTAAGGATTTTGAGGATAGTTTTTTTTGTAGCCGCTGCTTGGCCATTTCCTTGGGGATAGTATGGGGTGGAAAAGCAATGCTGGATTTTGAATTTCTCGCACAAGTCGCAAACCTCATGATTCTTGAATGGTGTGCCATTATCTGAAATAATGGCTTGTGAGACACCGTAACGATAGATGAGATAGTTCAGGATAAATTTTGAGATCTGCTTCCCAGTGATGTATGTCATGGGTATGGCTTCCACCCACTTTGTGAAGTACTCAGTTGCAGTTATGATAAATTTATGGCCATTGGATGAGGTGGGTGTGATTTTGCCGATGAGATCGAGTCCCCACTACGAGAAGGGCCATGGTGTGACGATTGGATGGAGCTCTTGAGCTGGAGCATGGATGAGATCCCCATGCTGCTGACATTATAAACACCTTTTAGCATGATCATGTGCTTCTCTTTCCATTGTGGGCCAATAATACCCCATCCTCAGCAGTTTCTTGGTGATGGTCATTCCACTCGAATGTGAGCCACAGATACCATTATGAACCAATTAGAGCAGCATGCCTCCTCAGCATTTATACAGTGCAGAAGGTACCTTCTATGCTTCTACGGTATAAGGTATCACCTAGGATGACAAATCTGGATGCCTTTTTAATAAAGGTTTGTTTTAGGCTCGATGGTAGGTCAGCGGGTATGACTCCTATTCGAAGATATGTATAGATGTCATGATACCAAGGATCGCCAGGACTAATGATTTCACACACATATTCCGATTCCGGTACCTCGAATGTGGGAATGAGAAGCTGCTCGATTAAAAATTCATATTTTGGTACGTTATGAGGGATGTCTAATAGAGACCCAATTGTAGCCATGGTGTCAGCTGCTCTGTTGTTAGTTCTTGGAATCTGCTCAAATGTTATGTCAGTGAAGGATTCCTTTAACGTCTCCACCAGTTTCTTATATGGAGTAAGCTTGTCATCCTTAGTCTGATATTCATTATTGACTTGATTTATAATCAACTGAGAGTCTCCATATACCTTGAGAGCTATGATGTTCCATTGCACTGCTACCCTGAGACCTATAGTCAAAGCCTCATATTCTGCTATGTTGTTGGTGCAAGGAAATGTTAATTTTTATGATTTTGGTATGCAATCCCCTTGTGGGGTGATGAAGAAGATACCAGCTCCTGATCCATGTTGTGTGTATGACCCATCGAAGTATAGTTTCCAATGGTCAGTTACGTTGAGGTTAAAAATGGACTCATCTGGGAATTTTGAGACAAGAGGATTCTCAGAATACATAGATGCTTCTGCTAGTTGATCGACAATGACTTGTCCCTTGATAGCTTTCCTCTCTACATACTTGATGTCATAATCTGATAATATCATTACCCACTTTTCCATTATGCCCGTGAGCATTGCCTTGGATAAGAGATACTTGAGGGGATCAATTTTTGTGATGAGCTTTATCTTGTGTGCCAGCATGTAATGTCTGAATTTTTGGGATGCAAACACTACTGCAAGGCAAGCTTTCTCGATAAATGAGTAATTTAGCTCATGACTGACCATTGTTCTGCTGATATAGTAGATGGCCCTCTCCGTTCCATTTTCATCATGTTGGGCTAGGAGAGCTCCAAGAGTTGCTACTCTTGCTGACACATATAAGATCAATGGCTTTCTCGGGATAGGTGGCATTAACACTGGTGGTGTCAGTAGGTATTCCTTGATTTTGTTGAATGCTTCTTCACATTTTGCATCCCATTTGTACGCTACCCCCTTGTGGAGTAGGTGAGAGTATGGGTTCTGCTTGTCTACCAGTTGTGCTATGAATCGTTGGATGGATTAAAGTCGGCCTTGGAGGCCTCTTAGTTGCTTTAATGTTTTCGGTGCTTCCATCTCGAGAATTGCTTTTACTTTTGCTGGATCCACCTCGATACCCCTAATGGAGACTATGTATCCTAGCAGTTTACCTGATTGTATGCTAAAGATGCACTTCTTAGGGTTTAATCTGACTTTGTATTCCTCTAGTCTGTCAAAGATAGAACTTAGGGTTGCTATATGGTCTTGTCTCTTTCTTGACTTAGCTAGAATATCATCGACATAGTCTTCGACTGTTTTGTGAATCATGTCATGGAATATTAGTGTCATGGCCCTTTGATAGGTTGCTCCTGCATTCTTTAGACCAAATGGCATCATGTTCCAACAGTAGGTCCCCCATGGAAAAGTGAAATCCGTCTTGTGTTAGTCCTCTTTTGCTATCATGATCTGGTTATATCCTGAAAATTTGTCCATTAATGATAGCATCTTGTGTCCTGTTGTCATGTCGATGTTAGGAAGCGGGAAATCATCCTTGGGACATGCCTTGTTCAAATCTCTAAAGTCCGTATAGATTCTGATGGCTCCATCAGGCTTTGACACAGGTACCAAATTTGACACCCATTCTGGATAATCGATTAGTCGGATAAATCCTACATCTAACAACTTTTTGAGCTCCATTTTGACCAATAGAGCGATTTGAGGATGCATTTTCCAAAGCTTTTGTTTGACCAGTTTTGCTTTTGGATACACTGCTAAATGATGAACCACAGTTTCTGGATCTAGCCCTGGCATGTCAGCATAACTCCATGTGAAATTTATTTGTCTTTCTTTTAGGAATGCTGCTAGGAGTTCTTGTTCTTCTGATAATAGTGATTCTACATAGAATGTGATATGCGGGGCCTCCTCTATTCCTATGTTGACTGAGTTGCACTTTTCGGCCAAGACTGCTAACTTCTCTTGATGGATGGCTCTTAGAGGAAGATTGAATCCTTCATCCTCGGGCGCCTCAGAGAGGTTTTCACCATTGGATACATCCTTTCTTTTTACTATTTTCTTGTCAGAGAGTGCCACAAGGGGGTTTTCACTCAAGGACTTGGATATGATTCTTAGTTTCTCACTTTTGCGACTAAAGGATTCAATCGTTTCCCCGTAATAGGCCTGTGTGTCTAACTCCATTATAAACCTTTCCTTATGATCCCCATCTGGAATGTTATCCCTCAATCCCATAAATTCTGAGAGCGCCTCATCATTTTCGAATGTGTCGAGAACTGGTAGTCCTCATTGGTCATAGTCGATCAATTGGGGGTAGACTAGGCGGATCTCATGATTTGGATGATCGATTTTGAAGGAGAGGGTGCTAATCATACATAGGGTGGTATCTTCAAATAACCTAGGGAGATTGGATATGGTGTCTTCATCATCGCTACTAATATAGGGCTCAGTTATGAAATTATGTGTGTTGCTACCTGTGACTATTGGTGAGTGTACTTGTACTAGCACTGGCTGAGGAGAGACATTAGTAGCTCTAACCAGAGGACCTCGGTCATGTATGGTTATTCTTGGAGGGGTACATCCAAGACCAAGATTTGTTATGGGTCGTGTCTCCAGCATGATAGGTATTATAAGGTCATTGTCATTTTGTCCCAATCTCTGGTTTCTGTCATAACCCATTGCGAGCATCATTTGTAGGCCCTTGCTTGTCTCATCCATTGGTAATTCAGGTGTCAGTCTTTCATCTCAGTACATGTGAGATGGATTTGCTTCAATAACCTCTCGACCAAGGTCTCCCTAGCTTGTGAATTCAGGATAGTCTTTAGGAGACGTTCGTGATGTGGAAGCTTGGTTTTCTTGTGGGTGTCCTCATGATCTAGGAGATTGTGGTAACTCTCCTAACACAAAAGCATTGTTAGGAAGTCTATAGCTTCCACAACCGTCTTCCTAGATGATGAGCTTGATGTCAGAGATGGTGGGAATGGGGGGTGTCTCTGTCGTAGAAGTGGACGCGAGAGTGGCAGAGTCGATGTATGGTGTGGATGGGCCTTCATCATTCTTTGGCACTTGGGGGATTTTGTAATATGAAAATGGTTCAGGATCTCCATGAATGGTAACCTCTTGTCCATTATGTGTAAATTTCACACATTGGTGGAAGGTTGATGCTACGACTTTCATTGCATGGATCCATGGGCATCCCGGGGGAGGGATGTTGTATGGGAAGTTGAGGTTGGCGAGGACCCTACTTGGTGGTTTTGTGACATTGGCCCTGAATAGGGGAGTTTAATCGTGCCACGAGACCTCTTTCATGAAGGTCATCATATGCTCGGTGATGCCTTTACCTTTGTCCATTTGGTAAAATACCGATATTTTTCAACTATTTGTTGATTAAGAAGTTTGAGGAGAGTAGATGTTCAAACCTGCACCTCCATCCACCAAGACCCTTTTGATTTTTCTCTTGTTTACAATGGCTTCCAAATGGAGTGCACGGTTGTGAGATGGTTGGGCGGGGAAATCTTGGTCAAAGAATGTAAGGAGATTAGGTGTTATGATATTCTTGACCATAGCTTGGAATTGGTCCGCATCAAGATCTGCGGGGACAGTGGATGAGGCTAATGCTTCCTCAAGGATATTTTTATGAGCTGATGA
Source organism: Sequoia sempervirens (assembly GCA_007258455.2). NCBI lineage: Eukaryota > Viridiplantae > Streptophyta > Pinopsida > Cupressales > Cupressaceae > Sequoia > Sequoia sempervirens. The sequence continues at coordinate 452,161,292 of VDFB02105785.1, forward strand.
TATTTTTAACAACTCCATGATGGAGATGTGTTCTGGTGTTCGCTTGAGTTGTTTCATGACATTGTAGCTATGTGGAACAGCTCTAGATGAAGGGACTCTATTAGGTTGGGATGATCCTGCAATGGTGACTTTGCCGCCTCTTGTGGTGACTCCACAATCTTCGACATGGGTGCCCTTGATGGTGATGACCATGCAGTCCTCATTTAGGGAGGCAACGACTGATTCATAAATATGATTTACACTGCCTTTCCCTTTATCATTTTTATTCCCTTTTTTGCCATGATTCGGCATCAGATTCGTGTAGATTTTTAGATCCTAATTTCCGGTAGGTTGTTCCACATTTATGATTTTCTTGTCAATGAGATCTTGGATGATATTTTTGAGTCTCATGCAATTGTTTGTGGTGTGACCTTTGATCTTATGAAATTCGCAAAGTTGATTTTAGTTATACCAAGGGGGTTTGACGTCAGGTTCTTGGTAATTCTCGAATGTAGGAGGTTTGATGAGTTTTTCGTCGATCAACTTTTTCATTATGTCCTCCAATGGTTCCCCCAAGATAGCATATTTTCGTTTGGGATAAGTTTTGCGTTGAGGTGGTCCTCTTTGATCATTGAGGTTATTGATGGTTGGATTATTGTTGGGTTGATATGTTGTGTGATGAGTGTTTTGGTGTTGATTTTGGATTTGTGGTGTGGGTGTATGTTGGCATGGACCAGTAATGACCACCTTGGCATCTACAACACCATCATTAGTAACATTCTTGTTCCTTGCCCACGTACGAGGTTTATCATTGTAATTGGATGATGGTCGGTTGTTTTGCTGCTCGTGATATGATGTTGATTCCATGGGTTGAGTCACAAGGGCTCTTTCGATGCTAAGCGCCTTGGAAATCAGTTGATCATATGTGGTGATTCCTTGAACCTTGAGATGAAATGACAAGTGGCTTTCCAGGTTGGCTATGATGGTGCAGACTTGTTGTTCTTCTGGCATGGTCCACTTGCTCCGATTGGCCTTGGATCACCATCGTTGAAGGAATGAAGCAAAAGACTCATTCTTTCCTTGTTTTAGAGCATATAGTTCTTCAAGACTGACATCCATTGCAATGTTACATGCGTAGTTTATAATGAATGCATCCCCAATTTCTTGGAATGTTCTAATGCCTAAAGGTAAGCGAGAGAACCATTCTATAGCGGGACCTACTAAGCTTCTAGGAAATAGCCGCATCAAATAAGTATCGTCGTATACGACCTCCATGCAATGAACTTGGAATTCCCTGATGTGATCTTCAGGGTTTCCCATCCCTCGATATTTGTCAAACTTAAGGATCTCAAATCCCTTGGGGAATGGTTTCATTTCTAGGCTCCTATCAAATGGATAGGGACTCAAGTTGCTTGGTGTTTTGGTTGTTTGCCCTGATTGAAGGTCGAGCACTTGTTGTGATAGCAACCTGAGTTGTGTTGTTACATCGCTTTGCGGATCAGGGGGTGGGATGAATGTGTTCTAGGGTGTTGCAATCGTGGTTTGGATGGACAGGTTGGTCGGTGCATTGTTCGATGGTATTGGTATGTTGTGGCGGGTGAGGTAGGCTTCTACTTATTTTTGGATGAACAATGCTTGTTGTTGATCTTGTTGTTGCACTAATACATTTGACTGCAAAATGCGACGAAACAGACTGGTGAAATATGTAAAATACGATGTTCGTCGGGTGCTTGTAAAATTTAATGTGTAATTTCTTATTTTTTGAAAGTTTATCCCTGACGTTCATCAAAATTTCGACGATCCTGGGGTTCGTCGAAATGTCGGTTATCATTTTTCGTTGAATTTTCGACAGACATGAAAAATTAAAAAAAAGAAATAAAAAATTGTGGCCCGACAAAGAAAAGTGAGTTCGCGCCTGATTTATTGCGACAGTGTTTTGCTCTACTTGAGACAGTTTGTGGAGAACTAAGGATGATTTTCTTGGGAAAAATCAGAAAAAATTCAAGAAGATATCGCCAGGTTGAGGGTAGTCATTATCTTTTTGCAGAATTCAGTTGTGAAGTTAGATTTGTAGTTCCAGGTTTGAAAATCATATTTTAAAGCAACATCTCATCAGATTTCATTTTTAGAGGTTAAGGGTTTTGAAAATTTCATGTCCAGATTTTGTTGTGTGGAATCACCATAAGATCACAACCGAGGAACAGATTCTTGTGACTGTAATTATGTGATCCATAACTGTATTGGTCATGTGGCACAATTGTTCTATAACAAATACATGATGCATTCATGTGTGACCCAAGCTTAATGTGGCTATGTTGTGATAGAAATGAAGGCACTCATAATGTAGTTAATCCAGGTTGTATAATGTAGGTGTCAATCATCATTGGGTGCATTTTTTTGTCTCAAGTTTAACAGGTTAGGATGTAATTATAGCATGATCGAAGAGTGATTACCTCTTGCTGTAATAAAGAGCCTATAACTCTGGTTGATATGCAGAGTGGTTGTGTTATATCAATTATGTAGTGCATTCAAGCACAACCCATGTTTAATGGGCTATTCTAGAAAGTGATCAAGATTTTCTAAACCTTATGAATGTTACTTAAAAGTGTATATTTGCATAATCTCAAATTCCTTGAGAGGGATTTTGAGTATCAATGTATCCTATATAGGGTTTAGAATGATTTATTTTAATTAAAAAAATAAATAAATGATGTATTTCCCTGTAATTAGATAATGTGGAGATCTCCTAAATCTACCCCAGCACACTATCCTCTTTGGCACTGTATTCATTACTCCAGCTACTATGTTTTTGCATGTGACATCTTTAATATCTTAATGACCTTGGCTTTTAAATAGATCTCAGTCTTTTCTTTAATCCTTTTCATGGTAACCCTTGAGTTCCATAATCCACCTTCAATCTCTTCTAAGAACGTTGTCTTAAGCTAGACTGCATAGTATGCATATAAAGCAAGTCCTTCATACCTGCCGTTGTTCCAAACCACCACTCACTGCCTTGCTTAAAATGTTGCCTCCATAAGCACAATAGCATGTTTTAAAATCATGGTTGCCAGTGATTGACCATTAAGGTCACCACTTTCATCATGAAGATACAATGAGATTTTTGTCTTCAAACTCAAGGCATTATGGAAGATAACATTGTGAATTGTTTGTTGTGTACAATTCAATTTTCTTGCACATTTACTACTTTTCTAACTTCCTTTAAGACTGGGTATTGCACCCTCAGCTGCAATCTCAAACAACTCACTCACTATCACTTGAAGATTCCTTTCATGAGCATCCTTCTATAAAATCAAACTATGCCCTATAGATTGCCTACTTACTACAGGGGACTCATTGTTTCATGGTATTGTAGTTCTTAAGATCCTTCAACCTTATTGACACTACTTCATAGTCCACAAGGTGTTATTCACTATACTCCCATCTTTGGTGAGTCTCAAAACACTGCTCAAACATGCAATCCACTACCTCCATTATACAATAGTAATGGCTAAGAAGAAACATTGAACCTATGATTACCACTGTTACTTCATTTGGACATTCATTCCCTGATTGCATTTGCCTTGTCTAACACTACCAAAAGCATTTGAAAAACCCTTAAGGTCAGCAAGGGGGTAAGGAAACTCACTGTTAAAATCTCCATTTTACTATGCAAGGTTTGAGCTTTATTATCTTGTCATTGCTTAGCCTATTTTTGACTGTCACATCTCAAGTGACTGTCATTCTTCTTACCATAGATTGCATTTACAAATGTCACCAAGCTACATAGTGTGCTTGTTATTGGCTACAATCTTTAGATTGCAAGATTTTGTTATTACCTACAATGTCTCAAACTTTTTGGTATTGCAACCTCACTAATCGGCTATAGTTATTGTTTATGTTTTACTCTGAGGCCTAGGGTTTGTACTCTAATCATGCTCTTACCAATGCTTCTGTTGTTTTTTATTAGGGCTCTCTCAATGTTGATGGCCCTAGGGATAAGCTCGTCATAAGAAGTGACATATTGCATCTTTAACTAAAAGGATAAATCCGTACTGACATTAGCAATGATGATTCTGACTTGTTGCTCCTTAGGAATGGGTCACTTGCTCTTACTAGCTCGCTACCTCCATTGTTGTAGGAATTTTGTGATCAAGTTCAATATTCTGATTTTAGAGTCTTACTGGTTGGAAATCATAGTAAAAATCATAATTTAATAAGTTTTGAATTAGCATTGTAAATGTTTTTAAATATTAACTTTAGACTATCTTCTTTGTTGTAGGGTGGTTGCATGCCAAATTTTTTTTGGTGTAAAAATATTAGAATTATTAGATTATGTTACCCACCTATGAATAAAAATTATTGGAGTGTGATTTGATATTTTTGAAGATCTAAATAGTCAAGTCATAAAAAGAAAAATCATGTCAGATAATATTAGTCTAGAACAAAATGAAGAGACACTTGATAGATTGTGGGCTAGATTGAAAAGAAAGGGTGATGGGAAATATTATTGTCCTTGCAATAATTGCAAGGGCTTAAAGATGAGACGACTTTGAATCACAATAGCTAAGAAACATTGTAGGCAGCATGGTCACGTTGAAGGGGGGCATGATTATTGTCCATTGGTAAGTTGTTCATTATATGTGTTTATATTGATTGAATTTGTAAATGTTTATATTGTTTTAACATTTTATATATATATAATCACTTGATCTGTTGGAAATATGTGCCTCAAACATTACAGGCTGAAACCTCCATTAGAGTCAAGTCGATGTGACATTCTAATTGTCTGGCCGACTAGCAGCTTGTTTCATTCTATTTTGAATAGGTCGCTGTGACCTTGCAATTGTCTTGCTGAAAGGTTGCATTGAGGAGTCTATCGTTGTAACATGGAGTACTCGAGAGACCTCTGGCTGAAAGGCCATTCAATTGTGTATCGGTGAGACTCTTGGCGACTACAGGCTTCGGGATAACTGAAGGTTCTCGCTAAGATGTCTCAGCAAAGTGTTAATCTCTTGCCGACAGCGTATGTATTGATGTCTTCAGGGTAACCCTAATGGTTCGGGAAAATGTCTTAGCGAACAGTGAATGTCTTACTGACAGGAATTCATATGTTGTCTTCGCTGTAGCAAAGAGTCTCGGTGAAAGGTCTTAGCGATAGATAAACATCATGCTGATAGAAACATCTTGTGGGATCTTCGATATACCTCTTAGTGACAGATGAAGCTTTCAGGATAAGTCATAGAGCTCGGTGAGAAGTCTTAGCGAGAGCTACATGTCTCGCTGACATTGTTTTGTGTTGGAGTCTTCAGGGTAACATACGGAGATCGGTGTGTTCTCTCAGCGAAGGGAAATGTCTTGGCCATAGGTGAACACTTCGGTGTAACTTTTTTGTCTTGCTATGAACTCTTGGCGATCGATGTGAGTCTTGTCGACTATCATTTGGAGCTCGATATGACTTAAGTCTGCGGTATACCTTTGGTGACTTGCTATGATCTCTTAGCGAAAGCGGTAAGTCTGGGCGACTACTTGGTGGCTTGGTGTAACTTATGGAGCTCGATAGAACATCCTGGTGACTACGATGACTCTTGGAGACATCAGTATGAAGTATATGTGGCATCGGCAAGAGACTGTTAGTGTCTCACCGAGATGCTAGTGCATTACGAATTCTGTTGACCATTTTACTATCATATGTGGAATCTCGTGGAGGAATAGAGGAAGTCGAAAGTGAACCATTAGTAGTTGGCTCGGTGTGACAGTTCTATGAGAAATCTCAACAGTCAGCGAACACCATGGATATAGTTGGAAGTTGCAGACGCTTGGGGGTTGGATTGTAGTGCGATCGACAATGAAGTGTGAAGAGTTCAAACCATATCAGTGAAGGATTTAAAATCTGTAAAAGTTGTAACTTGGATGTTTTCTGTTCGAAGAAGGTTCATGATGAATGCTACTGTATAATGACACCAGAAAGATAAGTATGGAATTGTATGTAATTTTGATTATTGTAATACAAAGTGATTTCTCTTGGTGTTGTGGGTTTTTCTCTCGTAAGGGTTTTCCCACGTATATCTGGTGTTCATGTGTGTTTGTCTAATACTCTGTTTCTGTAATCTATTTCTTAGTGCATCTCAACTTGACTGTAATTGAAAATTTAAAAGTACTTTTGCATTCTTTCCTGAGGTATTGATGTTAGGAGAATTGTTTTCCGCATCTAATTTTCCTTACATGATCATGATCATGGTTTATTTGTGTCTATCATTATTATAAAGGTGGGGCACCCTAGGGTAGATGATATGGATTATCATAGCCTGGAGAATGTGGTTTTGCAAGCGGATGAACATGGAGCTGTGAATATCGAAGATGAAGTTAATGATCCT
>VDFB02105785.1:452175653-452188497 GCA_007258455.2 Sequoia sempervirens
TATTATATGTTAATGAATGAATGTGAATATGTTAATTAATGAATCTTATATGTTAATGAATGAATGTTGTATGTTATTAATGGATGAATGAATGTTATATGTTATTAATGGATGAATGAATGAATGTTATATGTTATTAATGGATGAATCAATGATTAATGTTATATGATTGGGTTTGGGGAATTGAGAGTGATGTGAGGGGGGGGAGGGGCCAAATGAGCTTTCACTATCGCATGGTTGACCCTGTTAAGTAGAGAATATTAAACTATTCTCGAAACAAAGAGAAGCTCAATAAAGTAATGCACTTTTCAATATAAGAAATGCATCGTTTGAAGCATCAAACCAATATGCAGTCTGTATGTATGACCAGTCGTCAGTCTCTGCAATGGTACATTTCCATGAATATTTAAAAATAAATAAAAATTGATGATTCGTCGCAATTTCGACGCAAACAACCGACGAATCAATAGAAAGGCTCGATGAAGTTTCTATATCTATGACGAAGATTTCTTCGTAGCTGCCCGCAACTTTCATTGCAATTGCGACGAACTTTCAGCATAGACATGAAGCCACTCCTTGCCCATTTCGTCGCACGTTTGATGCACTTTTTGGTGTTCTTCCGACGCTACTCCTTGCTAATTTCGTTGCAAAGTCGATGAACTCTTGGTGTTGTTTCGACGCTAATACTTTCCTATTTCGTCGCACATTCGACGAACTTTTGGTGTTGTTTCGACGCTACTCCTTGCCCATTTCGTCGCAATGGCGATGAAAATTTTTTGTTGTTTTGACACTACTACTTGCCCATTATGTTGAACTAGCGACGAACTTCTGGTGTAATTCGTCGGTGGATACACGAAGTTTTCATCAATAGTCCGACATAATCCTGAAACATTTCACGATGCTATCGACTGACGATTCTTTGCTGTTATTTTGACGTTTGATTCATTGTCATCCTTTCGACGAAAAAATAGCGACGAAAAGATTTTCGCCATTGTGTCGCTCTTCCGACAAAGATGTGTCAAACTGTTGACGAATGGCCGTCGAAAAATGGTGTCAAATTCAGTAGTGTTGTTGCGCTAGGATTTGTGCTTGTTGTTGCGCTTGCTGTTGTTCCAACAACGCTTGTTGTTGTTCTTGTTGTTGTTCCCACAACGCTTGTTGTTGGGCTTCCAATTCTGCTGCTTCTTGCTGCTCTTGGTATTGTTTTAGTGCTTGCTGATATGCTTGCATTTGTGCTGCTTGTGCAAGAAGTTGTGCTTGTGCTTGTGCTTGTTGTGCTTGATATTGAGTTTGTGCTTGAGCTTGTGCTTGCGCTTGTGCTGCTTGTGCTTGTGCGGCTTGTTGCTGCAATAATAATTGTGCTTGAGCGACCCTTTGTGCTTGTAATGCTTGTGCAGCTTGGAAAGTTTGAGCGGCTTGTTGTTGTTGTTGTTGAAGTAAAGCTTGAGCTTGTTGAGCTTGTTGTGCTTGCAATGTGGCTTGTGCAGCTTGGGCGGCTTGTGCGGCTTGAGCAGCTTGTACAGTTTTTTGTTTTTGAACTTTTTGGTATCCTCTTTGGAAAGCGGTTTGCAATGCTGTGTCGAATTGGTTTGATGTGGTGAACGTTGGTGGTGGTGGATTTGGAATGGTGGTGGATGATGATGTTGTGTTGATGTTTTGGCTGTTGGATAGTGGTATTGATGTGATTGGTCCTTGAGAGACCATGCTTTGTGATGTTAGGGGGATGTTCAATGATGTTGCCATTGCTTGTGTGTTTGTCGTTTGTTGTTGCGCTATCAACGACAAATTTTGCGTGTTTGGTGCAATGCTTTGATTCATGGTTGGGATATAGGTTTGATTAATACTTGGTAGGGGAGGGAGCCCTAAACCAAGGAGTGGTGTGGATGATAATGGCAATGGCAGAAGAGGTGGAAATGTGAGAGGTGTGAGTTGTTGTGAAAATGTCGTGGTGTCGAATAAGCCCCCTAGTCCGAATGTATCTCCCTCTTCTTGTGAATTTGTGAGAAGAGGTGTTTGTGGTGCTCTATGAAAAGACGTTGATGATGGGTCATAATGTAAAGTGAGAGGAACATTTTTGTGTAATGGGTTGTTGAGTATGTTTTGTTCCAAGGTGGTGTTTGCGTCCAAGTTTTGATTATTAACAAGGGGATGTGATTGAAGAGCATTAAGGAATGTGTTTCCCTTGTTGACATTGGGTTGTGTTGGAGCAAACGATGTTGTGATTTGTGGAATGTTTTGTGTGATGTTTTGAGATGGAGGTGTAGATGAAATGGGAATGGTGGATGAGATCGAAGGAAATGATGTATCCACTATAGTACTCACATCAAAATCCGAAGGCAACTTGGCCCCTTGTTTTTCTAGTTCAAGCATATACAACGAAGGGTTAAGTCTCATCATGATGTTGATGATTCTATGGTTTTCTGCATTTTGGAGCATTTCCGTCATTTCCTCACGAGACATTCCAAAGGTAAGGTCCTCCCCTTGATTTTCTTCTTGTGGATTTTGGGATGATGAGGGGATCAATGGATTGCTTGATTCGGCGGGATTCATTTATGTGTTTGTTTGGCTAAGATCACTTGAAGCAGGAGTTTCTTTGTGGGCTTCCATACTCTTCTTGTATTGAGATCTCGTTTGAACCATAAAACAAGGATCAATCTTTGAGAATATGGGAGATGAATCTCTTGATTCCTTGGATTGATTGTTATCTTATGTTCCAAAGTGAAAAGTTTTAGGATGTCTTGAGGATCAAAGGTAATGATATGATAATGATGTTTTAGGGATGGATGTTCTAGATGTTTTGGCTTTTGATAAATCTTGAATGAGACACTAGGCTTTTAGGACTTGCGGATTCTTGATTTTTTATTTTTTATTTTAAGATTTTATCCTTGATTTTTGATTTTGGATTTCGATTTGGATTTTGAACAAAAAGACACTAAGATGTTGGATGATGATCTAAGGGATAGCTTTGTTCAAAGGATGATAATTTGAATATGTGTGAGGAGAAAGATGCATCTACCCACACCTATTCAAATAAGATGATTGTTTCACTAAGCATATGAAGAAGGATTCATCTACATACACTAAGCTAGACAAGATGATTTTGATAACTTTGACTAAGTATATGCAAAAGGATGCATCTACACATACCTAATCAAAGGTGTTTTTGCTAATGTTTTCAAGGATTTTGTCTCAATGATTTTGATGATTTTGGTTTTACCACAAAGCCTAGTATCAAGGATGATTTCAAGATTTTCCAAAAGGTGATGATGAGATGGAATTTGTTTTGATGTTTTGGAGGATGGGTGAAAAATGATTTTGATATGTTTTGATCCTAAGATGAACCTAAAAAGATACACTTTGTTTTCCTAGACCTAGGTATTGAAGAGCATGTAAATGCTTCCTAATGACCTTTGTAACCAAGACATGATTTTATTTGAACATTCATATTTCCAATCACTGATTTTTGTGCTTTGGAATTTTGGAGTCTTCAACACATATGAAAGTTCATTTTGCTTAGCTTTGCTTAATGTCTTTATTTTACCAAAAACACTTTCTTCAATTAGGTTTTCAAACTAAGATGTCTAATGTCTTAATTTATTCAAACCCCACAAGATATGTTATGTGGAAATTTAATGAACTCAAGGCAAGGTTTTCCTATTGTTTACTTAAGAAGATAAATTGAGATATAATCCAATGTTTAGAAACCTCTAAGGATGTGAATCCCAAGGGAAAGCAATAACATATGGATTGAGTCAATTGTATTTGTCCTCAAAAGGGTTTGAAATTTGGATAATGTTAAGTGTTTGTTTTGTGATGTTTTTGATCAAGCAATGCATTTGCAACCCAATTACAATCCTATGGATGTGTAAGACAATATTTGTTGGATTCCCACTTGGACAAGTCTAGCTACTTATCTCTAGCGGATGGTTAGATGCTTGACCCCACCGGCTCCCCTCCACGGCTCATTAATGTCAATCGGGGCAGCCAAGCATCAACACCCATGAAACTCCCATGGCATGCTTTCCATCTCTACTAGAAAACCGTAAAAGTGTGGGGTGGCTTCAGAATGACCGTTCTTGCACCAACAAATAGATAAAAGGATTTTGGAAAATTCTAGCACATGGGTTTTAGTAAGGACTTTCCGTTCATAGGAGTTGGCCCAACGTGGCAAGATTCCCCTTTTGGATCCATCTTGTCGGAGTCAACCGCGTGATATTAGCGTTTCTTCCAATATCCACATTTATATCCCGGCTGGAAATACTCTCGGGTTCAAAGTGTTACCGGTTGAGTCGTTCCCTTGGGTGATTACTTTTTCCCAAAAGGCAGGCCCTCTAAGATAAACAAAAGTGAATGAAGAACAAAATTCGTAACTCGATCAATCTTTGATAGCAACAAAGAGAGAGAATATACGCAAAAATGCCCCCACTCACACTCGCACAATAGTTTGTTCAATTTTAAGCCCAAATCGAAGTGTGGAGGTGATTGCTTTGTCTTAACCCAAAATCATGGAAAAGACCTTTTGATTCTCAAGATTGCTATAAAGCACGAGAGAAGTGCATACGTCCTTTTCTAATGGCTTTAGTCTAAGTAAGCCCTCACGAAAAACATAACTACACTTGTTCTTTTTAGATCCTTAAAGCAATATGTGAGTTCATTTTAGAGCACCAAATCACAAGTGAAATAAATTTGTTCAATTGTTTAATCCATAAACAAAATCTAGTAAGTTGTTGATCCTAAGATTCTTTTTAATCCGTTTGTGAGAAACAAACAAAAAGAACTCTTTTTAAACCCAAATGAAAGCTAGTGTTCTAAGAAAAGAAGAAGAAGACAAATCCCTAAGGAAGTGTTAAACAAACACTTAAATGTTTAGAAACACTTTGATTAGACAAGATATCATCACCATGCTCCTTCTTCCTTTGCTTTTGGCTTCCAACCTACAAAGAAGAAAAATAGTTAGATTCTAAAAAAAAAAATAGAAATTAAAAAGTAGAAAACAGAGGAAGAAGCAATCATTAAAACACGTGCTAAAAAAAATCAAATCTCTCCCTTTTACTGTCTTCCAGTGTCGCAACTCATGAAGGCGTCGTTGTTTTTTCCTCTCAGCGGTGCTCTTACAGCGCCGCTTACCAGTCAACGACGCTCTGTGTCAGGACAAAGAGCACTATTGCGTCGCTGTTTTTGCCCAGCATCACTATTTTTGAAAGCGTCAAAGTTTAAGAATTTTTCAAAAACTTCTGCAAATCGGCAAGTCCAGCGGCGGAGTTTAAATTTCAAAAATTCTTGGAAGGATGAGTCCAACGACAAAGTTTATGTTCGTGCGGTGCTATATAGCGACGCTGGCGAGCCTGCGATGCTAAAACAGCGATGCTAACGAGCTCGTGGCGCTAAAAACAGTGACGCTGAGGAGCTTGCATCAGAATTTTCTGTGTCAAGAAAACACAGAAATTTTGAGGAAATGTTAGAAATGTTGATGTCTTGCCCTCCTTCTAGCGCCAAAATGTGAACCCTAAATCTATGTACCTGCAAAACAAAGAGATTAAACACCTTAAGTTAGATATTGCAAGTATAAACAAGGATTCCCCATGGAATCCATTTACAACTCAAACTAGGAATGAACATATTAAAGAACACAATACAAAAGATAAAACAAAGATGAAATCCTAATTTAAATAGCAAACACCTGATCCCATGGGGGAATTGGTGCCAATTTGATGTGAAAATTGGCCCTTTTCAAATTCTTATGATTGCAAGCTTCGATATGTAGATTTGATGAAGAGATTTGATCCACTTTTGATGATGAATGATGAGGACTTCAAGCCAAATCTGCAAAAGAACCTAGCTAAGAACTCAATGGTGTGAAACTTGATAGATATTTGAGCATGGTAACTTTACTCAAATTGTGGATGATCAAATGAGGAGAGGAGCTCTTCATTTATAGGATTTCAAGATGGATGAATGCCCAAATTTGAGCAATGTGGGACTGACATTCATCCAATGATATGGTGCCACTTGTCAAGCTATGAATGGATGATAGTTGTGCAAGATTTGGGGTTTGTGCCAATAAATGCCAATATTTGAAATTCAAATTTGTTGAAATGACATGTAAGAGGGAAGGGGAAAATGCAATAAATGCCACTTAGCTCAAGGCAAAGGACATGTAAGAGGTCTTAAATGCCTTGTTGGATGTACATGTTGACTTGGAATTTTTTGAATTCAAATTGAGAGAATATTCCAAAAGATGCCATGTGAGGGAAAATAGGGATTTAATAAATGAATTAAATCTATTTTCATGTGCAACTTGCATTATCTAGAGGATGTGACATGAGAGATTGAGATTAAAATTAATCAAGGGATTAATTAATTTGCTTGAGAAGATTAGATGATGTGACTTATTTTGGCTTTTAGATTTATGGTTATTTAAAATGGATAAAGAGAGGAATATGATAAGAGGCTAATTAAATAAAAGATTTTTGATTTATTTAATTAAAGGGATGAGTGTTAGAATTGAAGTAAGGCAAAAGGTTTTAATTTATTTAATTTAATGGATAGAATTTAGAGATTTAATCAAATAAATTGATTATTTAATTAAATAGGGATAATTAGATCAGATAGATTGATTTAATTAATAAGAGAAAGTGACTTAATTAGACAAAATGATTTATTTAATTAAGAGAAAAATATTGATGAATTTAATCAAGTAGGGGAATTTGATTAAATGGTTAGACCGAGGGATGATTTAGGAAGAAACGATGTTAGTAAGTCAGGATCAGGTACACGATGTCAATCAGTGTATTTTCGATGTCTACACTATTAATTCCTCAAGCCGATTTTTCTCAGCATTGTTCGACTATGATGTTTAGTTTTGGAGAAGCACAGGTGGGGCAGCCGGTTGGTTCTGTTGACCTGGAGGAAATTTCGGTCCTTGTAAATACAAAGACAACTGAGGTGGCTAAGCATAAGCATGTTGTTGTTGGGGAACATGAGAGTAGGCCTTTTGTTGCTGAGGAGCTTGGGAATATGTCGGTTGTTGCAGATACTGGGGCATGAGAGGTGCTTGACTCATTGGTTGTTATAGGTGTGGGACTAGGGGTAGTTGAGGCACCTGGTTCATAAGAGGTGTCTAATGAGAAAATTCCTGATTGAGTCCCTAAAACTGCATTAGATGAGCAACTGGTCCAAGAGACGACAATGGACCGAAGATATATTGTTCCAAATCAGCACTTTCTATAACTACTTCCACATAAGCGTCCACCAACCTGGTGAGTGGCGAGTGCATTCTCTTTACCAATGTTGCAGTAAGATTGTCTAGTGCTGCATAATAGATAGGCAAGGCAATAACATCATTAAGCGCATACGGAGCTTGAAGTCTCATATACGCATGGTGGAATCAATCATTGAAGGAGTTGATTAGCTCATTAACTTCCCTAAGTATGGACGAGAATTGTCGATACAACCCCAAAGGGCCAATTAGAATCTTATATTTTTGCAAGAAGGCGTTCATCATCAAGTCCCATGAAGTAATTGATCCCCTGGGCAGATTGATGTACCAATAGAAGGCCTCTTCCCCCAATGAGTACAGAAATATTCTACACGCTATGTCCTCATGATCAATTTGCATATCCTTTATCATTGTCTCAGATATTTTGATGTGCTCTTCCATTTTCTTTGGAGGATCTCGTGGATTAAACTTGGTGCAGAAGCTCTCTGGATTCTTAGACATGCCATGGTAGGCAGAAAAGTGCAATAGAGAGGGATTTTGTGCCCACCAAGCCATGGCGGGAGGTGGAGGTGGTACTTGCTATTGAAGAGCAACAACTTGGGACTATACAGGGGCAACAGCTGTGTGAACTTCATCTTGGACTGAAAGGGGCGGGGTGGAGGCAATTCCCTGGCTGTCGAAAGTAAGAGGCCCGAAGGTAGTTTGGGACAATGAAGTAGGAAGGGTGAAATTTGATGAAGGAAGCAGAGTGTGGGATGGATGGAAGGCGGAGGAAGGTGAGCATGGAGATGAAGTGCAAGAGATGGAGGAGGAAGAGGATGAGACGATGTCCCTTCCTTTGGTTCTCTTAGCCCTCGTGGGGGGCTACAACTCTTGAGACTCCCCTTTGTTAGGTGTTGATCTTAAAACCCTTTGAAACCATTTAGGGGAGAATGATCCAATTTGATCCAACTTAACTCAATGCCCTCCTTCTAGCGCCAGTTCTATTGATGGGTGTTTTAGCACTTTCTCAACACAAGCAGTGCATAGGTGCATTACCTCTCTTGAAAGGAAATCTTCAACAATGAATTGTTGAAAATCACCCTAAGGTCTCTCGGGTGTCAGGTCATGACTTTCATGGATACCTCAGTGGTTTTTATGTGATTTTACTAGTAATAATAGGGCAGACTTACAAGTTGGAAGGAATTGGATCTTTTAGAAGTTTTGAAGATAGGGAAGTCAGCTATTGAATTGTTGTAGGTTTGGGACAATGATCAAGAACTTTTGTTTTTCTTTTATATTTAGATTTACAATGTGCAAGAACCTTAGCTTAGGTCATTTATTAAAAAAAGAAAAAGGAGTAGGGAAAGAGGTAAGTTCCTAGATTTACAAGTAACTATGAACAGTGATCATGGAGGGTTCTATTGTGGACAACTCCCTTAAAACATAATTTAATTTAACCAGAAAACTCACAATATCATGAAATTTGTGTTATCTTTTAAGGACTGCAAGTATTCTACCATTCATTCACCATAAACATGCATGAACAAAAGATAAAAGTTTGGAGCAACTTTCGATCTAAGTCTAGACTAACTTTGCACAGCCATCTACCAGCAGTAAACAATAAAAAGTATGGACAAGAAAGTCATCAACACAACATAAATCTATACAACCATTGAACAACATTACCAAATTTACCAAAGCAATATAAGATCATGAAGAACAACAAAGTAAATCTAACTAAATCAACTAACTATGGGAGATGAATCATGAAACATGCAAAGAAATTCATAAATCCACCAAAGTTAATGCATTTCTATTAAAATATCTACAACATGTATTTACAACAACTCAACTCTCCCTTGAAAATGAGAGGAGACCCCCTATTTATAGTGCTCAAAAAGTAGAATGAATGGCCAAGATTAATTTGCATTGTGTGGCTAAGATTCATTTTACACTAGGGTTTCACCTACCCACATATATTTTATAATTTAAAATTACATTTTTTGTCATTTTCCCTATTTCATCCTTTAGTGGCAGCACTGTAGTAGTTTTGTCTTCTAGTGCTTTTCCCTTTGCTACAGCTACTTTGTGAGATGCTCTTCATCAATAATAGGGTCTCCCTCCTCCTTCTTGTAGATTGCATACTCCATGAATTTGTCGATTATTGTCTGGAGTTTGTCAAGCTCTATTATCTCAGCCTAGATCATTTGTAAATTCCACCTTTTGGACCAATTCGTGAGTGTATCCCAATCGCTGTCACATTTGGTCGTATTATCTTTGATTTTCTCTAATTGGGAAAACACTCAGGCAACAAAACTCATGAAGTCAGTGCTTAGATTTCCTGACATTCCATTCTCCATTTTCTAAAAGAAGTGCGGCTTGATCTTTTCAACATCTAACTCAATGACAGGCACATTATAGTCTGTCAACAACTTGATATATTCTTCACATGTTTCCCTTACTTCCTTTGCCCAGTCGATGTCTTGTTCTACCCATGGGAGAATTTGTTCCAATATTTATTTTCGGTGATCAAATCTAAGCTTCCACATATCCACGAGCCAATGGTCATTCTTTGCAAAGGAGAGCTCCTTCTAATATAGTTTTTCTGGCATATTCAAAATGGCTTCGATCTTCGGGTATGTTACCCTGTATTGTTTGGGGAAGTTGGTGCAGAATTTCCTTGTTCCTTCAAGGCATCTTTGTACTTCCAAAAGCTTATTGGTTGTCTTGATAGCATGATTTAAGCCCATATTTCCAGCGTAGAGGACTTGCTGGAACCAATCTTCTGTAGTCTTTTCCCACTGCTTCCTTCTTTCCAACTTGTCAATTTGTTCCTTGGATAGAAGTTGGGGTGGAGTGTAGGATGTTGTAGGCACTTCCTCCATTGTTGACCACTATCGAATGTAGCCTACCAAATCCTCTATCTACGCTTTCATCTCTTCCTTGGAAATTTTATCCTGGCACATTTGATGTACTGCGGTGGCAACTAATTCCTTGAGGTGCTCGATCTTTTGTTATCTGGAGGCTGTCCCCAAGTTGATAGTAGAAACATTATAACTAATCCCCTCCTCGCCAACCACGGGTGTGGCTACCTACACTATTTTGGATCTTGAAGCATCCATTGTCATTTTAGACCAAATTTTTGGCTTCTTTTCTTTCTTTGTGCCAATTTGTACTCGAGCTAAGCTAGCCTCGAGTCTTGATTTGGGGTCTTTGGGGTCGAGAGTCTTCTTTACCAACTATTTTTCCAGCTACTCAGGAATTTGTTACTTCCCCTTGGGTGATTCATGGTCACCTTCCATTTCATCTCTTACAATTTCCACTTCCCTATCCTTTGGAGCTTCTTGCTCTTTTCTTGCATCTTTTTCTTCGTCGAAATCTTGGATAAGCACTGTGCATTTCATCATGGATTGGGAAGGTGTGTGCTTCTTGGGGCTTTCCTTCTTAGGAATCCTTTCTTCTTTGTCTTTGTGTTCAAATTCTTCTGGATGCTCCTCTTCTTCATTGAGCTCTTTCTCCTCTTTATCTACCTTTTCTTCTTCTACGTGTTCCCTTTCTTTTTCGGTGGGAGAAGGAATTTTTTCATCATTTTTGGGGCTCTTATCTTGCTCCCTTGTAGGAGGTTCAACACCTTCTTCCATCTTATCACTTGTATCTTTCTCTTCCTCTGGTAGCGGTCTCTCTTCCTCCTCTCCAACATTCTTTAAATGTTGGGCCAATTCTTCCTCCAAATCTGGATAGAAGGTTTCTATGATGTACTCTCTTGCTTCATCCCCTTCACCTTCTTTAGAGGATCCAAATTTTTCACTTTCATGAACCACCTTATCAATGACCAGAGGCTAATACTTGGGGTGTTCAATGTAGTCATTTGCCTCCTCCTCTAGTTTCTTAGAGACCTCACATGATTGGCTCTCCAATTATTTTGATATCATCATTGTTGCGATCATCTTTGGGGGCTCAGGGAGAGGTGATGTAGATTGGCCAGCGACAAATTGTGTTAAGGCAGCTTGTACATTTGGTTCAAATAGCATGCTGGAGAGCTCAGAGGGAATGGTTTTTATATACTTCGCGAAGGACTCAGGAAGTGTGAGTGTTGGCATTGTGGCAGTGGCTATGGTGAGTGGAAGCAATGTTATCGATGACATGGAGGTGGAAGAAAGCAAAGATGCAATGGAAGATGAAGAATCAATCGTCACAACTTGGGTGATAGGAGGGGAAGAGGCAAGGCACATGAAAATATTGACATCAGGAGGAGAGCTGGCAACCATCGCCTGCTAGGTGGGAAAAGGGGCAACATTAGTTGCTATAGCAGTGCCAGAGGTAGCCGATGGAGATTGGGGTTGCTCAACCTCAATTTCTTCTTCTCCCTCTCAGAGCGGATCTTCTACAATAGTGGGAATCTTCGTGAAGTTGCCTGCCCTCTTGTGTTTCTTGGGAGGTTCTCCCTTCGTAGCCTTTCTTGCGTATACCTTCAGGCCTAATTGTTGTTTCATCATTTCTTTCCTCTTTCTTATTCTAGTGGATGGAGGAGATTTAGACATTTGCCCCGATGGGGTGGTAGTAGTGTCAGTTGTTGTTTCCTTGCCTCCACTTTTAGTGGCACTCTTCGTCTCTTCCTCCTACTCAATGTAAGTCAGAGGGATACCTTGTTGCTTCAATTGGGCAATTTTCCCCTCAACATTGTGTCCATGGGCATATTTGGCACCAAGTGCTTTTTGTAGTTTACCATAGGGATCCATGCGCGGCATGGAAGGGTGGCATTTCAAATGATATTCAGCCAACTCCTTTTTTGAGTTATCGGTGCACTAGGAGGTGTGAAGCTCATACAATCCTTGACCAAAAGAGAGGGGGTAGGGAACCCCTGCCAAATGCTTGTTGCCTAGAAGAGCATGTAATGGCCGCAGTTGTCGAGAGAGCTCTAGCAAAATAATTTGGTCATTGGGGCATCGGGGCAGCCTATATGGCATATCTGAGAAGCCTTCTGCTCTGATATACGTGAACTTTGGGAATTGAATAAAAAGGAAGGTGAATCGCTTAAGAAAAGCATTCCCACTGTGGGAGATTCTCCTTTCAAAGTCCCCTCTAAGCACCCTAATAATGTATGCTATGAAAGCATCATTCACTTTGCAGTAATCTTGCTTGAAATTATTGAATTGTAGCTAGGGGTATCTGTCATAGACTTTCAATGGCCTTGTTGGTTCCACATCAGGTTCTCTGAATAAGCCATGATATTGTCTTCGCTTAGCCAAAGAGTACACTAGATAAGAATTCATATAAAAGCTCAAAGTCTTCTTTATTGCTATAAATTGTTCATGGAAATAGTCACTGATTATTTCTGGCCAATAAAACTTAGTATTTCCATTGAGAATCTCCTCTACAATGTAGACCATCCATTCTTGAAAGTAAGTAGCAGTAGGGAGGCCCATGACTCTGCTTAGCATTGTCACTAAGTCATGATATTCTTCATAAAAGTCGCTGCGAAATAATTCTTGAGGTACCTTGGTAGCACTGCCCCTCTTCTCCTTAAGCCAATATTGATTGATTAATTTCTTACATTTAAGGGGATTTTCATCCCACACCCCCTGGGCATCCATGATAGTCGGCACTTCCATTTCCCTAAAGGTTGGGATGTGGAAAGTTTTC
>VDFB02105785.1:452188597-452253362 GCA_007258455.2 Sequoia sempervirens
TCTCTCTCTCTCTCTCTCCCTCAACTAAAAAAGTAAATCATTAAATGAAAAAGTAAAGAAACAAACATTCAATGACAATATTTGATAACTGTGCCTTTCATCACATTGAAATTTAATATTCAAGTATAAAAATAATAAATAATAATTTTGCATCTCAAAAATTAGTTTTCTAAATATTCAAGATATATTCCTACTTCAAACATCACAATTAATTATTGAAATGAACTAAAAAGATAATGAAAATATTCAAAATAAAAAATAAAGAATGAAAAAGATACATGTATATAATCTAATGTTTCAAAATAAAACTGAAAGCATCATTTTTAATATTAAACTTTAAACATTCTTGATCAATTTTTAAAAATAGTTTTGACAAATAGAAATTTAAAAATCAGTAATTAAAATAGTAGGTTAACTATTCAAACTGATCCCTATTTATCTTTATCTTTAAAAAAAATGAATTTACTAAAATAAAGAGAAATTATGAATAGACCCGGGCCTTAAAAGAAGTCATAATTGCTGATTCTCCTAGGAAACTACTTTCCAGTACCTAGCACAACAGACTGGGTAAACGGATAAGAGCTGCTTCAGTTCTTGCACAACAGACTGATCAAACAAAACACATGAAACCAAAGGGGGTAAAAGAAACAATCAGAGGAAGGCAGGCCATTGTCAAATTTCATTGACCACTCTACTGGTGCGACCTTGATATAGTACTTAGAAATTTCAATAAACAACAGATCTATACCTCAAAAACATTTAATTTCCATGACACCACCATATTATTTCTAGCTTTATTTAATTGAAGGTTCAACATAAGACACACATCCACAAAGCATGAACAAAAAACAAAACAAACAACTCTTTTCCTATGAAATAAATTCTAGAGCTATCAGGATAAACAAAGATAAACTGATCCTCAACTTATCAACTGAGCGTGAAATAGTGGCAGTTGGCAAAAGAAACTCAACCAAATAACCAAATGTTAAAAACCTTGAATAATACAACCCTAGTCTCGATCCTAATGTGTAAGAAAGCCAAAGAGTTAGAACTTGGTCCAGAATCAGCTAGTTTTTATATGCAACATACTGTATAAATTTATATCCAAAACCACCAGACAGGGGATGAAACCTTTGCTGTCGAAACTCCAGAATGCATTTCTACCAAGCAGGCAAATGACAGATAAAGTCATGTTTTAAAGAGATCCTTTTACTCTCTCCAATCTCAATGTTTTCTTAGAGCCATGATTAAAACAGTACATCTCTAAAGATTTTGACAGATAACTGAGAGATGATTTGGAAAGCTAAGCACAAGCTAGGATTTGATGACAATACCATAGGATGGATCAAATGCTGCTTCACCATAGCCTCTTTCGCAACCAAGGTAAAAACCAAACTACAATCCTTCCACCCCATGAGGGGGCTAACAAAAGGAGACCCGTTCAGTCCATACCCATTCATTCTTATGAGCAATAGCCTTTTGCATCTCTTGTATGACGGAATGAACAAAGAAAAAATCTTAGATATACCACCTGTGAATGGAGAATTCAGGTACTCTAACTTCCACTTTACAGATAACCTTGTTTATCTTCTTCAATAATAATAAGAGATAGAAAATTTTAAAAAATATTTATATCCACCAACAAGATTCAGGACAACACATAAATCAACAAAATTAGGAGTGGTCTTTGCAAATAAATATGCAAGCTAAAACAAAACAGCAAACCCTACAGATTAAAGAACAAAAGCTATCTATTACCTACTTGAGTTTCATGCTTCATTTGAAGGTCTCAAAAGAGTTATGGAATCCAGTGCCATCTAAAATTCAGAACAAGCTGAGCAATTGGACTAACAAGTGGCTTACTTTAGCCAGTAGGGTCCAGCTAGTGCAAGCTGTTCTGCAGGCAATATTGATACACCTTCTATCCTTATTACCTATACCAGCTCAAGTAAGTGGAAAAAACACTACAGAACAAAAGGACTTCCTCTAGCAGGAGGTACAGATACCCAATTCAAATTCCTATTATGAAATGAGACACAGTATTTGCCTCTATAAGGAATGAGGATCTCAATATCAGAAAGGTTGGTCAGTTCACTGTTCCATCATGCCCTGGAAATTATACTTGCCTAGAGAATACTATGGTGTGTCGCCATTTCTCACACAGCCGAGTAACATTTATCGATTCAAGCTGTGGAAATCAACAAATTAGAACTCTTAAATAGACATATGGGTTGGACTGTGTTTGTGTATACAGCTCTTCCCTGGATTCTGTATCTAATAAAGGAATGAAAAACAATTGACTTCTACCCTCTCTGTCATATTATTAAGATGTTTATCGCCATTTCTACTATACAGTGTTTAAACGCACAATGAAGATAAGATGAAACATCAACTAAAAGCTCAATAATAACAATAAGTCTGTCTCCTGTGTTTTCCTTTTTCATTCGGATACTATAATGGAAGATCAAATTCTGAATACAACAAACTCCTCGATAGATTATAATAATTTTTTGCTCGATGGAAAAGCACAATTATATTAAAATCTACTTACAACGAATGTGTAGGTATGCAGGTTTGGCCTTGCTGGAGAATCAAATAAGACAATGAATGGTAAGAGCACTGGCATAAACCTTGCTGAGTAAGGTTAAGACTATTTTTGAGGACTGACAATTGCTCTGTTTAAGATATACATCATGTATATTGAAAAAATATCAGCAATCAACGATTCTGTATGTAATATGTCCCAATCGAGTGCCAATAATGAGCTGGGCAACTACAGTAGAAGTAGAGGTGCAACCAAACCGGTAGATCTTGCCTGGACTTCCACTTGATTTGGGCATAATTTTAATATAGTATATTGCCTGCCAGAATTTGAACCTGCGTTAGCTGGTTAGCTGGACAGAAGGTTCTCCAGTTTGCTGCTACTCCACACCCTGATGGACTACCATATGTAGTTTCTAGGAATGTATTGCTTTCACTTAAAAGGTATATGCTTTGATAATTATATTTATTTTCAAATTTGTAGATGCAATGTAAACAATTATACTTCCATCGTGTTATTTCTACTGAAATAAACGTATATTTGTTAATTTTTTTCTTTTTCTTTGTATGATAGTTTTGCAGGACCTAGTGATACTCCTCTTCCACCTGGGACTTTTGAGGCTTTTGTGAAAGTTCCAAGTTTTTTACGAACCCACACACAAATTTTCTGTACAAGATCATTTTTAAATTTTTTGCAAATTCATATGTATGTTTTTATTTGTGTTATTCTGTAGAATTTTTAGTTACCTAACACTGAACAGAATGAAATACCTATTTACTTCTTTTACAATATAGTAGGTGATTTAATATATGGTGCATGGAATAAATTTATTATAACATATAAAATTTAAATTCATAGCATTGAATGCTAGTTTTAAAAAATGAGCAACTATCTTGCTCCATTAGAGAAAATTTGGGCATCATGTATATACAATCCCATTCTGCAAATATCAGCAAAGCACTAATAAGCTCGGCGCTGTCCTACATCCCAGTGCTAAAGAAAGCAAAGAGGGTTCATATTTTACCAATGGATAGGGTACTTCGAAAGTATATCTCATGGGTATTCAGGATTCATCAGAGGACAGGTAATTTCTTTTATGGATTTCAGTTATAAGAATGTCAGCATGCTAATTAGGATCATTAACAGAGGGCTTATAAAACCCTTACACTGGACATATTCATAGGCAATAAATAAAATCTCACTTTGAAAACACACCACATGGATATCAATAAGTACCTGATAAATCCCTATAAATGAAAAGCATCTTCAGAACAGGGTAAATCCCAATTTGAAAATCTTATCTGTGACATTCCCAATCAATTGTAAAGAAATGAAAAAATCACTATACTGGGTGTACCTCTATGTTTGTCAATGTTCTGCCACTGAGTCAACTAGCCTTTTCCAAGAACAGCCATCAAAGCCAACAAGACATCCGGGAAAGCGAATCAGACATTTTGCTTCTGCTTTTCCACTGCGTAAAAATTCCAAGTACAGTAAGCCTTAGGCAAAATGTGCTGAAAATTCTTCTTCTGTTAAACATAAATCACCCCACATACAATCATCTCATCAACTGGTTAGCTGCATGAAATTATCTTGCATGACCATAGGAGGAGGCCTGAGATAAAAGTCAAAGCAATGGGAAGAGAAAATTGAGAGCACCATAAGAGAGGGCCTAATTTAATTTCCACACTAGAGCTCTTCCACCTCTTAGCAGGCTGAGGCTCTTCTGACAAATAAAAGCTCACGCCCTTTATTCTCAACTCTTGAATGCATCTGCTCAGAGACCTCAAATAAGTCTTGTTTGTCTACAAGATCTTTACAACATTGCCTTGACCAATTAGCTTGTGCAGAACAACACAACTGAAAACCAAAGAGATCACAAATGGTATAGCAGCAGGGATCCGCCAACTCTTACAAGTGTCAGCAGAACAATTCCATGAAAGCCAAAAAAGAAACAAACAATTTGGAAAATTTCTGATATGATGCTCTGAATCCTCTTATAGCAACAATTTACTCCTCCCTCTGCCACAATTTGAGCAGAAACAGTCGGCCCTTGCTCTCTCCAATTTCTTGACACCACCCATACTCGCCTTCATCAGTACCCCATCTTGACAGAATAAGATCTCAACTCTCTTAAAAGCTAAAATCGTGAATCAATCAGAAAATTCCTGCAAATGGGTGTTTACATCAGTACCCATCTTATCTTAACAGAATAGGTTCTCAGCTCTCTTAAAATTCAGATTGGGAAGAAATCAAAATGCTTGTACGATCGTTCTGTCCAGGGATGCTTTATTTGAAGAACTTTGTAAAACGGTGTAAGGATAGTTCGTTTGTTGAGGGGACGGTTATGACTTCTAAATATAAGTAAATGCCCGTTGCTTTTGCTTTCTCGTACTTCTTTTTTTAAAATTTCAAAGAGCAATCACTATCTTAGGAGTCTTAA
Organism: Sequoia sempervirens; assembly: GCA_007258455.2. NCBI lineage: Eukaryota > Viridiplantae > Streptophyta > Pinopsida > Cupressales > Cupressaceae > Sequoia > Sequoia sempervirens. The sequence continues at coordinate 452,193,583 of VDFB02105785.1, forward strand.
ACTGTTTTATCTTCTCATACTTAGGGTAAATACCCTTGAATTTCCAAGTCTTAACATCATGGCTTTCTCTTTGGTTGCCATAATTATAAAGAAACTAATGCATTGAATAGGATTGGATTTGAGTAGATTTTTTTAAATCTACTTGATAAGTCAAAGGCTTGTGATTTGCTTCCTACCATTTGGTTGTTATTGTACTCACTCACTTCCTCAAAGTTTGAGTTTTGAGTGGGCTTATCTAATTTTGTCATTTAGTTAGTTTTTGGTGTTAGAGATGTTGGGCAAGTGTAGATTGATTTCCATTATATTTTTTAAATATTAATTTTTGAGTGAACTAAGTCTATTTGAACATTTCACTAGGCACTTGAGGTTAGGAATTTGAGTTTCATGCATGTTTGTTAAAACTTGGCTTCTTCATTTATTTGTGTTTTGAATGAACTAAAACTATTTGAACACTTCACTAGGCACTTGATATTAGAAATTTGACTCTCATACATATTTATTAAAATGAAGCTTCTTCATTAATTAATGTTTTGAGTTTGGAGGATTTTGAGACTAAAAATTTCTCTCATACAATTTTTTGCTCATGATAAAATTCCTAAAACTCATTTAATGAAATGGGTTCCAACTCCCATGAAGGCTAAAAGTGCTTCACTATTTTCTACGTATCTTAGAGTGTCACTCTTATTGAGCTTATGAGGAGTCTCATAAATAAATAGATGGTTGTGAAGCTTTAATTGCAATTTAATTTTTGAGGAGGATGTGCAACATGTGAGGTGCATGGGGATGAGTCAAGCAAAGGTTTGCACATATGAATTTTCATATGTTTACATCTTTGTCATATATTCAATTTTACTTTTCTAATATTGATATTCAATTTAAACTTTAGTAATTTAACTTAGTTTAAATTTTTTATTTGATAATTTAATTTGTTAAATTTATAATAAAACTTAATATTTAGAGTTTAATCTAAATTTAATTTATGATTTAGAATACCTTTCTGAACTTTAAATTATAATTTAATTCATAAGTATATAATTTATAATAATTTATAATCTAATTTAGAACAATTTATAATTTTGTAATCTAATTAAGCTAAAAGGTTTTTATAATAACATAGGAGTATACATAAAACTAAAACATAACCAACATAGATATAATAACAAGAAAACTATAAATTGAGTCTTATGTAAATAAAATAAAAGAAAACAATTCTTTATAAATTTAATTCCTTAAACTCATTCTAAGAAACTTCATTCACAATATTAATTTCCAAACACTTATAATCAGCATTATATATATATATATATATATATATATATATATATATATATATATGAATTCATAAATATAATAAATTATGTATTTAAAAAATTATAAATAGTATTTATTACTATATTACTATAATAGCTCACTTCCAATATTTTTTATTTGTACTCTCATGCACACCAAATAGGAATCTATATGTTTTTTAGAAGATTGATGAGACTAGTTTTGCATTTGCCAAAATTATACTTGATGTTTCAATTGTTGTTGATGTAAATTCCTTTCTTTGTGATCACACATTATTTTTTTCTTTATTGGCACCAACCTACTAAGCCAAACAATTCTAGATTGGGCAATTGATAATTGAAATCTATTGCCAATATTTCATTTCATCCCAAAAACTTTTTTACTGCAACCTTTGAGTATAAGGATATGAGAGATCATATATTAGACAAAAATGGATGGATTCTTAGTGAGGTGCATTTATTAATTGAAAAATAGTGTCTAAATCTTAATCTTATAAAATGTGGACAGATAAATTCTCTAATTTAGACTCACTCGAATAACCTTCATGTGGAATTTTGGTTAATGGATGTGTCTTCCATTATTAGAAATGACTTGGGGAACTTGTGTCAATTGATGATGAATGATTGGTGAAGAATTCGATATTGTTGCCTAATTATGTGTGGTTGCAATACTCAAAATCACAAAGACCTTAACTTTATGTGTGATAAATGGAGAATGGGTGAAATCAATTAGGGTTGAAGAGAATAAATTATTTTGTCTAAAAAGTGGTAACCACTCACATTTCATAAAATATTACCCCAAGGATCAACTCTAAAAATAGAAACAAATCTAGATTAAAAATACTAAAACACTAGTTCTTGCCCTAGTCCAATTACTCACTATTATTGAATTAGACCTTTTATAAACTAGGAAGGTATGTAATAGTATTTCATTTGTTCCTTTTAATAATATAATTTTTGGTGTAGATCCTCTAGAGGAAGAAGAGTAAATAAGTTTAGGACTAGGTTTGAATTAGATGATGAGTGAGGAATCAAAAATGTAAGATGTGCTAGCCAATTTGTAGCTAAGATTTTGAAGGCTAATATTGATTCTTGGAGGAAGAGGGGGATAGAAACTAATAAAAAAGAGAGGAATGCACTCTATATGGAGGGTAACCTAGCATTAATCATTATCTACTAAGATATATGGGAGGAAGCCCCTCCCCTATAGGGAAATTAATATTTCCAGTTAAAATGTTAGGGGATTCTTCCCCTAACATAAGTGGCGTGACCTAGAACCATATCGAAATAATGTTGGTCAATATCTTCAAGTTTTATAAAATTAAGCTATGCAAGGTACAAATGTACATATATTTCTCAACCATTATCAAGGGTGGGATGACATCTTTATGAAATCATTTGGCACTTTTGGAGGAATTAAGACTTTTTGGAAACCAAGTAAAGTGTTTATTTAGCCTAATATGATTACCTCTTCTAATTTTTTTGTGGAATCTATTTAGATTATTGCATTGGATATTCATTTCAAGATGATTAATGTATATTGAATGGTTAAGATGATAAATCTCTAGTTTGGGCTCAAATTCTAGAATTTTTGCATCTAGTAAAAATGAAAAGTGCATTATTGGTGGGATTTCAATGTAATATTATCATGTTATGAAAAGAGTAGTGGTCTTTCTCACATATCCCAATCATATAAGGCACTTTTTAAATTTTATAAGTGACAAAAATCTAATGGAAATAGTAACAAAAAATAAGTTAGATACATGGACCAATCACAAGTCCATTTTTATAATATCATTGAAAGATTGGATAGATTATTGCATAATAAATGTTGTCTTGCACATGCACACTTTTTTTACTTCATTTATTGTCCCATCTCTAGGTTGAACCACATATTGAGCATGATTTCCATTAGTGGAGGTCATCCCTCATAGAGTTTCCCTTTCAAGTTTGAATTGATGTGGTTTAGAAATAGTAATGATTTGGAGTTAATCAAGGATATGTTGACAACAATTGTTACACAAAAGGGTTATAAAATATTTTTCTTTTCAAAAAATTTAAATTTCTAAAGAAATAATTGAGGGATTGGAATAGGACCATGCTTTCAAAAATGCATTTTATGACATTTAATGAATTGAATTATACCTAGAAGATCTTAATCAAAAAATTATACATAAGGGAATGTTTTAAAAAGATTAATTGAAAATAAAATATTTGTTGGTAGAACATTGAGTTTTTTGTGAGGGAGAAGATCTTCTAGAAATGAAAGTCTTGGGAAACATGGCTTGAAGAGGAAAATTTAAATATAAAATTTGTTCATAATGCTTCAAAATTTACATGAGAAAAAATAGAATTGAATCAATAATTGTATAAGATGGTGGCATTTAGATATCCTTGTGGATATCCAAATAAAATTTATTCACCAAAAAATATATTGATGTTTGAGGATGGTACATACGTATTTCAAATTATGTCAAATATTAAAAATATTCCTTGTGGTTTCAACATGCAATAATTCCTTTCTTATGGCACCAATAATGTTGGAAGAAGTTAGATGTGTAACTTTATAAATTCCCCCAAATAAAGATTTAGGGATGAATGGTTCTACAATATATTATATTGAAAGTGTTGGTATACTATTATCATGAAAATACATAATATTATTGAAGATTCAAGAATATTTAGTAAATTTATTAAACATCTAAATGTTACAAATATTTCTCTCATTTCAAGGAAATCATGTTACAACACTTTTACTAAATTTTTCCCTATCTCTCTCTACAATATAATATATAAAATTATTTTGAAGGTCATTAATAATTGATTGAAAGGAATTCTCCCCAAGCTTATATCACAAAATCAAATAAATTTCACTCCTTGTCAAAGAAATTTTTATGGTGTTATAATAGCTCATGAAGCTATTTATATGATTGAATTCTCAAAGAAAAAACATGATAATGGTGTTTAAATAAGGCACATGATAGAGTGTTTTACCCTTTTTTATGATGGTGCTTTGCAAATTTGGTTTTAGAATGTTCCAAAATAGCTTGATTGGATATTCAATTATATATCCACATCTTTTCTCTCCATATTGATTAATAGTTATCTATGTGACTTATTTGATGTATCTAGAGGATTGTGTCAAGTGGATCCTTTATCCCCTTTCCTTAAATTATGTTCAAGGAAAAGGCTTTTGGCTATGTAGTTAAGGCTAAAGCAAGTTTTGGGGTATGCGGTGGGGTTAAAATTATGTAGTGTATCTAAAAATGTATCCCTTTTATATTTCCACACCTAATTTGGAATTAATATTAAAATGAACTCAATTATGCCTTAATTTAGTGTTGTAATATGTATTTTACATATTCACATTAAGTTTAGGGCCATATTAATTAAAATGGACTTAATTGTGCCTTATTTTAGTGTTGTAGAGTGGACCTCTTTACACTTTCACACTTATTTAGGGATACCATAATTAATTGAGGTTAATTTTCCTTAATTGGATCCTTTAATTCAAATCCAAGCATAATTAATTACATTTTTTGAAGAGGAAACCAAACATTCATTAATTCCTAAACATAACACTTCTCATTGAGCAATGTGTGCCCTAGGTGAGTAACCTAGGACCCATTCACCCATGGGAAAATGGATCCTCACTTAGAGCTAGGATCTAAATTTAATTTATGTTTTTGGTGATACGTTAACATATTCAAATCCATATTCACATGTTAGCTTGTGTTATTTGAATTTCAGGAAATTAATGTTACATATCTATAAATATAAGGTCATTTCACTATGTTTCATCTAAGTTTTAAAGTGTTCAATTACAAGAACTAAAGTGGGATTTCAAGAGAATTTCAAGGCATTCAAGAGTAGGTTCAGTGAAGAATTATTGTAGCAATCAAGATCCTATTTTCAAGTCAGAATCTTTTTACATCATGCATGTTATTGGAGCTAATATGGTGATGTAGATTTCATGATCCATTCAAGTATTCAAATAAGTGTTTACAATCATGTTTCAAGATCAAGATCCACTTCCATTGAAGTTATTTCATGCAAGTTACAAATCTACATTCCAAGGTTCATTCAAGGGTTTGGTGAGTTGTGACATAGAGTTGTTCATTCATCATTCATTTCATGCTATTTCATTTCATTTCAAGGTTTAATTACCAAAACAGGGTTTGACCAAGGAAAACCCCAATTCACAAAAAACAAAACATTTCCCCCCCTCTCTGTGTGTTGTAGATTTATTTCCCAAATCCCAAATTTATTTCCGAATATCCGATGGTGAAAATTGAGAATTTATAAGTAAAAACACAAGAGCAAAGGACCCAAAAACAAATTTTAAAGAGCCCTACCTAGGACCCATTCATCATAGGGCCAATGAGTCCTTATACAACTTCTTAAAACACCATTTTGTGAGAGGTACACAATTTTTATCCCTTGTAGATTTTCGAGAAACTTTGTAGGTTCCTTTAGTTTTATGTTTAATCTATTAAATCCAATTGATAGATTGCATTTTGGAGTTGATTTTATATTTTTAATCTTTCTCCCCAAAGTGTTGTTTGACCTAGACCCTTAGTAAATATACATATAGTTTAAAGAAGGAGGTGCAATAATCCCCAACTTATCCTGGCGATACTCAAAAGTATCCTTACAATGATCTATTATACTTAGGGATGAATGGTTCTACAATATATTATATTGAAAGTGTTGGTATACTATTATCATGAAAATACATAATATTATTGAAGATTCAAGAATATTTAGTAAATTTATTAAACATCTAAATGTTACAAATATTTCTCTCATTGTAGTTGTTCTATTATACTTCTTCTAATTCTCCATTCAAGAAAGAAGACTTAAAATCCATTTGATAAACTTTAAAATCCTTATATGTTGCAAAATCAAAAAACATCCCGATAGCTTCCATTCTTGCCATCAGAGCAAATTTTTCCTCAAATTCTATTCCCTCTACTTTTGAGTAGCCTTTACACACAAGCCTTACCTTGTTTCTTACCATTTCACTCTCATTTAGTTTATTCTTGAATACCCACTTAGTTCCAATCACATTATTATTTGTTTGTCTTGGGACAAGTTCCCAAGTCTAATTCTTCTCTTTTTGCATTAGTTCTTCTCCCATAGCCTTGATCCAATACCCATCCTTGCATGCTTCAATCACTATTTTTGGTTCAACTTTAGAAAGTAAACACAGATTTTCCTATTCTTCAACAACTTTCCTTCTTTTTAATACACCCTTGCTCTTCTCACCAATTATCTATTCATCAAAATGATTCTTCTACATATACTTCAGGGTTTTAGGAACCCTTTCCAGAGTTTCTTTCTCTTCAAACTACAATTTTTTTCTTTAGCTTTTTCTTCTTCTTTGCAAGAAGATTCATCTAATTCATATCAATCTATTACCACTAAATTATTTTTTTAGGTCTTCATCAACCTTAACAATTGCAATCTCAAAAATATTTATTAGCCTCTTGTCGTAGCACTGGTAAGCTTTGATTCTAGTAAAATATCCAAGGAAGATACCTTCATCAAATCTTGCATCAAACTTTCCCAAGTTTTCTTCATCTCTTCTAATATAGCATTTGCTTCCAAACACTCTAAAATATTTGATAGTGGGAATCCTTCCATACCAAAGCTCATAGGGAGTCTTTATGTTGTTTTCTCTAGCTTACACTCTGTTAAGTATGTATAAAGTAGTATGAAGTAGTATGAATTTCTTCTATCCAGTAGAATTTTAGTATATTTTCTTCTTTCATCATCATCCTTTCAACTTCTTGAATAGTCCTATTCTTTCTTTCAACCACTCCATTCTGCTAAGGAGTCATAGGGGTAGATAAATTCCTCTTTATTCCATGATTCTCACAAAAGATATTGAACTCATTAGATGTGAACTATCCACCTCTGTCATACCTCAAACCTTTTATTTTCATGTCCATTTCATTCTCAACCATAACTTTGAATGCTTTAAACTTATCTAGAGCCTCTAATTTTTCTTTGAGAAGAGTAACCCATGTCATTCTAGAATAATAATCAATCAATAGCATGAAGTACCTATCACCTTGAAAACTTCTTACTTTGGTAAGACCACAAAGATCTATATGCACCAATTCCAATAGTTTGATAGAAGATTGTTCTTTGACATTTAAACTTCTTCTTGGTTGCTTCCTAACTTGACATTCCTTATAAACAACATTGATAGGCTTTGTAATATTTGACAGATCTCTCACAACTTGAACTGAACTTATTCTCACTAGGATATCAAAATTGATGTGACACATTCTTCTATGCCACAATGAACTCTCATTGATCTAAGTCATGAAACAATAACCATTAGCACCATTGAGCTAATAGACATTTCCATCTATCCTTCCAACAACAAACACAATTTTAGAGCCTTTTCTAATCTCACAACCATCATCCTGAAACATAAGATTGTATCCCTTGCTACACAATTTTCCAACACTCAAGAGGTTATGTCTTGAACCCTTAATATAAAGAACATCATCAGTGTTATGCTTGCCATCAAAACTAATTGAACCTTTTCCACATATCTTAGTAGATGTATCATCACCAAACCTAACAAGTACTCCTTCATATTTTTCAAGTTTAAAAAACTTACTCTTCTAACTAATATTATGATTAGAGCATCACTATCAATGATCCAATATTCTTCTCATGTCTAGCATGAAAAACAGATACCAAAGTTCCTTTAGTATTAGCACTTGCTTTCAGAGCATTTTCCTTCACACATTTCTAAGAGATAGCGAAATTAGTTTCATCTTTTAAAGCCATGAACAAGCATTCACCATCCCCATCATCCCCATAATCAAATTCATCATCAGATATACTTGCATCTTCTCTAACATAATAACTTTTCTTAATCATCTTACCTATGTTCTCCCTATTTTTTCCATTCAAAGCTCTGTTTGGACATCTTGAAGTATAATGAATTATCTTTCCACAACTGAAACATTTGAAAGGAAACTTACCTCTATACTTACCAGTACCCTTTTTATTCTCCTTACAATTTTTTTTTCCACATCGTCAAGATCCTCCTAATATGATTCCACAGCCTTTTATGATTTTCCAACCTTAAAAGCAGTCTTAACTTTTGCATTACTTGTACCAAATTCTCTCATTTCAAAAGTAGTTAAAGAACCATACAATTGATCTTTGGTATATTGATTCAAATTTGTTAGTTCCTCAATAGCAAAAACTTTATGACTATAAGATTTAGGAAGAGTTTTGAGTACCTTCTTCACCACTTCTTCTTCTTTCAGTTCTCCACCAAGACCTTTGATGCGACCATATTTATGACTATTTTAAACCAGTTTTAGTCATTTATTGGTTGTTTTGATTGATCAATTTGGTATTATATTTAGTCCTTAATTTAGTCATTTATTGTTGTTAATTGGTCATTTATTTAGTCACTATAATCATTAATTGTCGTCAATTGACCTAGTATATTTAGTCATTTTTATTCATTGATTTCCTTCCATTGGTAGTATATTTAGTCATTTGTATTAATTTATTTTTGTCTATTGGTAGTATATTTATTCATTTTAATCATTATTTTACCATCAACTAGTCATATATTTAGTCATATTTATTCACTAATTTCTATCAATTGGTAGTATATTTAGTCAATTTAATTATTAATTGACATCAATTAGTAGTATATTTAGTCATTTTAATTGATTAATTTCCATTAATTGGTAGTAAATTTAGTCATTTTAATTTTAATTGTCGTCATTTTCTAGTTTATTTAATTATTCTTTTTCACCGATTTCCTATCAACTAGTAGTATATTGATACATTGTTTATTAATTGCATAATCATTATATTTACTACTAGTTTAGTAGTAAAATTTTATTTATATGATATGAATAATTTTATTAAATACCATAAATTGTATAATGTAGAAATAAACATATTATTAAACTTGAATTAAATATAAAAGAAAATAAAAATATTACATAAATGAACAAGCTACAACATGCTAGAAGTTAAAAGATTGATTCAACATCATGATAAAAAAAGGAAATTTGTAATAAAATAATATAATGCAATTTTGATGAACTCAGTGGCCACTGTGTGAAGGTTCCTTCTTTCTCTTTTAGACAGACAACTCCATTTATTTTGTCTTCAAAAGCAAGGGGTATGTTACTTGTGACCTTTAAAATATTAACATTTGCATCTCCAATTCCTTTCAATTTGACTCCATGTACAATAGATAGTGAGTGAATCTTGCCAATATTATTGAAGTTCTTGGAATAGAGGCTCTGAGAAAATCTCTTCTGGATGAGCTTCAAGTTGTGATATCTCTTGATGGATCATATGTGAACTATAGGAATTTAGCTATTCTATGTGACACAATGACATATCGAGGTCATTTGATGGCTATTACTTGACATGGTATCAATCGTAATGATACAAGGCCAATAATGAGATGTTGATTTGAGGAGACTGTGGATATCCTTTTGGATGTTGGTGTTTTGCAAAAGGAGAGCCTCGTAGGGGTGTTATAGAAAATATCATACTTGGTCAGTTATATCAATCTAACAATAGGATTACAAGGAAATTTAATTCCTAAAAATGCCAAAAACACCAACATATGAGTTTGTGCCTCAACAGGTAAGGATTCAACTTCTTTATGAAAAAACTAAATTTGTTTTTCACAAGAAAATCCAAGCAAATTCCTACGTAAAAACCTTAACTTAATTTTTTTTATCATTTTATCTCTTCATCTTGATGATGAATCACAGACTGATCCATAATGTGGATGAAAAATTAGATAAATACATATTTTTCTAGAAGCTTAATACTGGCACTTTTACTGTTAATTCCATATGACTGATAGCCCCTTCACATTTGGGACACCAATGAATATCCTGAGTACTACTATACATTTATGCTTCTTTGCCTTCTTTTCTTCCTAATATCTCCCTCCATTTCTCTTTTCCTATGTAGCTTGTCTTTCCCAACTCTCTTGTTCTCAAATCCTTTTCTTTCTTCTTTTTAAACCACTCTCAATACGAACTATCAATACAATTGTAGTTTAATAAGTAAGGAACACAATAACACATAGGGCATGAAACTAAATTTTTCAATATAAAAAATTAAATTAAATACTATCAAGAACACAACCAATTCTTCTAATTAAATGTACAAGAAACAGACTTGCCATGGAATTAAAATATGTAGAAAAATGTCTCAACCCTTTTCTCAACCCAATCTGTATTCCACATTACATTAAAAACAAAGTTGTATCATAAAATGACAACATATTCCCCATTAACAGGTTAATAGAGAAAAATAAAATTGAAAGAGGGCAAATGGAGACCATGTAAGGAGGGTAACTTGAAACTAAATTTTCATGGAGCAACTAAGGGAAATCCAAGGTTGAAAAGTGTAGTCATGGTTTTGAGTGATGAGAATGGGAATTTTTTCGAGGACAGTTCATTCTTCTCAGGAAACAACATGAATAATGAAGTTGAAGTTTTAGCTTTATTAGAAAACATGTAGATAGCCAAAGGGTTGGGTTGTAAGTTCTTAGAAGTAGAAGGTGACTCATAGGTTTTTATAAATGGTTGTATCAAAGGGACATCTATGTCAAGGGTTGTTTCTTATACCCAGGAAACAAGACAAGTATTGAAATAAAAAGTTTAACTTTATTCAAGGTATGTAGATGGCTAAAGGGCTACGTTGTAAGTGCTTAGAAGAAACTTACTCACAAGTGGTTATACATGGCTATATTAAATGAAAAGTTATATTGGATGTTAAATTACATTCTAGAAGAAGTAAGAATGTTAAAAGACCAAGTTTTAGTTTGCTTTAAGGAAAGCAATAAACTTGCAGATAGATTTGCAAATGAAGTGATAGAACATCTCTCTTTCACAACCATAGTTAGTTCAATTTTCTCAGAATGGTAGATAGAATATTTGCTTCTACATGGTTTTAACCAAAAATTTACTACCCCTACAACCATCAATTTGTTCACTAAATTAATGATATTAATTCAAGGTATAAAGGAAAGATTATTATATTATGAGATGATGGAGTACTTCAAGGAAAGTAACAAAAATTTCAACATGAAAAGATATTTACACAACAAAAATGAGATTTTGTTCCAATAGGATAAAGTTTTATAGCTTACCATTTGTCTTTAAAATAGGTTCAAAGGTATGACATTTGGCATTTCATCATGTTGATAAAATTTGTGAGGAGATCACATTGCAAAGTAGTCAAGAAAAGGAAAAGTAGCATAGATAGAGGAAGCTATTGATGCTTGTTTGGGAAAGTTATTCAATATCTTGGATGCAATCTTTGTTCTTCATCAAGAAAATCCCAAGAAAAGAAGCTATAAGACCTCACATGCAATAATGGTAGCCAAGTTTGAGGAAAATTTGAAGGCTTGGTGAGAATTGTAGTAGTTAGAGGATGAATTTTGTATGCACTATTCAAGGATAATAAGTAGTTGTTCATCAATTTGGACACACAAGGAGAATAAAGAGCTGAAAAACAAAGTGGGAGCCTTGTAGCTAAGGTGAAATAATTTCAAGGGGAATGGAAAAAATAGCGCATCATTTTCCAGTGTGAAAGCATTCTGTAGTGATGTGGCAATGGTGGTGAAAAACTTAAAGAGTGATGTGAGAAAAAGAAATCTGGAAATATTCAATAGTTTCACTTTTGTAGAGGGAGTAATTCAAGGAGATCAAAAATATTTTATTGAACTTGGTGTTATGCTTGCATATTAGTCTTGTGTTTATATTTCTTTGCTAGATGTCTAGTTTGGATTTTTTTGTGTAGGATTATATGTAATAGCTTATATTGTTATATATGTATAGTACGAACAAATAAAGCAACTTTTTATAACATTTTTGCTAAAAGTAAGTGAGGCCCAATAAAACCCATAGCTGTCTGGAAAAAACAAGTGAGCATACTAATGGGACAAAAAATGGCAAGCACATGTTAAAACTTCAATACAATGCATGGAAAGAAAATTTTGGGGAGAATAAGAGATATTAATTGTTCAGAAAGCTTCATTCCACATATGAATTGCCTCATTTTGATGACCTGCTACTGATTGTGCTGGCTTATTAGCACCAGATGTACACAAGTCCCATATAAGAAAATTGTTATCATCTCCAATAGACCCAAATAGATAGTCGTGCCTTAAATGCCATGCAACATCTTCAACTACCCCATCATGGACCTGCATTGTAATTATGTCATGAAATGGTTGATAAAGCATTCTTGATTAAGCCAACATTATCTGGCAGTGAGAAAAGTTGTAATTCTAAAAAAAATTAACTGACATGAAATAAATGATGGGAATGTAAAGGCATGAAGCTTATCTTACATCCAAATACTAAATAAAAATACGCTCAAAACCAAATTTACTATGAAAGGAAACAACTAAACTAGCTCACCTTAAATATTTGTTGAGTCCAAGTACTTTATTTTTGGCAGGTGAGTTAATGTCCCATAAACATATTTGTGCATCATTTGAACCACTCAATAGATATCCATGCTTAAAAGGGCTCCATGAAAAACCATACCCTTTTGTATTATGACCTCTCAATCTAATATCAAGATTACAACCACCATCTTGAGGTGGATTTGATGGATGTTTGTTGTAATCAAACATATAAAATTTTGCACTAACTATTTCGGTAGCAATAATGAAAGGATTTTATGGCATATATCGAGCTCTATTGACCTCACAGTCATGATTGATCTATTGTATAACTTGGAACTACAAACAAAAGGACTGTTGAAAAACCTAACATAAAAACAAGTGTGGTTTAATCTAATTAACTGCAATCCAAAGTAGTTTGAAACCACCAGCCCAAATGGAAAAATTGTTGTCTATGCTCAAAAAGCTAAAATAGAACAAAGATCTTTGATAACACTAATCAAAATTGATCCATGCTCTTAGTTGATAACATATTAAGAGTATGAAAATTAACTTGCAACCATGCAAACCAAACTAATAATGTAAGTCTACCTCAAACATTGTAATGATATGTTACATTTATATGGCTTCCACTAAATAGTCTAAAAGACCTAAGTTTTTTCAAAAATATAATAAACATGATCTGGTGAGCATTAAAAAAGAAATACCAAATGGAAACACACATAGATTAAAGCAAAGCATGCTTGGAGCCTATTAAGCCCTTCAATTCCTATCATCTTTTCTAGAAAAAAAGAGCTTTATTCAAAATAAAAACCATAGTAGGACCTTGTGTTGCAAAAATGGTAACTGTGTTGACATCAACCCATGTAGAGATATTTTCTTTTTAACACTTCATTTACTCTTAATTGCAGGGTGAGGCTCTTCCAAACATGATACTTCTAGGTATGTATCATATATGAAGCTCCTCAAGAGAAGGTTGTTAACTTCTTACTCAAAAGTCTTTTTAAACATCAGCCTTGTGTGAAAAATGGAGAAGAATTTCTTAATTAAAAATGAAACAACAGTCTGACTTATAGAAACATTAGAATAAAATCCCAACACTCCAAGCAAAAGCAGCGAGGGGTCTTCTTCCTCACATTTTTATTTCTAAAAGAAGTTTTTGCTTCAACCACAATAGTTTGCTAGTATTTTTAGTCATGTAGGTGTCAAAAAAACCACTTGGTGGTGTTTTCCTTCAAGTTTATTTACTTGAATAAAGATAAAAAGTCCTTTGATTATAATTACAAAATACATTTTGTGGCCTTGGTTGTGTAACTAGTGGACTATAGTCACATTTAGTACTTGTTACAAAGTTTGGGAGTGAAGACGTTAAGTAGAAGTCTGGTAAATCAAATAACTTGGATTAAGAGAAGATATAGCATGAATTCATACCATTGAAAGCTTATATGTGAGGCTACATGGTACTTTACAATAGAGAATAGCATCAGTTGTTTAACTCTTTTCATTGTAGTATACACTTTTCATGGAGGTTTCTTAGCAGAAATTGAATTGATGAAGACAAATTATTGGAATGAAGGTCCATATGTTGGATCTTAGACAATAACAAGACCTAGAAGAATTCTTTCCCTAAAAAACTTTTATCCCAGCTCTAGCATCTTTAAACAAGAATGCAATCCCAAATTAGTTACCAGCCTCCCTAATAGAATATTTTTACCTAGAGAAAGGTCTCAAATATCTCCAAGACCTATGCTAGGTTCAATCTCACAATACAAATTTTTACCACTCATATCCAAGATTTTAAACTTCTTTAACTCCCAGAGTTTCTTTCAAGTGCTACCAAATAGAAAGTTTTTTGTAAGATTCATAATCATGAAACTCTTAAGATTACCAATCTGTACACAGTGCCTCCTTATAGAGCACTCTTAGCTCTGTGAAGAAAACTTCCTATGTTGATGGAATTTCTTCTTGGGCCTAGGAGAAATCTAATGTACATCAGAATCTATTAAATAATAGGTTGTATTGGTTTGCGAAATGGGCATGGGATGACAATTGTATTTTTGTATATTCCTAGATTAATGGAGGAGGGAACATAATGTATCTTTTATATTATTTCAAAATTAAGGAGAATGATTATGTTTTATTTCCAAGAGGTGATCCAAGAGGTGAGAGGAAAAAGGAAAGGAGCATGGAAGCACATGCACATAATTTCTGATATCCTTATTATGTAGTATTAAAATTTATGATAAACATCCACAAAATAGGTAGAGCTAACCTTTAAATGTCAATAAGGATAACCAACATAACCAAATGTTGTGAACATCCAAAGTGAGTGAAACACATAAAAGATAACTTCATAGAAATATGAGATATGTGAGCTTTGAAATAATCCTCTACTATTAGAAATCACACATTACAAAACTTTGGAAGATTGCATTACATGGACTACAACATCGTTGAGACCTCCTTGATGTCAAATACATCATAAAAAATGTTTTTCTACAACACCAATTTAATTGATATGCAAAGATATGGGTTGACTCATATTACATGACCGAAAGACAACACAAAATTAACAAATCTTCAAAATACTATAAATTGTGAAATCATTTTTCTATTATTGGTTTACAAACTTATGTGTTGTAGGGAAAGGGAAAATTAGATCCCAAAAAAAAGGGCTTGTCCAACATTATTTTCCAAACTAAGAAGGACAACACCGAGGGGTATTACAACATATCTCCATTTTGAATTAAATTGACTTGCCCAAGATAATTTTAGTCATCTGAATGAAACCAACATGCAGTATATTTTCAGTTTTCAGAACTATAATGGATTCTTTTCTTTTTCAAAAAACTATAATTTTTTTGTTATTTTTGTTCTTGTCAAAATTTGTGCGTGAACTCATATTTGGTTACTAAGATTTAAACTAAAACTTATCATATCCTTATGATGGTGAGATCAAACAGTATTGCCATCTTTAATTCAAGATTGTAGCAACTCAAGTGGGGATTATATGTTAGATACCAAACATTAAATACTACTACTAATTAGTAATAATAAAAATATGGAAGAAAACAAAATAAATAATCAAATTAAACAATGAATTATAAAGGTGTGTATATTCACACAAAGTATTCACCGTGTATAAAATATAGAAATAAGAATCAAGTACATCCTTTGCATAGATTGAACTATGATTTCAGCTTACCTGACATAACTTCATCACAATTATTGGATAAATTGTTTATATAGCACTTATTTAAGCTACCAAATCTAACCATACCAATGAGGGTTTGTTAACGCAATGTGTTATGCAGGTCAAGATTGTCATTGATGCAAGCAAAAGGTTGCAGGTTCTGACACCTCCCATAGTGAAAGTGTTTATCTCCTATGGATGTCCTAATTGTTCACAACTTTTTCCCACATGGAATATCAATTATTTAAACCCGATTTTAATTCAGGTAAAGGTGGTTACTAATGAAAACATCAGGTTGTGGGTTCCAACATCTCTCACATTGAATTTTTTGTTCTCCAAAGGCTAATTGAATTGTTCACAAATTGTTTCCACATACAATAGCATTTACTTAAACCTAATTTTAATGCAAGTCAATTTTGTTGCCAATGCAAGCAAAAGGTTGTAGGTTCTGAGATCTACCATAGTGAAAATGTTAGTCTCCTAAGGCTGTCCTAATATTTAAGATATTTTATCCACATGGAATGCCATTTATTTAAACCTGATATTAGTGCCTATATTAAATAACCAAATAAGAAAGAGAACCTCAACTGCCTTTTATTTGTTTTAGTGCTATTTAATGCATCATCCCAGAAACATTCAATATCTTTGTCATCGAGATTATTGCAAACTATCCAAGTCTATTAATAAATGAAATATATTTCTACTATAATTTACTCATACATGAAAATAAATGCTTACCTAAGAGGAAGATGAGGTTGTCCCAATTTCCTTTTAATCTACAAATCCAAGAGCAACTAAAATTTTCAAGCAAAAAGATACTAGTAATTAGCTTTAAGAAAAATCATTTCCATTTTCTTGCACATTAACATTGCAATCATGGGTTTCAAATTCCTTAAAAAATTAAGTTCTTCAATAATGTCACCTCGAGATCTTGCAATGCATGTGCAGTTCTCTCCCATATTAGGGAACAATCTCTGTATGTCACTAGAAAAAAAATTGATCCCTGGAACTTGTAATTTCAACGCATAATATATAGAAAATGAGCCATAGCCAAATCTCTTTGAATTACTTGGCCTATGCTTTTTTTCCTTGTTCCAAGGTACCTTTCTTTTATTTGCAAGACTAGTTTTCTTTCTCCTTGTACTCTCCTTGTATTCTTTTTTTGCAACATCTTCAAATAATAACTAACTAGTCTAATTTAATCATCACATTTCCCATTAATTTTTGATACTCTTCCCCACCTTGTTCCATCATTGCAAAGGTACTTTCATGTGATCTAACTGTTGGAATAGCTTATGTAGAAGAGGAATTTAGTAAAGGATGCACATTGTTTATTTGTGAAAAATTCCTTATGACATAATTATCCTTAATTCCAGCTAGTCCAATCACATGGTCTAGAGTACAAACGCAAGGAAGAGAGGGAAGCTTGGGATTTGAACAACCAATTCTACAAACATGTGAATTTATCCTCCATTTTAAGGAGAATCTCTTGCCCTTCACAATAGGAAAATTTTCTTTGAATTGTGTTTTAATTGTCTATTAAGGAAAGAATGATTCTAGAAGAGCTTTGGAGCTAAATAAATCCACAAAAATGTAGATTGACATCTATCCAACAATGAATCAAGAATGGGTCAAGAATAGACTCTAAAGCCAAAAATATTAATAAGAAAAGAAACCACTCTAAAATGGAAATAATTTTTTGAGAAAATGACTACTAGTACATGTGTGATTAAAAAGTAGCTAATTGGAGTTCACAATGTCATAAAAATGCCAATATAGTTTCTAAGCATTGCTGAATGAGACCATAAAAAATTGAAATAAGATGCTTTTGTCAAAAAGTTCTTATTTGTCTTTGTAAAATAGTTGTTATATGTCAACCCTTGTTGAATCATACCAGATGCAAACATCATATAGCTTCCAATGCCAAAGAAAAATATGTTTGGATATATGTAACATAAGCTTAATAATTTTGCATGCAATAACCATCCCTCTTTACAAAGGATGAAATGACCTTTACTAGTTAATAGAATAGTACTAAAGCTTTGTTATCTATTGTCATGATAGAATAGTGAGTGTGGGTTTTCAGCCAAAATATGAAACTTTGTTGGAAGCAATCTTTTAAATTTGGGTCTCTGAGGTGTTTATGTATGGAGGAAACCTGAAACAGTCTTCTAAATTTGGGTATGGCTCTATATGTAAATGGGTAAGGGAGAAATCTAAATTAGGGCCAGGAAGCTACATAAGCCACAATGTAATGAAGAAAGATAAACATTAAATAGATTTTGGTCAACTAGTTCATGTTGCACACCATTTTCTAAAATCTCATCTTATCTATACATTACACTATATAAACCCAAACGAACCATAACTTAATCACTTATGCATATAGCTTATCATGCTCACATCTTTAGGTTTGATTCCCTTTCTTGTTTTTTATTTTGATTGTGAGATGGTGAGACTGGTGATTCAAATGTTGAACCATATTTGGAGATCTGTGTTTAAAGAAAATCTCCAACACCAAGCATATATAGGTTGTTGGAGTCCAGTCAATTCTAATGACCTGAGAATTCATTCTAATTGTAGGAGTAACCCAAATTAAAATCTCTTTCATTGAATAAAGCCCCCAACAACTCCAACATACATGTGGTAAGGATGTGATCTAACAATTAAGGTCCATTTCAGCCCAATCTAAATATATAAATCCTACAAAGGTAGCCCTTCTTTAGAAGTCTTAAAGGATACGAAAAGTGTTTGAAATCTTAAAAATAGACCTACATTTATAAAGCTTAAAGAGTATTACCCATGTTTATTCTAATGTTCACAAATATTTAGTATTGTATTTCAAGCTTACCTCATTAATTATTAACTACATTCCATATTTCCATATTACAAATTTTATGAATGTGATCTTAAAGAGCATACCCTATGTTTAAAATTATGAAAGAATGTGCCTTGTATTAAAAAATCTTTGAGATCTTGTTTCAAGATTACTTTACATCATGTTAAAAGAAATCCAAAAGAAGAAGAAACCATCAACAAATGACAATTAGAAATACATTTTTTTTAAAATTTCAACACATAAAAAATGGTAATAGAAACCAAATACAACACAAAACAAGTTGGAAATTCTAACATACCTATTTAGGATAGGCAGTATATTGGAAGCAATGACCAAAAAACAAGAACTTCAACATCACAGAAACCCTTCCATTTGTTTTCTTACTACTTGTAAACTATTGAATTTTTTCGTACTTACTTAATTAACCATGATGTGAATGTACAATGTAGTTTATTTTATATTGTTTGATGATATACATTTGCAAGACAAGGACAACAATAAATCAATCAAAACATGTAGTGTTGCAGAGTAGTGAGGAAAAGGGTTTGAATGATTGGACAAGCATATTTTAGGGCAGGCATGAGCTCTATGGGTAATTGAAATGCAGTCATTGTAGGAAACTCAAGTTCATCATTCATTATGAAGGGCACAATCTCACACCAAGAAAAAATCAAATCATAGAATCTCAAACTATAAAATTTCAAACCATTAGATTTCCAACCCTATAATTTAAAATCCTAACAAAACCAAACCATAAAAAATAGGGGATAGTACATTTCAATGTGCCCAAGTTTTATATGCACAATAAATTAAGCATCTAAAAATATCGAGGTTTTAGCGTTGCTCAATTCTTGAGTTCAAGGCAAAAAAATTGCAGCCTTATAAACAAAAATATTGGTTGCGAGTTAAAGTTGTTTTTAGGCGTGGGGTGAGGAATGTTTCAACTACTTAAAAGTTGTTTTTCCCAACATGAGACAACTATCTGGAGAGCCAATACCTTTATTTAATAGATAGCAACATAATGGTGTTAAAATGAAATAAATAACAATAAAATGATCCAACAACATAAAGACTCTAAAAATTTAAATTCACTAAAACCATGGCAAGTGAATTACCTAAAAATTCTACACAAATTGTGTCTTGTTGTTATTGATGATAAAAAATAGAGAGATCTTGCATTAAAAGTATGAAACCCTCATTCAAACCTTATTTTTAGGTTGTAGATTGCCAATTTGGAGAAGTAAAAGGTCAATACCAGGGATGAAGATTTTAAAGCAGTGAAAAGCAATAGTAGTGGGGAAAGCAACAAAAAGGTGCATAAACAATAGAGAAAATGACCAAAAATGATGAATGGTTGAGATTCATCTGCATCATCTGTAAGTCAATCTACATCGTTTGACATAAAAAGGGTTTAGAAAAGCTCAACATGGGGATGCCTTCAACTTAAAAATATGTGGAAACTAGATTGCTCTCGAAAGGGTGGGAACAAAGGATCACGGTCCAACCCTTTATACATAATTAGAGGATGTTTAAAAATATTATTTGGAGTGTAGGTAAGTGTTGCGTAGTGGTAAGTTGTTATAGTTTTCAAGATAATGTGTTTGATTTTTTTAATTCATGGAAATAAGGTCTTTGATTGTGATCTCAAAACTTGAATCAATATCAAATTTTATAATTTGATACTTTTAGGTGTGAAGAAAAGGGATAGGAATTAGGTTTCTAATAGTGATCTCAAATTTTCAATCAATACAAAAAAATTATGATTTGACTACTTATAAGCTTTTTGAGGTAAAAAATAAAATCATATTATAAGGGAATTTAAAACAAACCACAACATAAAGATTTCCAAATAACAATAGTCATTAATAAGATCAAAAGAAGAAAAATCCAAAGGGGATTTCCACTATTCCACCATCCCCAAGAATTAAAAGAATTAGTGATCCAAAAAAACTCGCATTCTTCAAGAATTACAAGGAGAGTTAATCCCAATCATTATGAATGAGCTAAAGAAGTTACCTAGGTTTATCAATGACATTCTAGTCACAATCAACATCAAAGGCCCATTTTTGTAAGCAATTTGCATCAACATTCTATTCTCTATGAACATGAACAAAGAAAATGGAATCAAAATTTGAGGTGAGATAGAGAATCTACTTAGCAAGAGATGCCAACCATCAAAAAGGACCATACCAAACTTCCCTTTGTTCAAAAGAGAAACAAGGATTAGATAATTCATTTTACAAATAACCTTCTTCCAAATCAACTCACAAGCTTTCTCAAGTGCAACAAGAATGGCTCGAGCTTACATTTGATTATTAGTGGAACAATCCATTGAAGAAGTGAATAAAACAACACTTATAGGTACTTATGAAAGGTTAATCAATAACTATATTTAAAGTATATTTTATAACATTGCAAACACTCTACAAACCTTCAAAATATGAATTTTATTTTATATGTTATAAACACTATACAAATCTTCATATTTTAAATATTTTTATCATGAGTCTTACCACATTAACATTGTTGATAAAAACAGAGATTGAAAATGTATTTATTTTTTAATATCATAAAGCTAGTGGAATCGATAAACCCCACATGTTTGACATCTAATATTATCACAACCCTATATGATCATATTTATATTCAATATTTTCATAATAAAAATTATTTTTGTTATTATAATGGGGAAAATTTAAAACCTTTCAATTTTCCCCTTAATTTTAGGCTTGATTTAACTAGGTTATCCCTTATGCAATAATTTGCATACAAGTGGTGTGTTTTTGTATATATACTAGTAATTCTATATTTCTAATACTAGTAATTTTTTTTGTGACTAATTATTTAGTTATTTTTTTTACTCGGTGATCAAATTAGTCATTTATTTAGTCATTTACAGTTGTGTTACAAAAAAATAGTATAATTTAGTCATTTTTAGTTATCGTGACTAAATTTTTTAGTCACGTAGTCATTACTTGCCAAATTCTACTAGTGTCTATCTTCTTTTCTATTCTAGCAGTGAGCATTTATTTCTTTTGGGCAGTGAGCCCTATTATATTTGGTGTCAATATTACTTTATATTGTGAGCTAATCCTCATTGTGGTTTTTCCCTTCTTAGGTTTTCCACATAAATCTAGTGTTTCTTTGTGTATGGTGTTGTTTTGGTCTTATTTATGTTATCTACTTTCATGTTAAATCATTCTAATAGAATAAGGGCTAATTGAATTGATGTGGATTTGAATGTTTGTGAGGGTTTTAAAGTTTTAAGGTACAATTGATTCACCCCCACTCTCTATTGTCTTGTGCATTCAACAATTCGTATCAGATCAAGGTTTCTTAGAAGAAAGCTTAAATGCTTGAGGTAGATCTAGGATGGCACACAAGAAAGATGTTCCTCTATTTGATGGATTGGATTATGCATTCCAGAAGACAAGGATGGAAATTTTTTTGGTTTCTCTTGGATTTGAAATCTGGAAGCTTGTTGAGACTCGATATATTATACCTGAAAATGGTCCAAATATTAATGATGAGATCAAGGCCTATGAAAAGAATGGTAAAGCAAGGTATGCTCTCATAAGTGGTCTTGCTAATTCTCAATTGGTGAAAGCTATGAATCTAAAAGCTACTAGAGAAATTTGGGTAAAGTTAGAAAGCATTTATGAAGGAGATGAAAATGTCAAGCAAGCTAAGATGTAGGAATTTGAAGATTATGTTTGAGACATTGTTAATGTCTGAAGATGAAAAAATCACAAGCTACCACTACTGTATTTGACTCCACTTTCTAATGAAAGTTTGTTGAAATATTGACAAACTATTGTTGGAAAACTGACGAATCACTAAAATAATTTTCGTCGCCAAAATTTTGTCACTTTCCTGACAAGCTTTAAAAGGTCAAAATCACGACTCGGTTTCATCGGTTGCTGCCACAAAAAAGGGATCTAGTTTTCGTCAATCAAATGATGAACACTAGCCAAAACACAAGTGACATGCCTTTACCAAATCGTCGGAACATCAGAAGTTTGTTGGAATTGTGACGAAGTTTCGTTGAAATTCCAACAAACATTCGTCATTTTTTCCAACAAACATTCATTGTTTTTCTAATGATTTGGAGTTGACATTAAAAGGTCCCTAAGTCAGCCCAAGTGCATTTTTCTCACAGATGAAATATCATCAGCGAAACACTCATCTTGTCTTGCCGAAAAAACAAGGAAACATACTATCACCAAGACAAATGCTATTGAAATGAGTCTAAAATGTACTCTCGATCCACTATGTCATGCTGATAAGATTACATCGGCAAGATTTTTTTGGATGATCTAGAGTTGACATTGTGACAAAAATTGCATCAGAGGTATAGCAACCTCGTCACACTTTTTTTTTGTTTCATCGAACTGGTTCGATGAAACATTACAGGTTTTTTTTAAAAAATGATTTATCTGCCACTATAGTGAAAAGTTAGCAATTGCATTTGGTTTGTTAAACATGGCCCCTGGTACAACTATTAGAGTTTAGGGTTTAGGGTTAACTAGTTTTTTTTGTTAGACTATGAACACCTTACATATCAAAAGGGAAGGCACCTACAAAAAGATGACCAACCCTTTTAGTATGGAAAATGTGTATAGTCCTATTTGAAAAACTAAAAAAAAAAATTCATAGTTCACAAACATGCTATCTATCCAAATGCCCATAAATCAAAGATTCTCTTACATAATTGGCACATAATGTTTTCCGAAAGTTGTTCAGGCTCTTCACAATGCTTTGCTAGTGACCAATCAAAGTATTTTGTGCTACTGCATTGGCATGAGACCTAGAAGACCCTTTGATCAAACCTTCTCTAGATGTTCTTGGTTCCTATTTACAAAACAAAAGGTAATGAAATTTGTAACTAAGTGTAATATCTTTTCCATAAAAAATAGTCCACCTTCAAATAAATTCCATATTCTAGTATTTGTTAACATCCCTAACTCCATCCAATGCAAAATAACATAAAAGACATTAATAGAAGCTGATGGTCTCCCATTTCTAATAGTCTAAAGATATCAGGGGGTTAAAATTTTAAATTAACAAGAGAAGTTCAAATTAATTGTCATTCTAGACTCATTGCAATGGTGTACTCGAGCAATCCACAACTAGAGAAATCCATCAAAAAACAATTAAACAATGGTAGTCAACTAGAATTTCTTAGATTAAGTGGGAATCTATTGTTGTAAGTATCCACATACTTGGGATGGAAATATACCTTGCATTAAACATGCTTATAATAGAGCTCCACACAATTTTATGAGGTAAAGTCCTTTCTAAGTATGTCTTGGGTTTTAGCTTGTGACACCCTTGGACATACCTACTACACACTACCTCATGTGGAATTTGCACAAATAAGAATAAGAAACAAATAATGCATGGATATTTTAACACATCTAAAGTGTTCACAAAGAAATATAATAGATACTCTCTCACCAACAACAAAATACAAAAAGCACCATGACACTATGATATGGGCCTCACATTGTTTTGCACATAATTAGTGAGAACATTTTTATTTTCAAACTTTTGTAGTACCTAGGACTTCACATAGTATTTAACGTGAAATTCCTCAAGACATAATTTCCTCTTCTTAAACTAGTGGCAACTTAACATCCTTCAAACTTGGATCCTAAGCACTTCTGCACATTTGCACAAGGTGAGATCATATAAATAACCACAATATACACATGTAAAGGTTCACATCATTTATTCAAAGTGTCTAAGGTTGGGTTGTATGCAAATCAAGAAAATTTGTACAATGTTTAGTAGCTCTATGTTCAATTTTCACTACTGAATTTGACACCATTTTGCAATGGACATTAGTTGGTGGTTCGAAAAATCTTTGTCAGAGTAGCGATGAAATGACGAAAAACATTTTCGTAGCTATTTTTTCATCGCAAGTACAATGACAAATTGAATGTCGAAATAATGGCGCAGATTCATCGGTCGTTGGCATCATAAAATGGCTCAGATGTTTGTCAGAATATCGACAAAATGGGCGTCAAAAGAACACCAGAAGTTTGTCGCCAATTCGATGAAATGGGAAAGTATTTACGACGAAGCATTCATCACAGCTAAGCAGCTTCGTCAAACCTTTTATGTGGTTTGTCGATGATGTTTGTCAAAATTGCGACAGAAAGGGCAAGGAGTTACAATGAAGCCTTTGTCATAGCTAAGCAACTTCGTCAGACCTTTTATGTGATTCATCGGTGGAATTCATCGCAATTAAAACAAAATGGACAAGGAGTTACAATGAAGCCTTCGCCGCAGCTATAGCAACTTCGTCAGACCTTTTTCAGTGATTCATCGGTTGTGTTTGTCGAAATTTTGAAAAAAAAATGCAATTTTTTTTTTTTAAATTATTCATCATTTTCCATGTTTATTAGACACCCGCTGAGATGTCATGTAGTTTTGTTGATGCCTTGAGTCTCTTCGACAGTCAATATTACATATCGCTTTGGTGCCACATAGTCTCATCAATGTTCTAAGTCTCACCGATAGCCAATAGATCATATGTCGCTATGGTGTCATTCAGTCATACTGACGTTTTGAGTCTCCCCAAGAATTATTCCTTCGGTCTTAAGTGTATCACTATGATTCTCACCAATGATAACTTATCATTGTGACTTTGGGGGTCGCTGGGACTTTCCTTCGACTACTTAATAGCTTACAATCAAACTTGAGCTTGAAATTATAAAAAAAATATCATGCCAATTAATTTTACCATTGCTATTCCAGACCTTCAGCTTATGGCAGAATAAGTACCAAATTTCTTGAGCATAAAAACATTCAAAAAGAATATGTTTGATAGTTTCCCGAGTCCTGCAGATACTATAGATTTCAACATTTTCATGGTTAGATTTATAGGGATCTATCTTTTTCATGAATGCAGAGGTAGGTAAAGGAGAAATAATTATAATTGTAACACTATTCATAGTCCAGTAAATTATATTTGTAATTTGTGTTCAATGGACCTCAGTTTTATCATTATACTGCCCATCTAATACCATATTTTAATCCAGGGTTCAACTATCTTAAATCTAAAGAATCACCTTCAATTAACCATTTAAAGTACTATAAAATAAGGTAATACTTTTACTTGAGAAAGATTGGGTACACTTGTAGGATTAAATTTCTCGCAGTCATCAGGATTTATTGGCACACAGACACAACCTACAACATATGAAGTAATGGATGACTACAAGTTAGTGAAATGGCCCTTAATATGTGAGTGATTTGCAAATTGATTGGTAGAAAATAAGGTTACAAATAGATCTACATGAAAAATTATGAGGACAATCTACTGTAATCATCAAAATAGATGAAAAGTGCAAAGGAAAGAGCCAAGCTACATCTCTAGAGCCTAAAAAAAACACATGCAAGAAACATAAAAAAAAAGAACAAACCAGTTTTTGGATGAATACAAAATGGTACCTTCAACAAGTGACTCATATGCTTTCACACCTGACATAAGACATTAAGAAGATTTTAGTCTTCCTCTGTGAAATTAACTACATAGAATAAACCCAAAAACCAATATTATATACCTCCATGTCTAGCCGAGGGTAGGTATAAGAGAAAAAAAATTCTTCAATGCAATGCCGAAAAATATCAATGTGTGTGTAGGTTTTTATTACTCAAAATATCATTTCACTGCCTAAGGAAAAATGCCAAAGTGATGTTTTAAGTTTCAATCTTCACATAGGCTCCCTTATTGCTACACATGCATTTACAAGCATTATTCAAGCTCTATACTATTCAAATATTAAGGATTTAATTAGCTATAAGATGGAAAGTTGTTGTTTAGACATAATCCATCATCTTTTACATATCTTTATTCACTCCTAGCGCTTCAGATAAATTTGTGTAAATGAGACAAAAATGTGAATCTTTTATGACAAAGAAAATTCTTAAAAGGAGGGGGGAGAAAGAAAAGGGTAGGGGGAAAGAAATGCTTGGATGTATAGCAAAGTATAACATTTTTATCATTATAACAATGAAATAAATCTTAAGTTTGAAGCATTAATATCATTTACAACATTTATGATCAAGAATGAATGTAAGTAGAGAAACTTTTGCATACTTGCAGATGGTACAAAATTTCATGGTTAAGTCGAAGCCTCCCATCAACAACAAGATCCAAATATCCATGTATCTATCTCAATCGAGCCTCTAAACCCTTGAGGCTGTTAATTTTCACTAACCTATGCACAAAGTCAAATTTTAGAGTTATGTCACCACTAAAAATAGAAACAGCTTTGAAACCAAATCCAAACACAACACAATGTGGTATTCATACAAAGCCATACAAACAAACTAAACTTAGAACATTGGAATGGAAACAACTTAAAATTATGATGCAAAGCATGGATTTAGGGTATAAAGAATCATTTTTTTGCCACCATAGTGAAAAGTTAGCACTTTCTTTCATCTTTGCATATTGGTTTGATGCTTCAAATGATGCATTTCTTATATTGAAAAGTGCATTACCTTATAGAGCTTCTCTTTATTTCGAGAATAGTTTAATATTATGTACTTAACAGGGCCAACCACGTGACGGTGGAAGCTCATTTGGCCCCTCCCCCCCCCCTCACATCACTCTCAATTCTCCATACCCAATCATATAACATTAATCATTCATCCATTAATAACATATAAAATTCATTCATTCATCCATTAATAACATATAACATTCATTCATTAACATATAACATTCATTAATTAACATATTCACATTCATTCATTAACATATAATATTCATTCTTTTAGTTTTTACATATTATCAAAAATATGGTTGTCATGATATGATTACAATCACTTTTTTTTTGTTTCTTTTTTAAAGCTACTTAAAGCTTAAGTGGAGTATCATTTTCTAAATCAATATTTTCCCCCTTTAGTTGTTTATCCCTCTACTCATGATCTTAATGTATGCCTAGTCGTCTTCTCATGACGTGGACATGCGTCTCAAGGGGTGGTCTGCTGCAATAAGAAAGAAATGTTAAACTGATATGTTTTACTATTATTGTTACAAGTATTTCATTAATTAAAAGAACATTAGAGTGGTTCTCTTTACCTAATGGGTCCACATCATGTTCCTGAAATTTTGTTATAGAATCATGTTCAACATGCTAAACACCCTCTAAATCCTGATGCAGTTGAAATACGAAAGGTTATATTAATTAATACACCAATTGAAATTAAATATGTTTAAGAGAAAATGAGAATGGTCCTCTTTACCTGATGGGGCCACACCATGTTCCTAATCTTCTCTAACCTGATCATGCTCAACATGTTGATGACACTCTACAAGCTCTAAAGTTGAAACATGAAAGGTTACATTAATTAATACACCAATTGCAATTAAATATGTTTATAAGAACTTTAGAGTGGTCCTCTTTACCTGATGGGGCCACATCATGTTCCTAATCTTCTCTAGCCTGATCATGCTCAACATGTTGATCACACTCTACATTCTCTAAAGTACTGGGATGCACACCATGACCTTCATCTATAGGTTGTGCTCCACCCTCACCAAGCTGCATTCCAATGTCATGTGCAGTATTATCATTGCTTGAATGCTTTGTTTAAAACAAATAGGCATGTAATTACTTTATGGTGGAAATTAATATTGAATAGATTGCACAAGTATTCAATTTTAAATAAACTTTATTGAGTTTATTTACCTACGTGTCGGATGTAATGGAAGGTTTTGTTTTCCCAGTCAAGACTCTTAGGTGTTTAGCCATGACTCCATAGCCTTGCTAGAAGAAAATCTTCAGGTCATCTTCTGTGGGAATTCTGTTGAATTCAAAGCCTTAAATTTTTGCATAAGATCATGAATTTTGCTTCTATGGTGTGATAAAACCAAAATTGTTTTCAATTTATTATTTGGATGCTATATTTCATTTATTGATACTTACAATTCATGCGGCTAATTTCATATAACCACCAGAGCCAAGTTTGTGCTGCCCATATTTTTCTAGTCTTTCTTTTGTTGCCTTTGATGTGTTGGGCAGCCTATGAAAAGTTTGAAATATGTTAGATTATATAAAAAGAAAGAGTAATCAGTATATAATTAGATTGTTGATAGTATCACATACCTTCCTTGGCCCAGTGGTGTCTTTCCTTTTTTCTTTTCAGCCTTCTCCTTTCTATCCGACACCAGGTCCTTCCACTCCCTCTCTGGAATCATGGGGGGATGCTCGTACTTTTTTTTCTTCTCTAAATGTGACCTATATTGGTCCCTCGCATAATTTAGATAGGTACCATCTTTCTGAAGGACCTTGGTTTGGTTGAATGTTTTATCATCGAACAACACAACTAAATAGTTAATGAGCTCATCTTTTAAATCTTGATTTTGAGCATTCCACTGTGTACATATGGTGGGCCCGAAGAGCTCCAATGTAATATAATTTAGATGTTTATAAAAAAAATTATTTCTTGCAAAATGATCATGGGATCAATAGTCTAAAAAGAGCGATCAATAAGTAAATTTCAATTGGATTATATATAATAATAATTAAAATATTTTAAAGTACATGGGACCCTCTTTATCTTTATGGGAACAAAATCCTCGGTCACCACAAGTGTGACTGGAAATGTTCACGTACTAGTAATACAGGCAGATCCAAGAAATGTTGCTAAAACATCACCAGTACTAGTGGCCTCTGCATCCCTAGGTACATGTCCTGACACATGTTCAGGAATGTGTTCGCTACTAGAGGGTGCATGAACGGATTCTTGCATGGTATGTGTTGCTGACATTTTAGACCACAATATAGGCACGGATGATGGGGTCAGATGATGTGGTGTATGCATAGGAAGATCAGGATGGAAACTTGTACCAACCCCTACTCCTCGGGCAACACTTGCAGTACCCTGATCATGGCTAGGAGCATCATGAGGAGGCAAATAACCCTGTAAAAACAACACATATTTTAGTTGATGACATAAAAGAGTACAAAATATAAAAACATGAATGAACTTATGTTATAATTAAAGACCTCATGATAGCTTACTTACAATTTTTGTAATCTCTCAGTCAATATTTTAACCCTCTCTTTTATCTCATCTGTTTGAGGCACTATGAACATCAACTTAACCATTTCTTCATTTCATTTTTTTGTACCTTCTTTATCGTATCAAAAGGGTTTATTGAATAAATGATGTCATCATCACAAAATATTGACTGCACCTCACTATGGATGCTCTCCTCTACTACGGGTGCCTTTCCCCGATCATTCGACTACAACAAGAATATTAAAAATATTATCGAAATTAACCCAAAAAATTTATGAAAAAAGTATAATAATAAAACATTTTGCTCGTATCTAATTTTTACAATTACAATGAGGTAAACCTATTGGGTAGAAGTGCTTGAAGATACATCAAGATTTGTGCTATAGGCTAGAGCCTTCTCCATACAATCAATGTCCCACTATGACAAAAATTAAATATGAAAAAACATTACTGAAATGAAACCAATAGACTTACGAAAAAAAACATAAGAATAAAATGGTATATTAGAGTCATTAATTGGAGGTTGGGTAAAATGGTACATAGTATGTACCACCCCCATAGTAATTGTGTTTGTAACTAAGCGATTCAAATTGTAATCGATTAGCAACTCTTCCCCTACAGTTATTGATTTTATCGCACATATGAATACATGGTTTCCCTCGCGTGCCTCGAATATGCAATTGGGTTGCTTATTGATTTACCCAAGTCATGTACTATTTATAAACCCTGCAATATTCTTGATGCTTTTGGCCTTCGATCAATGTACATAGCCACTCCTTTATTTTGATCCTTATCTTTTAGTTGTATATAATTTTCTGACAATGCATACCTACACATACTTCGTGTATATCGAACCAATTGCATCCAATCTTTGTAACTATAATAGGGTTGGCATACTCCATCAATTCAGTAAATTTTTGTAATAGACCTTTATGTCGTCCATGCAAAATAGGCCCAAACCATGTAATGATGATGGTTCTATGCAATATATCCTCTCATTGACACAAAAATCAATGTTTATTGGAGGAAGTTCCTTGGGTACCCATTGTTTCCGTAGATGTTTGTACCTCAAGGGAACCTCGGCGTCGCCTATGCTCTCATCATCATAAGAACATGACCCCCATTTAGCAAGAAAAAATTCCATGCGTTTACAGAATTTTCTTCTAATCTTTTGACCTCTAGTTGATCTCCCTCTTTTAGACATACTACATGTCTCGCTTTCCTCTTCTCTTCCTGAATTTCCCTTGCTCGAGGAAGACAGATCTGACAAATACCTATTTGGTGGTACCTGCACTGGTAAGGATGTTGGATGAAGTTCTTTCATAGTGATGTGATCCCAAGGTGACATTATGATTAATCTATCATTTCATCGCTAGAATTTCATAGGTTATAAGGTAATCAAGTCTTGATAGATTGCAAGCTATTGTTACTACCGTCCAAATGTGTCCATCACAAATCAAATCTACTTAACATTTTAACTCCCAAACTTTGTAACAAGTGTTAAATGTGACTATGGTCCACCGGTTACACAACCAAGGCCTCAAATGTATTCTCTAATTGTAATCAAAGGACTTTTTCTCTTCATTCAAGTAAATAAACTTGAAGGGAAACACCACCAAGTGGTTTATTGGACACCTACATGACTAAAAATAGCAGCAAATTTACATTTAATTTCCATATGTCTAAGTGGTTAACGGGGAGGGAGTGTGTACTAGGCCTAGTTAAGTCATCATAAGTTTACTCTTTGGCAATAAATTTTTTTTAAGTCATATTAAATCTTCCTATGTCTAATTGCTAGGAGATTTTTGGTATGTTTTAAGGTAGGATGATTGATGAAAGAGCCCAAAGACTAGCCTTTCTCCATGTGGTATCTAGGTACACATAGCAGGTGGTCTTCTCTTATCTGAGTTGGACATGATTTAAAGAACTTAGCTAGGAATTATTCATTTAACCTAAGGTTTTCTCATAATGCCATCATTGGAAAAGTATGATCAAATTCTTCTATTATGAAGAATTGGTCTATGTGCCTCTAGTAATCACTATATATGTTTGTAAAGATAAAATGACTAATTGCATTATGTAGGAGATAATCAACTTTGAGTTCTTCAAAGATTATATTCCTCTATTCATAATTTTTAAGGGTTGTGTGTGGAGGAGGTTATCACTACCAAGAAGGGAGGAGACCTTTCCTTGTATTCTTTTATAATTTTCATTATTCTTATTTATTTTACACCTACATTTACAAATACACATACATATGCATTTAATGTTTTCATTTATTTCTTAGGTAGTTTAATAGTTTGATCAATTTCATATTATATGTGTTGAATATTTTAGAATTTCAATTACATTAGTTTATGGATATGTTGTATCTATAACACTACAAAACCATATGCTCTTTACATTTACACTTGCATTTAGAAATACACATTTATATACATAGATATAGATTTCTTTAATGATATGTTGCATTTATTGTTCTAGGAGAGCATCCATTAATTGCATTTACATTTACATTTAAAAATACATATACATACATACATACATACATACATAGATATATATATCTATATATATATATATACATATATATATATATATATATATATATATATATATATATATATATATATATATATATATATATATATATATATATATGTGTAAAATTCATAAAATTATAGATCTCCCATACGTAACATTTAAAACTGGGCTTGAACCTCTGAACTTTCACATGCTTTTCTTCACAAACTATTGAGGGAAAGCAAAGAATTTATACCTTCTTTATTTCACATCCCTATGCCCTATTCATGCATTACAATTACAACAGTATCCATGGGGCCTCTTACACAATTCTATAGTAATCACAAAAAGTGTAAGAGCCCCTTTATATCATGTTTTGACTACAAAACCCTCAAAAATAGGGTAACTCAGATTATGATTTGTTGGTGAGTTGTATGGAAAAAATCATTAGCACCAACTCATTCTTCGAGTCTTTTGAAAGAAAAGTGAATCAGGTGGCAATTAAGTACAAACCTTATAGTGTCAAGGTGAATGAGAATTTGATCAATTTTGATTATGTGGTAGAAGAGTGCTGAAATGGGTAAATGTATATTTAAGCGAGGAAGAGTTAAAATGAGTAAGAGCTGCTAGCATTAGTAGTACCCTCCATTATGCTTATGTTTTCATTTGCATATTTTTACTCTTGTTAGACTATGGTACTTTGTTTGGATGTACGATGTTGGTTTTGGCGACAATGGATTTATTTTGTGACATGATGATACATTGTATTGTGATATTTGATTTTTATTATACTTTTGAGATAAGCGTAGATGTTTTCCACTTCAAATGATTATTATATATGTTTATGATGGACTATTAAGCTTTGTTATTTAATTCGTCCGATTCGATGTGATGTGTATTGGTGTGTGGAGAATAGAATGCATCACTAAGCTTTAACAGTGCCTTGTGATATCCGTGATTTTTTTCTCGATGCGATTATTAGCGTACAATAGTTACATATATATGCATGTTATTGAGTTTGGTTGTAGGATTGCGGTACATGGCAGCATATCCACGATTTTCAGTGCAGTGTCCAGGAACTCCAGCAAGATTGTTGATTGGGAGGTAGTAGCATAATAGTTCATCCTAGTCTAGTCTATAACCAGTCATAGTACATACGTTTATTATTGTTTTAGTTCCAGTCATGAATTGTCTTGTATTTTTGTTTGGTTTAATTGCTTGAAAGGAAAAATGTCAATTGTAATGATAGTCTAATACTCTTTATTTACTGTTATTTAAATTAATTTTTAAATGTTAAAAAGGTTTTACATGTTATTTAATAAATTAATTAGTTTGTTTGGTTAAATAATTTGATCTTAGAGATTAAATTTATTTAATTAAATAAATTAATTAATTAAATTAAAATTGTTTAAATGTGTGTGAATAGATTTAATTTGAAATTGTTATTATTTTAGGAAATGGCATATTTTAATTATTAAATAAATATGCAATTGAAAATTGAAATTTTAAAAATAAATAAAATGCATGCAATTTTAAAAGGCAAGATTGCCGAGAAGTGGTTGAGGATATTTTGTTCTTCTCGACAAGTGTACCACTTGCATTTATGGTTATGGTTGAGGTTGTTCACGGAGATTATTTGGATCTGGAAAAACACAGAGGTTATGCTATTCTTCATGGGGAAGATTTTTGAGCTCTGTTAAAAATTATGTTTTATGTTTTTTTCTTGTTATTGTGGTATATTGGTGAAAGCTTTCTAGTTTTGGAATATTGGGATTTGGGGAACATGATCAGTTTTGGAAGCTACAGGCAAAGTTGTTCTTCACCAGACAGAATTTTGAAGCTTCAGGGAAACAGGTATTTCCCTTGTATTTTATATTTTATTTAATGTTGAAAAGAAATTTGTGGAAAGAAATTTCTTTTAATAAATTTTTGTTCTTCACGGTAAATGTTTTGTAGAGAAAATAGTTGTCCTCTGTTAAAAAGTTTTCTACAGACCCTGTTATTTCTTTGTTGAAAATTTTCTGTAGGGAACATATGTTTTAAGATTTGAGAAAGGAAATCATTTATATGGGAAAATGAAAATTAAACCTCTGGGGTAAATTAGGTTTTAAATGGAAATATTGTGCGTGTTCTTTTAAAACCCTGAAGAAATTTGATAATTTCCCCGATTTCCCCATTGAAACCTGTAGAATTTTTTTTTTATTCTCAGTTATAAAACCCTGTTGGAATTTAATATATATATATATATGTAAATACATTTGTATTTGTATTTAAACTCATATATCAATTGGATTGTGAAAGTTTTTAATTCATAAACATATGAATTTTGTTGAGAAATCACCGTACAAAAATTGTTAATGTATTTTTATTTTTTTTTTAAAATTTAAATCGCGTTTTTATTGTATGATCTTCGTATGGCGAAAGTTTAAAAAAAATAAAAATTGTGAATTGGGGAGGGCCGAAACCCTCCCCACCCCTTGCTTTGGTGGGCGCAGCCACCATGGCTGCGCAAAGCAACCACTATGGCTGTTGGGCACAGCCCTGGTGCAGACTGCGTCCTCCCAAAGGGAGGCCGCTGTTGGAGCGCCAGCTATATAAAGTTTAAGTTTTTATTTAAAATTTCATTTAACATTTATAAATTGTAAAATTTGTGTTTTATGTTTAAAAATCTGATTTTTAATATATAATGTTTTATTATATATAAAAATTATATATATATATATATATATGAGTGTATATATATATTTGTAAGAATAAATAAATATAATTATATATTTATAATTATATTTATTAAGTTAGGAAAAATGATTTTGGTATTTTTAAATTATAATGCATGTGAAATTTAAGATTGAGAAAATATAAAATATATTATAATGTGAATTTGAGAAAATCAAGAGAATAGATTAAATGAAACAATTATTTTTATTGTTTTCAAAATAGATCTTTTAATTAAGTTGATTTATTTCTTGTTATTTAGACTGAATTGAAAGGATTTAGTAAATCCAAATGATAGTTTACTATTGAGCTTTAATTTGCTTTAAATAGTATTTTCTCTTTTATTGGTCAATTTGGGAATGTCGTAGATGTTCAAGTCTTCCAGACCAATTGTAAAAGTGGGGATTGTGATTGTTAAAGATAAATTCTTGAGTTAGCTAAGGTTGTGTACATGGTATTTGCGTGGTGTTTAGACACCTAATTTTATGAATGTAACGCCCCGTCATGCGAACCCCAAAGGACAAAAAAAACAATAATCACTGCATAATTTTTTTTTTCTTTTTTAAAGATAACATAACATACATGTAATACACATTAATTCATGACATGAATTTCATTTAAGTAGATTCACTAACATATACATCCCTTGGGGTACACGAGGAGTCATTACGAGACTTAGATCCACACAACGACAATAAAGAATAAAAGCCAAAAAATATAATCCATAACAAAATAAACATTAACAAATGTAACACATACATGATAATCATAGATAAGAAACCATTTGTGTACATAAATACAACATATGCATGATTAACTTAACACATTGATTAACAACTACCATGGCCAATATCCACACCGAGTCTAACATTACATTATAGTACAATGTTCTAGAGGTACAATGATACAAAAGTGTTTCCAATCATGAATAGAACCCATACTACAAGATAACATGATACAATTGAATAGAAGAATACATAGAATCATAACTGGCTCCAAGACAGATACAACTCTGGAGTCGCCGCAACAGCACCAATCCGCACCTCTCGATCCTTGGCTGGGGACCCAATGGGGTGCTTAGCACGTTCCACCTGACCACGTGGGTCCGAAGACCCACCCCCCGTGCTAAGGAGCTGACAAGAAGAGTCCTCAACCAAGAACATCCAAATACGAAACCACAAGACTCAACATCCAAAGTATCATAAAACTCAAGGATTACAATGACATAATCAACAACACCCAAGAGTCAACATAATAACTTAAAGTCATAAATCTCATCACATAAATCAAAGCAATGACCAGTAAACAAGTAACCAAAGGATGATCATGAAACACGTCCAAATCAAACTGAATTAATAAAATTAATACAATTCCAAATTGCAATTAAACAATATAATAACATCATAACACAGTACCATAAGAGTTCAAGGTCATAAATCAAATATCAATGAGATCATACAAGACCACAAAGTACACCAAAGATGTATCAAGGCAATAATCACAAATCAATATAAATCCATATATCAACAATCTAAACCAACTCCCACAACCTACTTCCAGAGGAACACAATAAAGTAAAACACATGGGCAACTAGGGAAGAGTGTCATCGCATAGTCCTACATGGGTTGTCCTGTGCTCTTCCTCCCAACTGGAGGCGCCGGTCCCATCTATGGCTGTCATGTACCCTTCCTCCCAACTGGAGGCGCCGGTCCATAGGGTGACTCATGCGGAGCCGTAAACCTCTCGTGAAGACGAGGTCACGACCTTGCCGACCACGGCCTTCTCAGCCTTCCATTAGTCTACGGAAGCACTAATGAAGACGAGGCATCCATTTTTAAATATTATAATGATATACTACCCAACCCTCCTAAGTTAATTATTAGGTTTTCACTTGATTACTAACTCACTGTGGTTATCTGTGCCCTTCCCTTAAGCGAGTCTTGGCCCCCACGAGGAGCCACTCTCCCTAGAGACCCAACAACATCAAACCCAAAAAACCAAGGGTTGTACAATCATAATTTGAACAAAGGATCACAACATAAAAGCATGCGAGGCATTACCCATCTCGCTATAAATACATAATCAAAGTCTCAACAATTCCTGTACAACCCTTTCAAAATCATGAAACCAAAACACTTGCCACATCAAGGGCACATAAAGAGAACATTAACTAACAATCATCTCAAGCCTCTGGAAGCCAAAAAGAATGATAACCCACAAACAAGGGTAAAATGAAGCAACACAAGTTTTTTTCCAAATAATTCCAAGACAAGGATAAAATTTCCTCAAATATGAGAGTAACTCAGAAAAGCCATAAAAAGGAAGATTCATCAAGACCCATCCACAGATCAACAATGGTGTCACCTCAAATAGGAAAACTCAAAAGAAAATCAATCTTTAATTCAACAAAATCACTTAATAAAACCAAAAGCCACCAACTAGGCATTCCATGGGAGACCTCAATTTCCTCCTCACAAAATACCCGTGCAGTTGGTATACAAAAGACCTTTGAAAAAATCAACAAACATGACAACAAGATTTCCCTCGCCTCTGGAAGCCCAAAAATAAATCAAATACTCAAGTACTCATCAACAAGGGTAGACAAAACAGTAAGAGTTTCCAATCAACTAACAACACAAATTTAAGAAATAGAAATCCTCTCAAAACCCGGGAGTAGCTCAAGAGAAATTCACATCGAGACAACACCATCAAAATTATCCTACACTCACCAACACTTCCAAGGCACCAATATTGAAGAACACCTTAAATACTCAACCACTCACAACTCCACAAAACACTCGCATAATAAACAACAACCAAAAATTCAAACGAGAACAATATTTAATAACCAATCAATTAACGACCAGAACTAGATAACTTTACAACTTATCCATCTAAATTACTCCATTAACTAAAACAATTCAAGATAACCATCACAAGTATAAAAAAGACTTATCCATAAAGAGAACTTACAAATCAACCATTAAATGAATATAAAGGAAGTCAATTTTCAAAAGGTTAAAATCCCATTTCACCAATAAACTATCCATTTCAAGAATACCCTAATCAATCTCTAACCATGCCCATACATTTAAATTCCCACTTTCATCTATCAACATAATTGAAAACTACTTAATAGTTGGGTAGTTAACTCATTATCATTTCATAACTACTTATGTTCAAAACATTATTTCCACTCTCCTTTCATCAAACTAACTTAACACTCACTTCCAATATTTTAATTAATTGTGAAAACCACTTAAGACCAATTGTTTATACTTTAAAATGACAATAATAACAATACTCTAAATACTTAAACTACATATTAGAACTTACCACCTTAAAATCTTAAATCTATCTAAATAAATTTACACACATAAATACCTTTTAAAACCACTACATATTTATATATTTTAATTCTTTTCGAGGAGGGAAAGTAAAAAAAGAATAGATCTTTTCTAAGAATCCAACAAGTCTACAAGACTCAACTTCATAAAAAAAAATAACTTATTTAATTCCAAAATAAATTCCATTTCCACAATATACACACTTTAAAACAAGAACTAAATTATTAATGCTAACATATAATCACAAATTGTCTTTTGACTAGATTATCCTATCAAAATTCATAATTTAAAAAATTAACAAAAATTCCTCTCTATTTCCATATTTTCACTATAATAAAATTTTATTTTATTTAAACTAGAAAAAGAAACAATCTGCCTAAAGACAAAATTAATTAAATTAATTTAACAGTTAAATCAGTGAAATCTAATTAAATGAATTAATAAATATATATACAAATATAAATATATATATATATAAACACACACATATATATATATATATACGTATATATATATAGATATATATATATATTTATAAAAGTATACACGCAGGTTAAAATTTAAAATTAAATTTTCGTTTAACAAAATAACCATATATCACTTCGAATGGGAATTTAAACCCATACAATACACGGGGATAAACACCCAGCCGCGAGCAGTCTACGGACTGTTCATGGCAGTCCGAAAGACTGCCGTGGACAGTTCGCAGACTATCGCACGGTACAGGGTCGGCGGGGTGGTGGGTACGGCCGAGGCCGAACCACCACTCAGCCACAATTTTATAATACAAAAATAAAATAAATAAAATAACATTAACAGTTCCGACGGAAATATGACGGGATTCAACGAATTAAATTTTCATGCAATATTCACATATGTATAAATATATATGTGCATATATATATATATATATATATATATATATATATATATATATATATATATATACTGGTATTTGAACATTTCAAAAACAGGGAAAGATAACACTGTACACTGTACAATTTACTGTGCATGTTTGAATATAAAAGAAATGTTTTATAACATATATGCATCACAATCCCAGAAATTCATTGAAAGGAAATTGTTCCTTATACATGTATATATATATATATATTTAAAAACAAAACTACAGTAAAACTGTTCATTTCCAAATTTCAATCCAAATTTCTTTTTTATAAACAACAGTCCAAAACATTTCTAAGGATTCGAGAATTTTCTACATGCATTAAATTTCAAATCCAGAAGAAAATTTCATTCACAACAAAGAATTCTTATTTCATTTGATGCTATAGAAAGAAGATAATTTAAAAGAAGAAGGAGAACCTGGCGTCCTGTGCTTGAAGAAAATCTGTAGAAGCTTTATGCCTCTTGCAGAGCTACTTCCTCACTGCCGACTGTTTCCAGCAATAGACCCGAATCCTCCCTCAGACTGAACCTTCTTCTTTAATAAAATTCTCCATAATAACATAAAGAAAATAACAGAAAGATGTATGCACCATTTCTCCAGAATCAGAAAAATAGAATGCCAATGACAGAAAATGGGTGAATCCCCCTTTTTCTCCCCCCCTCCATAAGCTAAATGTAGCTATTATTTATTTTTCATATTCTACAGTTCTCTTCGACTTCCAAATGCTCTATGGGTGTAGTTTCTTTCCAGCTTTTCTTGTTTTAAAACACTTCAGCTTCCTATCTCCTTAACCATTTAAATTTCTTATTATAATAATTATCTTTTCAAGATTATTTTGTTCATAATTATTATTAACTTCAATTTAACACAACAATTTAAATCAATTTATCTAATAATATCACTTTTACTTTTAACGAATTAGTTTAATTTGATCATTTGTTCTAAATCATTTGATTTAATTTAATTGATTATTATTTTAATTTCTAATTATATTTTAAATAACCTTGCAAATTTATGATTTAATTAATTATTTAAACATGACTACTAACATATGATATTTTTCACACAATCAAATAACACAGTAATCAATGAAGCACACACAAATACTCACAAAAAGTCTAGAACAACCGACATGGAGGGGCACTACAATGAACATAGTTATTGTTGTTCGTTTTGAAAAGTGTAGAATTTCGTGTTGTATTTCTGTACACCTTGTAAAACCTTAGTCAGAAGAAAACTTAGTATACCTTTGTTATGTTTAGGGGAGTGGCTCTATGTAAGGGCCGACACACAAAGTGGTGTCAGGGTAACTT
Organism: Sequoia sempervirens; assembly: GCA_007258455.2. NCBI lineage: Eukaryota > Viridiplantae > Streptophyta > Pinopsida > Cupressales > Cupressaceae > Sequoia > Sequoia sempervirens. The sequence continues at coordinate 452,234,190 of VDFB02105785.1, forward strand.
ACAAAGAGTTAGTAAGTCAGTGATAACTAAATAACACAATAGTTAGATTAAAATCCTTAACAAGATCTTTATGCCTCACTTATGGACTCTAGAGCTAGTACAGTCTTGAGTATAAGATGAGAAGGCCTGGAATGGCAAATCAATGTCTTGTTTCTTCAAAAGACATTCGAGTCCGCAATAATTTGCAATGGGGCCAGGATTTGTAAGAGGTTGCCAGGGTAACCCAAGTTGGGGGCCGAAACCTAGGAAGAAACACCAGGGTAACCTTTGCAATATTGTGATGACACTCCACCTAAAATAACAATTATCCTTGTGTATGTAGTACATTCAATTGTTTTAAATCTGGAAGCAATGTAACCATTAGTTAGTTATGTACTTGTGTCTAGGGTTAATAGGTTATGTCTAGGTAACCATATTACTATCTCCTAGCATGGGGGGTGGACCTATGGGTACCACATGGTTGGGTGGAACGTGCACCTTACTCCGTTGGGTCCCCAGTTTATGATCATGGCATCAAGAGCTTCATGGATGGAGAGCTCTTACTTGGATACAGATGTACTTTCTTTATTGCATTATTGTTAAACTTGTATTGTAAATCATCCCTCAATTGTTTATGAGGAGAACATTTGTAAATGTAATTGTAACTATTATTTGATCAACCTCATCATATGAATGAGTATTGTAATATCTTATCAAATGCAATGTAAGAAACATGTTTGTACTTTATACTATCTTGAATGGAATTTCAAATGTTATGCAATGTTTATCTTTAGTTTATGATTAATTAAATATGTGCAGTGTGAAATACTAAAGTCGTCTATGGAAACTCAAGTAGTGTATCGTCGCGTAACTTAGTATGCCAAGTATGCATCCCAAGTAGATGTAGCTAGAAGACTATGAAGATCCAATTGCATTGAATCACAAGAAGCTAACACTGTAGCAACACAAGCATCATTAAATGCAACAAAAGATGGAGGAGGTTAAATGCAAGGCTCAAGAAATGGATATAATGTGAGAACACCCAAGTTCAAGTAGCCAAAAGTCTCCTCAAAGTCATGGTTCACACTAGAAGTGTGATCAATAGTCGAAGGAACAATGTCATCATCAAAAGAAAAATTTGCAAAGGTGTACAACTGAGATGAATGATCAACCATCCCAATACCAATAATCTCTTTACTCTACAAGTCTCTAATGATAACTGAATTAGGAGTGAATTCCACAATCCTCCCATCTCCACCATGTATAATTTGATAGATGGAAAGAAGATTGTTTAACAAATGAGGTACACACAAAATATCATTGAAAGTTCCCTCCCTAATATCAATAGATCTCTTCCCAATTACACTCATATATGTATTGTTTCCCATCAAAATAGGAGACATAGTACAAGGATAAAAATAAGAGAATATAGACTATGAAGATGTCATATGATGAGATGCTCCTAAATCTAGAAGCCATCTCCTTGATCCAAGACCTATAAAATCATAAAGATCTTTCCCTTTATTACCCGATGAAGAATCCAAACTAGCATGACCTTTGTCCTTTTTAGACTAGTTTGAAGAACAAGAAGAAGGTGACTCATACATTTTGGAAGGAAAATCAATCTGATTTTTTTTTAGAAGATGTTTCAACTCATCAATATCCTTATTATAACAAGAATGCTCATCATGTCCAAGCTTCTTGCAGTATGAACAAGTTATCTTCTCTTTCTTAGATGAATTCTCTTTGGAAGAGAATTTGTTCTTTGCTTTATTTGAATGCAGATTATTCTTTTCTTTCTTTTGTTTCTTATCTGACTCTGATTCTTTCACTTGACTAACCAATAATGTTAGAGATTTAGAAGTCTTGATGAGACCCATTAATATAAGATTCTGTTGCTCATGTATTAACATCTCAAAAAATGATGCAAATGAAGGTGTAGTATATGTAGAGCCCATAGTCAACCTATGAGTATGAAAGCTAGAAACAAAAGAAGCATAATCAAGACCAAGTTTGTTTAATGTAATGTAGACCAATTGAATTTCCTTCTTATCAATTCCACATGATTTGCATTGCTCTCTTAGATCATTAACCTTAGTGATGTAGTCCTATATGTTTTCAAAGTTCTTAGGATCAAGTCTCATTAGTTCATTATTAATTTTATAGCCTCTTACTTCATCTATAGTACCATACAATGTTTTCAATTTGTTCCATGCTTTATGATAATTCTTACATGATTCAATTTGAAATAATAGATCTTGAGAAACTAGTCTATGAAGACATACAAGAGCTTTAGCATGTTCAAACATCCATTTTATCTTTTTATCTGCATTTGTAGGTTTAGGTACCTTATTTTCACCGTATAGTGAGTGACCTTTAGTCATTATAAGACTCGGTGCATTTTTTATGCCATGTTGAGTAGTTATATGATGTGAGCAAAGGAAACTTAGAATGATCCATGAAAAGAAGAGCACAAGCAAACAAATCAAAAAAATGCACCAAGAGACCCCTCCAAATAACTCAATAAAGAATCCCCCCTAGAAATATATGATGTAATACCCCTCATGTTGTTTGGACTTGATACTTATGTGGTTTTGATTGATGCTTTGTGACTGTGATTGTTATTACTTATTGTTTGGTGTGTGCGGATGCGTAGTTTAGTTGATTGCTACATTTGACACTATTATGCTGATATATGATACTTTATGTGGTGTTTGGATTATTTTATTATGTAATGGTTTTTCATTAATGTTATATATGTTGATGTTGTGATTTTATGATAGTTAATTTGGGTTTAGTAATACATTATAATGCAATGGTTTAATAAGTAGTTATGATGTGATCAGTTAATTTAGGAATGTTATTTCAAATTTGATATTGTAATTGTTAGTATAGCTTAGGTGAGAGGATAGTGTAGCACCACTCGTTTACGAGTGTCCTGCTACGCTGCAATTCCTTCTCACGATAGGATGTTTTGATTATGTATATATACATGTGCTACTTGATGTTTATTTGGATGTAGGATTTGCAGGAATAAGTCTCGATTCCACCTGCTTCGGCAGGACAGGGCGAGCATTAAATTAACCCAACGAGTAAAATGTTGTAAAAAGGGAGTTGATTTGGAAGTATCCCCGTCCCAAGTCTGTCGTTCTGTTGTGAGTTGTGGTGTCATGACTGAAGTTTTTTCCTTGTCATTATGTAGTTGATTGTTGAGTATTTACTTTTATTTATGGTTAGTGTTTATTTAATTAATTTGATTTTATAAGATAATTGGTTAATGTTGTATTGTTACTTGATTTAATTGTGAGTTAGTAAAATGTTAAATTTAAATATATTGTAAATTAAAAATATTTAATTAATTAAAGTGTAAGAAATTAAATTAAATGAATATTGATGAAGATAATTAAATATTATATTTTTATTAATATTAAATTAGAAAATCATGTGTGGATAATATCTTGAGTAAATAATTTATTTTTAATTAAAAATTGTGATAAGTGTGCTTTTAAAAGCTGGAAAAAGGACCAATAAGGGAAGAGGATTTTTGAGAAAAGAAAGTTGAAGAGCTTTATTGATTTTATTTATTATTTTATTATTTGGGGAGAGAACTATTCACAGACAGAAGATTTTTCTATGGTTTTGATTTGTAAAAGAAAAGAAAAGGAAAAGAGTTTGTTTGTGCTTCTGGGTAAAAAAATCATTGTTTGAAGAAAAGATAGGTTTAAAAAGAGAGCTGCAAACAGGAATGGGAGAGGAAGCTACAGAGGGGTTCTAGTTTCGAAAGAAGATTACTGTGCTCAATTCTCCATCAGACGAAGGACTCCAGGTTCTTCTAAACTATTATTTCTTTTAGTGTATTGTTTTGTAAACAAACCTTGTTGTATTTTCATTTGAAAATTAATTACTTCATGTCTTTGAAAGAGGATTCTGTAGTTGGAAATTGGTTGTTATAGATTTTTGAAATTGTCTATTGAAAACTATAGTAAAATCCTTTGAAATTATTCAATAAAGTTTTTTGAGAAAATTACTTTTTGGAAAGAAAATAGTTTGTGAAATTCATTGAAATGTGCATGCCCTGATATTTATTGGTTCTGATAAATAAAATTAGTTATGTTATCTATTGATATGCTTTGGTTGTATATATATATATCATATATTTGATCTTTTTATAAGAAAAATTTTGATATAAATAAATTTATTGATCAGATTTCAAAATAGTTAGATAAAATAAATTATGTTTAACAAAATTTGCATTCTCAAATTTGGTGTCTTTTTGAAAACGAAAATTTTAAAAAATATATATATGTATATATGTACTGTACTTCAATATTCATATTCAACTTGGTTTGAAATCGAAATAGAAAATATTATAAAAAAAGAAATTTTATTTAAATTAAAATTTTAAAAAATAAATATAAATCTTTTGGGGAGTGGGTAGTCGGCCAGGCCGTACCTCCCAAGGACCTCGTGGCTGACTGTACGCGGCCACCACCAGCCGCGCATAGCAGCCGAGGTTGTTGGGCGTAGCCCGGTGGGGACTGCGTATAGCAGTCCCTTCACTGCTTGTGGGGGCTGCGGCCTCCCACAGTGGGGATCGCAGTACCCACAGGGGTACGGGTTGTGGCCCATAATACTTTGGGTTTATATTTTGTTATATGTTTTATTTATTCATTATTAATTCTGAGTGGATTTTTATATTCAGATTATATTTAATATATATATATATATATATATATATAATTATATATAAAGTACTTAGTGAATATATATTAATGTATATATATAATTAATATATATATATACATTGTATATATATATAATATATATGGGTAATTTTTATATTGAAATTTAAATATATGATTTTAATATATATATATATATATATATACATATATTTATATATATATGTACATTTTAATGATTTAATGTGTTGAGATTTTGAGTTAATGAGATAATATTTTCAAGTATGCAATGATATAGACTTATTGAGAAAATTAGAAATAAATGATGTGTTTTGATTTGAATCGAATATTCTCGAGTTGTTGATTCTGTTATTTGATGAAATTTTATTGTGTATTAGAAATACCTTATAAGGTGTTGTCATTATGTAATTGTTTTCTCGAGATTGTTCATTATTTTATTCGATTTTCTTCGTTTTGAGTTTATGTCATGTGGGAAAACCCTAGAGTCAATGTATCATGTTATAGGAACTGAAGTTATGGTTTAGGAATTTCCAGAGGCGGGGTTACTGATGTGTAATTGTGATCTCGTGTTTTGATGCTTGGTCTATGTTTTGATCATGGTTATGATTTAGTTTGCTCTTGGATTGTACCGTTTGTGGATATGTTTTATATGTTATGGCGAGATGGTTATGCCTCGCAGATGATCCAATTGATTGGTTCAGTGTTCTTGTTGATACAATCCTTTTTGTGTTGAGTGTTTAGAGAGAGTGGCTCTAGTGGGGGCGGGCGCACAAAGGGGTTGTTAGGGTAACCCATGTAGAGTTGGATTAATCAGTGATAACCTAAGTAATTAACCACAGGTGGGGATTAAACATTAATAAGATAATTGCGATGCCTCGTCTGCCTGTTAGTGCTATCATAGACTAAAGGGGACTGAGAAGGCCGTGGTTGGCAAGATCATTGCCTTGTCTTCACGAAAGGTTAGCGATTCTTCATGAGTAACCCTATGGAGCGGCACCTTGAGATAGGCTGTCAGGAGAACCATAGATGGAGGCGGCACCTTTGCCAGGTTGTTAGGATAATCCATGTAGAGATGGAGGCGACACCTTGTGATAGGTTGTCTGGATAATTCATGTTAACCCATGCAATGACACTCTCCTCTAACATTCCATTTGTGTTATTTATTGAAGTCCTCTGGAAGTGGTTTATTGTTTGTCTTTTGGTGATTTGACATCAGATAGTTTTGGAAATCGTCTCTAAAATTATGACTTGAGATTTATTGATGATGTGTTTTCGTGATTTGTTGTTGTATCATCTGTAGAGTGATTTATTGTTATGTTTCGAAAGTGTTCTATTGTTATGTCTTTTGATGAATTGTTGTTGTTTAGTTTTCTGTGTGGTCTTTTGATGTTAAGTTGTCTTTCTAGAGTTAGTCTGGTGTTAATGTTAGATGTGCTTAGTCGGGGATCCTTCCTTGTCTACTCCCAACACGGGGGTGGTTGGGTGGAACATGCTTCGCACCCCGTTGGGTTCCCTTTTGGTTGCAGATGTATCTTTTATTGCAGGTTTTTGGCAGATGTTTATGATCCAATATTCTTTGTACCAGATGTATGTTTACACTTCAGATGTAATGTATTTCATTAATGTATCAACTCCCATATAGGTTGGGAAGGCCTTGATGTAATTTGGTATATGTTTATGATGTTGTAATATCATCTTGATGTAATTTATATTCAGGCCATTTATTTATTCAGGAACTATCATTTGTAATAATTGATTATGTTGTGTTATATCTGTCGAAATATTTATACTTTATATCTTTATAATTTCATTTGTTGTCATATGTAAAAATGGTATTAATATGGTTATTGTTTAATGGATATTTTAAATGATGTAATGAGAAGGAATGGTTTTACGTAATTGTTTAATTATTGTTATCTTATTATCTTTGTTATGGGTTAGTATAGTAATGTCTCCTTGTGTGCCCCAAGGGATTTAGTTGTGTAACTTAGAACATGGTTATGATGGAATACTTAAGTACATTACTTATGTTCTTTAAAAAAAAAATTGTTGCATCTTTATTAGTTCCTTTGGGGTTTGCGCGGTGAGGCATTACATATGATTTGGCACTTTATATTTAGTGCATTTACAATTGCTAGATGCCAAAAACAACAAACTATCTACTTGATCTTAGTGCTTACAAATACCAAAATTAACCACAAGATCAAAGTGAAATTTTTACATAAAATGAGATCAGTCTGATCATACCACTTGAAATTACATGAAAAAATATTCACTTTTAAAAAAATCACCCAAAAATGTTATCATAGGAGCAAGAATGGAGCTCCAGAAGTTCCCAAAACAAGAATGATACAACACCAACTATGAGAATTTGCAATTTTTAGAAAATACAAAAACCAAAATCAAAAATTGATTGCACCACTCTGAAGAGCACAAAATTCTACTCCAAACCAAAAAACAATGCACTAAAAAAGGAGGTCGCATGCTCGAGATATGGTCATTTAAAAATCACCCTCCAAACTGAAAATACAAATGGTGGGGGTGTTGATGCCCTGTTGATGTCAACAATTCACGAGGTTAAATTTGATGGACCAATAGTTTTCATAGTAGAATATACCCCAATCATTGGAATATACTATTGAGGTCATCAAAATATTCTCTGCAATGAATATTTCAAGAAAAATTCACTCTATCAACGTAGCTAGGAAAACTCTTTTCAAAAGTGGAATATTCTCCATTTTAGGCCACCATTTTTAACAACTATTGTTGATTTTTAGAAAAGGACACCAAATTTTTAAACTCAATTGTTGGTTTTAAAATACCTGTCACCATCAATTTTTGTGAGGCAATGGGGGCCACAACTTGTAAGACACGTGGCCTCCACTGGTCGCTACATACTTGTGCAAGTAGATATTGTATATAGTACCCTTCCAATGCAAAGTAACCCCCCCCCTCTCTCTCTCTCCCTCCCACTCCCCCTTCCCCTCTCCCTCTCCCTCTCCCTCTCCCTCTCTACCCCACTCCCTCTCCCTCTCCCTCTTGCCCTCTTGGGTTAGCAACAATATGTTGATTTGGGACCATATGTTGATGTGAGATGATGTTTTGATCTGGGATGACATTTTGATTTTGCATCATGTGTTGGTTTAGAATATTTTTTTGATTAAGATTTTTTTTTTGAATTGGAACCCCATTTTGATTTGGACCCATATTTTTACCTTTATTTGACACCATGTGACCCATATTTTGGTTTGGATCAATGATGATGATTGTTGATATGGATGATATGAAACCTTTGATTTAGACTACACTTAGGATTTGATTGTTTTGATTTGATGTTTTTATGTGTTTGATGATTATGAGCCCGCCACTTTGGGAGTAGACTTATGAATCCAAAGTTAGTTTATACATAATGATGTTTCCTAATTCAAACCTAAACACATTGAAAAAATATTAATTTTCAAGGAAAAGACTAAATTAGTGGATGTGATAAAGATTTAAAACCTAAGTGATTGATGTCCAAATGTTGAAGTTTGTTTGATTTGATATTAGATATTGATTATGTTTGATTAAATATTTTGATGTTTCAATGTTGAATGAATTTGATCCCTAAATGACAACCTAATATTATGTTTGAAAATTTCTAAAAGATTGTGATAAAAAATTTGTATGACATGTCAATGTTTGACGACCAATAATGTTTATGTCTAATGATAACCCAAATACTTGTTTTGCTAAAAAAAACGTTGAGCATATATTTCCTTCTTTTCTTTGTTAGAATCAAGTAACCAAGTGGATTCTAATTTTTCTTTGAGGTTCAATTCTTATAATCTAATTTAGGCATGAATTATTTTTATCACATAGAAGTATTGATTATGAGTTGTCCAATACTAAGATGTCTACAATAAAGCAAGTTGTTTTCCACATACGCTTAAAATTTATGAAAAAAAAATTTATAAATTATAGCTCTCTAAGTTTACCTTGAAATAATGAGCAAAGCTATGGACAAAGATAATAGGAAGAACATTAAGATATTATTTTGATAAAAACAAAATATATTGAGATGTATGTAGTAGTATAATGTCCATCAAGTGCCTTCAATTATGTTCAAAGGGATTAAAATTTCATCATAACCACATTTAATGTTTTTTTTAGTGTTTTGAATGATAAGCAATGTATTCACTAACTCAATGGGTAAAAGGAAATATTTTCCAAGATTTCCTCAACAAAGATCACTAAGAAAAGATTGATAGAACACAAATCAATCACATTCCTATTTATTCAAGTAGGTGTATCTCTTAATTCATGTTCACATGATAAAAACACCTAGCTTGAGTGGATTACTAGAGTATGTATGTATACACAATACACCTCTTACCTTAAAAGGAAAAGATCCTTATAAGGTATTTGTCACCTCAACAAGCAATCAATACATGATGAATATCTTTATGGAATGATGTTGTTCCTTGCACCTTCTTAAGAGATGTTTGAAATTCTTAGGCCTCTAAACAAATATTTTTTCAGTGGGTATTAGGTGAACACAGTTGAACTCTTGGTATATCCATTGAGAAACCCATAGATAACCAAAGTGTTACATGCATAGTTTGACCTACATATTTTTCTCTTAGCCAATTTATATAGTGTGCCCCTAAATGCCAGTTGAGGTTGCCTTGAGTTCTACTTTGAATGATGTATCTCAAAGGAAGGCCTCCTACTTTCAATTCAAAAAAATGGTGTTACTATTTCTCTTCACCGAAGATCACACAAAGTGCAAGGGGAGTAGATACATAGCAACAACCTTATAGGGTTTATAATGAAAAAATAGTGCAAAACTAGAAGTGTTTCTCTTCACCCTAGATCACACATAGAGGAAGGGGAGAGGATACATACTTGCTAGTCTACCAAGAATAGAAGACACAACACACACTCTTGTTCATTTTAGGTGCACCAAAGATAATGTAAGTAAATTTTAAAAGCACCAAATGAAGTGTGAGATTGTTTTGTTATTTTTAAAACCCAAATGAAAGTGAAATGTGTGGTTCAATTCTTAAGCCCAAACTGAAAATTTCAAGTTGTATTTGTCCAATTTTTAAGCACCAAATGTAAAATGAAGATTTTCCAATTCTTCAAAACTAAATGTAAAATGAACCTAAGTTAAAGCTTTAAACTGAAATGAATCTTAGGTTATCCTTCACACAAGTGTTGATAAAAAAGTTTTGTAAATTTGATGCATTCATGATGATAGTGTTAATGAAATCTTGAATTCATGCTTAAGTCCTCACTTAGATTCTACAAAAAATGCTATTCTTAACATAAACAAAGAAAATAAAACTAGGTTAGGGTTAGGTACCAAATAAACCTAAAATTCAAATGACAAACTTGGAATTTAACTCTCCATTTTACTTGCAACTACATCTGTATTCTAGACAAGTGTGTCGCTCTGCATCACAAAAAGTGTGTTGCCATTCACATATGCATCGCTCTACCTCTGTTCACATGCCTCATAATACACATATGCATCACTATTCCTTTCTACAAATTTTTTTCTCTAATTAACTACATCGCTATATCAAAATATGCAAATAGAAAGAAGAGAATTAGCAAATGCATCACAATAACTAGTGCATTAGACTTTGTGTTACATCTACATCACAATATTTTAAGTGTGTCATAATATTCAACTACATTGCACTATTACAACTGTGTCGCTCTGCTAACTGACAAGTGCATCACTTTACCTCCTATTCCTACAAAATCTGAGAAAATCAAGCAAAAATTATTAGCTAGGGACATGGGGTCCCACTGGGCATTCCATTAAGTGAATGTGTACGAATTACCAACCATATAGAATCAAATGAACCAAAATAACAAAGTGTAGAGAAGGGGGATTTGCTACTCATGAGTTCTCTTCATTTAGAGAGCTTCATAGAGTGAACTGTCCTAAACTACCTCAAGGAATCTGTGACTGTTTTAGAATCAGAAAGGGCAAGTCACAAAGGTTTTCTGGCCAAACTAATGAGCTCTCGGCCATAGGACAACAACATGGAATATAGACGATAGCATGGTGTGTTGGCATCTCATATGGACTAGAGAACAATAATATCTCATAAAATAGCAAAGTGACTACAAACAGTCTGATTACTAAGAACTTCTAGAATGTGTAAAGATAACATAATACAATAGAACTACAATAAAGTGAAGTATAGATGATAAAGATACAGAGAAGAAATGAGGGAGATGCTCACAAAAATCCAAGTAATGAAGCCTCCAACTAGTAGATATGTTCAATACCTGCATCTATAAGATCTAGAGAAAGTGTTGGGGTTGTGTAGGGGTTTGCCTCAGTCAAAATCCTATTTTGGTGTTCCCACCTCCACTGAAAACCAAGAAGATAGAGAGAAATGAACTGAAATGGACAAAGTGTGTGGTGAAAGACAAACCCACTTAAGGATTAAGGAGTAGAACCTACACCACTAAGTATGAGTGATAAAAGAAAACCCCGCTCGAGGAGGAGAACCCGTATCACAAAAGAGGTGATAAAAGAAATCCCCACTCAAGGAGGAGAACCCATATCATGAAGAAAAAATGTAATAGGAAGGGGATGTGAGAAATCCCAAGATGCTCACAAGCATGAAGTGAAGGAGATTAAGCTACAAGGGCTGAAGGAAGCCGAAATGGTAGACAAAGAGAGCTACAAGAGCCAAGAGTGTTGTAAGGATGTGAAAGCTTGGATCTACTGTGACCAATGAGTGATATGTGCAAGAAAGAGAGGAAAGAGGAAAATGGAGAAGAAAAGAAGCAAGAGAGAAGCTAGAAGTAGAGGAAAGTTGCAAATGAAGTGAAAAGATAGCATTTAAGGAGGGAAGAGAAGCTTTCCAAGCAGTTACAAGGCATCTTGAGTTGTTACCACCAACCAAAGTAGGTGACAAGTGGTAAACATGCTTGGAAAGAGTCATTTGAACATTGGAACATCACAGGACACTATCATTGTGTATAGGTGTCTATGCATCGTGTAGACATCCAAACATGTCACACTACAAAATAACATGAATAGGAAAAGTACACGGCTTGATGCAAAGCTGACACATGAAGGTAGCTTTTGAAAAGGGGTGTTGGAGCATCCTGAGAAGGAAAAAGGATGATTTAGGGGCTAAAATGAGCCTGCACAAGTTCTCGGGGAGTAGACACTAAAGTGGATACAAGAATGTATGTGAAATTGTAAGGGGTGCAATTTTACGCCATTATATTTTGCCCCCACTTTAGCATGCATATGAATCTATAGTAATATGCACGCTAAAGGAAATCTACTAAACATAAATAACACCATATGCCAAAAGGATACTGTAGAGGAAGTAGATAACTCTTCAATCCAAGGAAGCACGCCCCCAGGCTGAAGACTTATAAAACAAATATATTAGACAAGAAAAACCTACACCAAACAACAATGTTAGCACACAAAAAACTAAAGGATTCGAGTCAACAAAGTGAAAGAGACCTTGATGTAAAAGGTTGTCTCAGTACTATGCATCATCCCCAAATTAAGAAATCACACATAGAAGAATTCTAAAATGAAGAGAGAAAGGGAATATACTCAAGATGAAGAAGATGCAAATCTTCGATCTAGTATACATAATTGAGAAAAGAAGAGAAGAGAAGAGAAGAGACAGAGACAGAGAAGCTAGAGAGGAATGAAATTCCAAGAGAGATGGCTCCACAAGTCCTCGGACCCAAGGAGAGTTGAACGAATGCACCACAGATCCACAAACCTATGGAAGATGAATAAAAGGCTCTCCAAGATCTCTCACATGGAGGATGCCCCGAGAAGTAAGCACCTCATAGGCTCACAAACCCACAAGGAAGGTGTCCTCCAAGATCTCTCACATGAAGGAAACCCAAAAAAAGTGCCTTACAGACCCAAGACCTGCAAGGAAGGAATCCTCCAAGATCTCTCACATGGAGGCAACCAAGATGAAAGTGCCATATAGGCCCGCAGACCTGCAAGGAAGTATCCCCCCAGATCTCTCGCATGGAGGAAACCTAGAAAAGGGGACTCCATAGAGTCAGAAAGTGGCTTCACAGGTGCACCTATAAAGTGACATGTTCACCCACAAATAGAACATGTTTTAAAGTAGCCACATAGGAAATCAATCAAATTGGAAGGCTTTCAAAGGGGTCCCTCAAGAACCTTTCAAAAGAAGAGGGGTCCACTCAAGGGACACAGTGTTTGAAAAGTGAGGTCTAGTTAGGATGCCCCCAAGATAGACATGAATTAATTAATTTGAAGGAGAAAAGACTTCAAAGAGGTCCCTCAGGGACCCTTCAAAAGAAAAAGGGGGTCCACTCAAGGGACGCTTCATTTGGAAGACATAGAGAAGAGAGGGGGTCCTTAAGAAGGACACACATCTCCAAATTCAGTATCACTGCCCCCAACATACATGGGAGGAGGACCAGGCAAGATACTTAGAACATGCAAGATAGAGGTGAACCTCGATATCACTTGTCATTTGAAAAAGAGGCAGGTGCATTAGTAAATAAATGAGTGATGGCACCTGAATCATGAAGCTGTTTTATTTTATCTTTCAAGGCCTTGCATTCACTAGTGGAATGACTAAGCACTTGATGGTATGCACATAAATAATGTTTACCTTTATCACATTCATGATGTTTCTTGTGTGTAGGAGAAGAAAGAGTGATTAAGTAGGATTTGAGAAGCCACAACAAAATACACTCTTGCTGAGATAAATAATGAGCATGAAGCAACCCTTTCTCTTGTGGAGAAAAGCTTGATTGCTCACAAGAAGAAGACACGAAAGGAGGATCAACATCAAGGACATTACAATTTATGCTCACACTATACCACAATACAAAAGAATAATCATCTTTGATAGCAGGTGTGGATGATGTTATCAAAGGGTCTAAGTGGGTCAAGTTGACTTTATATTCCCCAATGAAGGAATTTGTAAAGTCTAGAGAACCCAATCATCACCAAGACATGCATTTTCTTGAGAAGAGGTAGAAGGAGCTGACTTAAGATTTCTTGCTTCAAAAGGATCTTCTTTAGGGATGTTTATCTCAAGAGTATCCTTTGTAGTAGGTATTGTTGGAGTAAACATCAACACATTGGAAGACACTAAAGGAATAAGAGTAGGCACAATTGAAACCTGACCAACAGCTACCATCTCACATAAGTGCATAGCATCAAGGTTAGCCTTGACTGTGACTACTTTATTATTACAAATGAACTTAAGAGATTTATGGAAGGTAGATGAGACTGCACCTATAGCATGAATCCACGGTCTACCAAGAAGAATATTATATGGTAACTTTTCTCACATTACATATACAAGGGTAGGTATGGTGAAGGGTCCCAACCTCAAAGGCAAGACTATCATGCCTAGGGCTTGTCGACTAACATTATCAAACCCATGAATGTCAACAAAAGAAGGATTAAGAGAAGATGGATCAATATTAATCTTAGGCAATAGATCGATACTACTTACATTGAGTGCGGAACCAAGGTCAATGAGAGTGTGTCTAATGTTGATATTATTAATGTTAACTATAATCATTAAAGGATCTGACTATATTTGTACTTCTGGAGATGGGAGTTCCTATGGATAGAATGTGATATTCGAAGAATCCACCTGAATATAAGCCATCAATGTATTATAATCTATTGGCCTAGTGGAAGAAGGCAATAGGATCTTTTGGAAGGCTTCTTGAAGCATACCTTGATAAACCAAAGTAGACTGAAGCAAGTTTAATAGTGAGATCTTAGCTGGAGTAACATGGAGTTGCTCTACAAGATCATAATCACCAAGTGATTTAGTCATAGGTTTAGGAGTTGAAGGAAGACTTGGTTTTTTATTCATTATATTATAGTAAGTATGGGCTACCGCTCTATAAGAGGGAGTCATGGAAAGATCAGGAGAATCACCATTAATAGAACAAATCCTTTTAGGAGGAATAGCTAGAGTCACATAAATGACTGGTCTCTTAGGCCTTTGAGGGGAAGTAGAGACATAGATAACATTTATAGATTCATCACAACTAGTAGAATGATTATTTGAAGAAATATTCTCAACATCAATCCAGGGAGGATCAGAAGTGGAAGGAGGTTCATCATTCACTAATGTAATGTCTCTAGAAGAGAGTGCATTGGGATGAAAGGTAGATTCATCATTCACTAATGCATCATCTCTAGAGGAGAGTGCATTGGAATGAATAGAAGGTAGAGTAACATTAAAAAAAGTTACCGATGATTTCATCTTCTTGCAACAAAATATCCTTCAAAGCAGGACGACTTTCATGATAAGGATCAAAGATACTGAGTGACATAGGCAAAGCCAAGTCACCATCGCATGCATGAAATAAAACATCATTAAATTTTTGAATAAAATTAGATATTGAACTCATAAAAGAAGATATTAAATTAATTTTGGTGGAAGAACTAAGAAAAACCAAAAATCTAGATTTTCTATTTTTTTTGGTATTTTCTAGGTTCTAGTAATTTGTGTTTTCAGAGCAGAATTTGAGGCCAAACTTGCGTCGGTCCATAAAATTCGGTTGCCAAAGGCATAGTATTTTAGGGACTGAACTAGTTCTCTTAGAGACCTTTCCAACAATGCAAATGGTTTTGAATTCTGAGCACCGAGTCAAAAGTTATGACCTCGCTAAGTAGGGGTAAATAAATTCCTAGTTTTTTCAGAAGATCTCTTCACATCAGGTTCACCAAAATGTAGAGAAGGGGGGTTCGCTACTCATGAGTTCTCTTCATTAAGAGAGCCTCATGGGGAAAATTTCCCTAAACTACCTCAAGGAATGGCACAAGAGTTCTAGAATTGGAAAGTGTAGGTCACAAAGGTTTTCTAGACAACCTAATGAGCTCTCAGCCACAAGATGACAATGTGGAATACAGATGACAACATGGCACACTAGCATATCGTATGGACCAAAGAACAAGAATATCTCAAAAAATATTAAAGTGACTACAAACAGTCTAATTACTAAGATCTTCCATAATGTATGAAGAAAAAAATACAATATAACTACAATAAAGTGAAGTATCGATGATAATGATAAAGAGAAGAAAGGAAGAAGATGCTCACAAAAATCCAAGTAATGAAGCCTCCAGCTAGTAGATATCTTCAATACTTGCATCTGTAAGATCTGGAGAAAGTGTTGGAGCTGTATAGGGGTTTGCCTCAGTCAAACCCCCATTTTGGTGTTCCCACCTCCATAGACAACCAAGAAGATAGAGAGAAATGAACCAAAATGGACAAAGCATGTGGTGAAAGCAAAACCCGCTTAAGGAGTAGAACTCGCACCACCAAGTATGAGTGATAAGACAAAATCCCACTCAAGGAGAACCTATATCACAAAAGAGGTGATAAAAGCAATCCTTGCTCAATGAGGAGAACCCATATCACGAAGTAAAAATACAATAGGAAGGGGATGTGAGAAATACCAAGATGCTTGCAAGCATGAAGTGAAGGATATGAATTTGAAAGAGCTAAAGGAAGCCAAAGAGGGAGACAAAGAGAGTTGTAAGAGCCAAGAGTGTTTTAAGGATGTGAAAGCTTGGAGTTGCTATGACAAATGAGTGATATGTGCAAGCAAGAGAGGAAAGAGGAAAAGGGATAAGCAAAGAAGCAAGAGAGAAGCTAGAAGTAGAGGAGAGTTGCAAATGAAGTGAAAAGATAGCATTTAAGGAGAGAAGAGAAGATTCCTTGATGGTTACAAGGCATCTCGAGCTGTTACCACCGACCAAAGGAGGTGAAAAGTGGTAAACATGCTTGGAAACAATCATTTGAACATTGAAATGTCATAGGACACTCATGCAGATGTCCGCAAGGTGCACTAGTGTCCAAACACATCACGCTACAAAACAACACAAATGGGAAAAGTACATGATTCGATGCAAAGCTGACGCAAGAAGGTAGCTTCTGAAAAGGGGTGTTGGAGCATCCTGTGAGGGAAAAAGGTTGATGCAGGGGCTAAAACGAGCCTACACAAGTTCTAGGGGAGTGGACACTAAATTGGATGCAAGAATGTATAAGAAATTGCAAGGGGTGCAATTTTATGCCATTACACAAAGATTATGAACAATCAAACATACAATTCTCAATGAAATTATTTACAAAGAAAATTAACTTTCAAAACATGAAATATTTAAACATAGATCAAATTGAAAGCTAACTAAGAATGCAAACCTCAATCCCATTGTGAGATTATGTCCTTCATGGATTTGGAGTGTTGCAATCTAGAAAAAATCCATGATATGCAAAGCAAACTGATGATACTTGATGAAGAAATGTCTCACATGCACTCAAATTGATCAAATTGGAGATTCAATTCAATAAAGTAATTTTGCTCAAAGCTTGGATCCTTATTATGGAAACATGCCTTCTATTTATAGATTTTTGAAATTAGAATCAATGGTGAAGATCAAATTGGCTAATCAATCAATGAAATTGAATTATAGAAGGAGTGAACATGGATCAAGGATCAATCCAACAGTTGACAATCCATGAGGCATGGATCAAATATCAAATCAATGGTCTCCAATCCATGAGACTGAACTAATTCCCTATTTTTAGGAAATATGTTGGAGGAATGTTGGATATATTTCTATTTGGAGGGAAATATTTGAATTAAAAAATGACATATTCCAAGGGAATATTCATTGTGCAAGTGGATGAAGTTGGAAGATTGAAAGAAATTAGCTAATTAAACAATTAATTAAAATTATTTAATTCTGCGAGTGGATGAGGTTAGAGGTTTTGCTTAAATAATCATGAATTATTTAATCAAAGTGTGATTAATGACAATTAATTTAATAATTTTCATTACTTAATCAAATGAAAATGAAATTAGTATGAAGAATAGTGAATTAAATAAATGAAATTAAAATAATTGACATGATTTAATTAATAGGAGAAAATATGAATTTAACCAAATAATTTACATTATTTAATTAAATGGACGAAATGTACGAAATAGAATAGAAATAGTGTTAGCATGTGAAATCAAGTATGTGATATTGTCAGGACAGTTTTAGGTGCCTAAGTTAAATGTTTTTCCTATTTTTACTTATCATTTCCTAATTTTATTTCTAGATTGTTTCTTTAGTTGAGCAACTATTTCAAGTTAGTTATTTTAGGTTAGGTTATAGTTGAATGTCTATTTTTTAATCTAAATTAGATAATTTAATCTATAATTTTGATAAAAATATTTAAATAAAGAAAACACTAGACCTAATTTATTAATTTGGTTAATCTCTTAACAATAAGTTTCTTAATGGTGTAAGGCCCACTTTTTCTAGTCAATTTTGTCTTGACTTATTTCCTATAATTCATGCATGGTGTTAACCCCAATTTTTATGTTTAATGTATATTCTATTATTGGTCATTGCAATTTGCTATTGTGAATTCTTAGGTGAATTTAGAATTATTCATGCATTATTAAAATTATGATGAATAAGCATACTGAATATGATGCAATTGAGATCATGTAGTGTTTAGATGATATATGGTTGTTAATTTTGATTCATAATTTCACTATGTTGATCAATATTGAGTAATCTATTATGTGATGTTGTACACACCCTTATTTATATGTTTATGACAACAAGGATATATTTGTCTCACCTATTTTGTTGTAGCATATTTTACCTAACTTAACTTTACAAGATATTTGTTCTATGTACATGTGTGACCTATGAGTTAATTCAATATGGATTAGTTATATTGATTCATGATGTTAACCGGGCCAATTTTATGTTTAATACATATATTAATTAATAATATAAATTTTTGGTCATTGCAATTTGCTATTGTGAATGATCAAGTCTGAATTAAGAATTATTCTGTGTGCATGTTATTAAAATTATGATGAGTATATTGTTCATATGATGCAATTGAGATCATATACAATCTTTAAATGATATGGATGTTAATTTTGATTCATAATTTCACTATTTTGATCTACTGAGTAATCTATTCTATGATGTTACACGTGCCCTTATTTCTATGTTTATGACAACCAATATATACTTGTCTTTAACCTATTTTATTTCAACTATGCTCATTTTGAAATGATACTTATTGTGCATATTGAGTGTTCTTGTGTGTTAAATCATTTTTATTGAATTTTTCAAGTTAATTCCTTTTGTAGGAGGGCCACTTTAAGAACATAAATGTGTGTCAAATTCAATGTAATTTACAATAGGAAAATTAGTTTTTTCTCTATTATTAACTTTAAGTTCCTAATTATTAATGTACTTTCTCATTTTGAAAGTTCATAATCACCCTGATGCTTTAGATCCATAGTTTAATAATCTATATTTTATATATTCTAGAATCTTCTCTTTTATACATGATATGTGTACAAAAAATCAACAAATGGAAAGTGGAGTAAAGGTCCCTAAGCTAATTTTAGTTATTGGAGAAGAGGGGGTTGTAGCAGACATGGTTGCTTTTATGGAGGAGACCCA
>VDFB02105785.1:452253462-452270430 GCA_007258455.2 Sequoia sempervirens
GAGAGAGAGAGAGAGAGAGAGAGAGAGAGAGAGAGAGAGAGAGAGAGAGAGAGAACCTTGCATAGGTACTGCAGGTAGTACCTACTTGCACAAGTATGTAGCGACCAACGGAGGCCACATGGCCTATAGGTCGTTTGGAGATGGAGATGATGGGGGAGAGGGAGGGGAGAGGGGGAGGGGGGAGGGAGAGTGAGAGTGAGAGAGTGAGAGTGAGAGTGAGAGTGAGAGAGAGAGAGAGAGGGATGGAGGGAGGGGGAGAGAGGGAGGGAGGGTAACTTACACAAATAGGGTACTATAAACAGTACCTCCTTGTACAAGTACGTAGCAACTAGTGGAGGTTGTGTGGCCTATAGGTTGTGGCCCCACAAAAATTTATGGTGATCGATGTTTCAAAACTAGTGGTCAAGTTTTAAAAATTTGGCATCTTTTTCTAAAAATCGATCGTAGTTGTTAAAACTGGTGGCCTGAAATAGAGAATATTCCACTTTTAAAAATATTTTTTTCAGCTATGCTAATAGAGCGAAAATTCCCTCAAATATTCTTTGTAAAGAATATTTCAATGACCTTGATAACATATTCCGATGGTTGGGGTATATTCTACTACAACTATCGATCCATCAAATTTAAGCTCATGAATTGCTAATGTCAACAAGGCATCAACACCATTTTTGAAATTCTAAGGTCCCCTCACCATTTGCATTTTCAGTTTGGAGGGTGATTTTCAAATGAGCATATCTTGGGCATACAACCTCCTTTTTGAATGCAATGTTTTTTGGTTTGGGGTAGAATTTTGTGCTCTTTATAGTATGTAATCAGTTTTTTATTTTGGTATCTGGATTTTCTAGAAATTGTAGATTCTCATAGGTTTTGTTGCATCATTCTTGTTTTGGAAACTTTTGGAGCTCCGTTCTTACTCCTATGGTAACATTTTTGGGTGAATTTTGCATATTTTTTCATGTACTTTTTAGTGGTATGATTAGATTGATCTCATTTTATGTAAAAATTTCACTTTGAGCTTGTGGCCAATTTTGGTATCTGTAAGCACTAAGATCAAGTCTAGTTTGTTGTTTTTGACATCTAGCAATTCTAAATGCACTAAATATAAAGTGCCAAATCATATATTTTGAGGGGATTCTCGATTGAGTGATTTGGGGTGGTGTCTTGGCACATTATTTTAATTTGTTTGCTTCTACTCTTCTTTTCATGGATCATTCTACGGTTCCTTTGCTCACATCATATAACTACTCAACATGGCATCAAAATGCATGGAGTATTCTAATGACTGAAGGTCACTCACTATATGTTAAAAATAAGATACCTGAACCTATAGATGTAGATAAAAAGATAAAATGGATGATTGAACATACTAAAGCTCTTGGATGTCTTCATAGACTATTTTCTCAAGATCTATTATTTCAAACTAAATCATGTAAGAATTATCATGAAGCATGGAGCAAATTGAAACTATTGTATGGTACTCTAGATAAAGTAAGAGGCTATCAAATTGATAATGAACTGATGAGCCTTGATCCTAAGAACTTTGACAACATCTAGGAATACATCACTAAGGTTAATGATCTAAGAGAGCAATGTAAATCATCTAGAATTTATAAGGACATTTAATCGATCTACAATACATTGAAAAAACTTGGTCCTGATTATGCTTCTTTTGTTTCTATATTTCATACTCATAGGTTGACGATGGGGTCTACATATACTAAACCTTCATTTGCATCATTTTTTAAGATGTTAATACATGACCAACATAAGCTTATATCAATGGGTCTCATCAAGACTTCTAAATCTTAGGCATTGTTGGTTATTTCAATGAAAGAATCAAAATCATATAAGAAACAAAAGAAAGAAAAGAATAATCTACATTCAAATAAATGAAAGAATAAATTCTCTTCCAAAGAGAATTCATCTAAGAAGAAGAAGATAACTTGTTCATATTGCAAGAAGCTTGGGCATGATGAAAATTCTTGTTATAAGAAGGATATTGATGAGTTAAAAACATCTTCTCAAAAAGAATTAGATTGATTTTCCTTTTAGAATGTTTGAGTCACCTTCTTCTTCTTCTTCAAAATAGTCTAAAAAGGACAAAGGTCATGCTAGTTTTTCTTCTACATCAGGTAACAAATGGGAAGCTCTTTATTCTTTTACAGGCCTTGGATCAAGGAGATCGCTTCTAGATTCAGGAGCATCTCATCATATGACACCTTCACAGTCTATATTATCTTCTTTTGAGCCTTGTACTATGTCTCCTATTTTGATGGGAAACAATACATATATGAGTGTAATTGGGAAGGGATCTATTGATATTAGGGAGAGCACTTTCAATGATGTTTTGTGTGTACCTCATTTATCAAACAATCTTCTTTCAATCTATCAGATTACACATGGTGGAGATGGGAGGACTATGGAATTCAATTATCATTCATTTATCATTAGAGAATTGGAGAGTAGAGGGATTATTGCTATTGGGATGGTTGATCGTTCATCTTGATTGTACACCTTTGCAATTTTGTCTTTTGATGATGACATTGTTCCTTTGACTGTTGATCACACTTCTAGTGTGAACCATGACTTTGAGGAGACTCTTGGCTACTTGAACTTAGGTGTTCTCACATCAAATCTAGTTCTTGAGCCTTGCATTTCATCTCCTCCCTCTTCTATTGCAATTGATGATGCTTGTGTTGCTATAGTGTTGGCTTCTTGTGATTCAATGCAACCGGATCTTATAGTCTTCTAGCTACATCTACTTGGGATGCATACTTGGAATACATTGGTGGGTTATTGTTTGAGTCACATATCTAATATTTGGGAGACATCATTCATTACATGCATCTTCTCTTTGATGGATATGATCCTTCTTTAGTTGCTACAAGGGAACACTCAAACCCTCTTTTTCATTCTCTACATGATCATTCTTCACAATTTGATGTGAGTGTGGATACTTTTAGACAACATTTGGAGGAGGATTATTTTTCTTTAGAGGATGTATCTTTGTCTTTAGATTGTGCTCTACACTAATCTCAACTAGATTCTAGATTGACATCTTTAGTTGTGTGGCCTAGAATGCCTGTTTGGAGTGTGACAACTTTCACCATTGATATGGAGACACTCAAGCATAGTTCAAAGACATCACACATCATCCTTCTTCTCGCATCTTCCTTTTAGGAATGGGAAGAAATCCTACATACTATCTTGGTTGTTTTCTTTTTAAGGGGAGGAACGTTGTTCGACGAGATTGGATCATCTTCAACATTCAATGTCAAGCTTCAACCATTGTAGGAGACTCACCATTGAGGGGGGTTGTTTGGTCTCTCTTCTTCTCTTGAGTATGGGGGAGTCTTTTTCCTCACATGGGATTTTGTCCTTATCATTCTTCATTGAGAGTATTTTTTCTTCATCTTTCTTTTGGGGAGGAGTTTTGTCCCACTGGGTTTTCTCCTTTTCTCCATTTGTGAGAGATTGCATTGCAATTGTACATGGGTACCTGTCAATCGAGGATACTTGTATGGGCTGATTATGCTTGATACATGAAGAATTGAAGCATAACATAGCCACTAATACTCAATCTTAAACAAGATCATTCAAATGAAAGTTAAACTAAAACATTTATTGAAACGAAGCATTCTAAATTATGAAAACATTAAAATGTCTACTCTAACCTATCTGAAACTTATCCCATTTTTGAATTGGTGTCATGTTGATGTGGAACAATGACCCTTTCCCAATCTCGCGACTTGTGAGCTTGTCTCAATCAATTCTATTGAAGAGAATCAATGAAATGGTTATGAGGTGTGATTAAAAACATGATTTATGCTAAAATGAGTATGATGCAAAAGCTAATCTACCATGATTTTATGATAAAAGATGTAGTTATGCAATTGCTAAGCTAATCTAGATGAGATTTAAACCAAAAAGATTCAAACCCTAATTATCTAATTTAGCTAAATGGATGCATGGAAGCCATTAATGGAAGCTAAGTTGTTATGCAACTAATTTAAACTAAAATATTCTAAATGTGTGCAAAGATGAGTGTGAGTGTGAGTGATTTCAATAGCATAAGTTTGCTTTGAAAAAGATGGATCGTTTGTCTCCAAATAGTACTTTATTTATAGGAAAGAAAATGAGAGATGAAGGGTTGAGATAAAAAAAGCTAATCAATGGTCAAGGATAGAGGAAATTGGAGGCATGGGTCATGGATTCTCATCAATGGGTGAGAATGCAAGATGAGATTTAATCAAGGGTTCTCATTCCTTCCAAACAAGCACACTTGACCTGTACAAGAGGTCAAAAGTTAACTTGCACAGAAAGTCACAAGCTAACTTGCATATGAAGCTTTGTTAGAATATCCCTTTTTCAAATGATTGGAAGAGAGAGAATATTCTTTAGAACATTCTCATGGGTGAGAGAAAATGATATTTTGCAAATTAAAATGAAGTTTAATTGTGCAAAAGGGGAGGGAATATTCCCTTGCAAGTGGGGGGATTAGATTAATTAGATAATTTCTAATTAAACAAGGGTTTAATCATGCAATTAGGGGATTTAGAGGAATAAAGTGATATGAATTCACTAAATTAAATGATTTAATGAAAGGGGGAAAAGTGAAATGTCATTTAATTAAATAAGAATACTTAGGGAATTAAATTAAATAGTTGTATTTATTTAATGTAATGAGATGAAGTGTTAGCATGAAAGGGGGGTAAATTAACCCGATTAAATTAGTGAGGTTAATAGATGCAAATGATGAAATTAATTAACTAGCTTGGCTAATTTAAGTAATTAAGCAAAAAGAGGATGGGTTCCAAGTGGAAATGATGTTAGTATACCTGATTCGAGTGTATGATAAAATTCATAGCATTTTTCAGTTTCTACATTTTTCCCCTGTTTGAAGCGAGGTACTTCTACTTCAGTTCAAAGACTGATGCTTATTTTGATGCTAATTTTGATGTTAATGATGATACAGAAATGGATATCGATGATCTCTTTGAGATGTTGATGTCTAAGCTAGAGTTGATTTATCTGATTGATTGATTGATAACATTGTTGAGGATTCACAACAATGCAAGGATTATGTTGAATAACATGAGTATTGATAGGGAATGATATATCCCAATGATGGTTGATTTGATAGATTGATCAAGATTTGCTAGCAAGGCTAGGAACAAAGTCTATTAGATGATTTGATATCTATATGATTGCAATATGGTTGGTTGCCTCCTCAAGAGATCAATTGGGGAATAAAGTGTTCTGGTCGAGCTCACAATAGGTGAAAATCATACTTATGCTTGAAATTCTTGAGATTTTAGGTTGCTTTTGAATCAAAGAGGTGCAAATTTTAAGATTGTTAAGCTAAAGATGATATAGATGCCCCACTGTGCCCTAGAGTAAGAGGGATTGTTGGTAAAGAGGATGAAAAATAGTTTCTCGAAAGCTCAAATGTTGATATAGATAGATTTCATGATGTATATACAGTCATCAACTATAGGTAGCCTCATGTATATTTTGATGTAGATCACATAGATTTGATGCTTAGATAGAAATGTTAGTAAAGATAGAAGAATAAGAAGAATGAGATGGATGAATTGACCATTGATTTTGATGATTGCTTCAAAAGATCCAACAAGTCTATGATCCATCGAGACTTTATTACAGATAGTGATGAGAAATTCATAGTGGTGATTTACTCATATCTTGGAATTGGGATTTTTCATCATTCCTTATTGTTTGATATATGTTCACATAGATATGATGCATCTAGGTATTAATAACTAGGATGATGTTGTATTTACTATAATGGACTTTGACTCTACAAACAAATAGGATAGTTCTTGTTCACACCTTAACATATGGAAACCTTGTTGGAATGTAAGCTAGAAGCCTAGAATATATTGGACCAATGCATACACAATAGTCAACAATGTATTCCAAACAACTTAGCTACACACAACTAAGAAAGTATGCACCACTATTATTTTACAAGAGAATCCACAAGCACAACAAACAAAAGATAATGATCAATGCCCCATTCCTTTCTCTTTAAATCTTTTAGATAGACATCATCGAGAGGTCCTCAGAATGAGTCATTAAGATAAATCATAAGAAAAGATCAAAGACAAACAATCAGTGTTATCTATATCTCTTGCTAGTTTAACTTAGCTAAGGTGATTTTTGATATTGATGTCCATCACAAGAAGGATACATCCTAGGACATGTTGATCCGATGGTTGTTTGATGTTAGGATGATGATGAGCTTTATGATAAGCCGTTGATATAAACTTCATTGATGCATTTACCTATGACCTAGACTTTAGATTTTGACACTTAAGTTCTCACTTTACGACTTTCTATACTTGTTTTCTATTTGTTTTGCCAAAGGTTGAAGGTGACAATCAATTTATTATGGGTGAAGGTTATTGTGGGTGAAAGCGAAATGGGGTGGATGGTTTTGGATTTTCTAGAATATTTCAAATTTTTTGGTAATTTGGAAGTGTTCTAAGGTTGTTTTTGGTCTTTTTGAAAGTTTATGTGAATCTTTTGGTTTTTGGTTATTTGAGGTTGTTTAGGGTTTTCCAAGGATATGTGAGACTATTTAGGTCTTTTTGAATGTTTTCCAACTCTTTCACTCATAATGTTGACACTAGTCAATCCATTTTGGACCATTCCTTGATGTTATGATTGGATTCATTGGTGTTCACCCTCGTAAAGGCCAAACCAACTTGTCTCTTAATATTGTTTTCTCAAATAGTGATATACTTAAACATGCACCTCATGGTCCTCTTTACATACCTGGAAGAATCAATTACAAGCCTACAAATGGGATAGTAATTGATTATATGTGTGTAGAGAATGTGCTCACTGAGGAATTCTTATTTGTGCATGAATTTTACCAAGATCTTATGAAAAACCAAAAGCATGGATCAAAACACATGATGGTTTTGATTGCCCTACGATAGGTTTGATCACTCTTCCATTAAAATTTGGACCAAAGAAATTAGATGTATCATTCTTCATCATCCCAATATTAGATCAATTTTGTGTGAAGTTAGGCTATCCATGGCTATGCTTCATTAATGTCATCTTGTTTTTCATCCATAAGTGTTTGAAATTTCCATTTGATAACCAAATTTTTACAGTGCATCATAGTGGATTTAATCCTTTTTCTTCCCAAGATAACTTTTCATTGGATTTCTTTTGGCCTTAACCTGTAGAACCTATAAAACCTCATGAAGATTTCATTTTCAAATCATATAAAAAGTTCAAAGCAAAGTGTATAGTAGACTTATCCTTGCCAATATCCCACCTAAAACTAAAGGATCCATAGTCATTTCTCCCACTCCAAATATTGTGGGTGAACCTATTCTTGAACCAAAATCTCTCTCGAATAAAGAAATAAAGTATGATGCTATTTCACCACCTATATCCTACAAGAGACCAAGAGATAACTATACAATTCCCTTTGTGCCTCCTAATTCAAACAAGATTATAAGACTAAAGATAAATTGGTTTCACAACCCGTTGAGGTCACTTTCATTCATCCCTTAAGGGAATAAAAGAGATTGATGGTTGGAAAACCTACTCCTATATCATCACAACTTGAAAACCGTGCAAGAAGAAGTCAAAATGCTAAAGGGCATATGCGTAGATGTCATACTATTTCTCATCAATTAGAAGAAAATAACAAATCAACGCAAAAAAAAGCATGATGATTCTCCACCATTTTCACAACATGAAACTTCTACACCACAAAAAAAAAAACATACAATGGAAATTTTCATTAGGCCTCTTATTGTAATTAGCTTGGATGATGATGATGAGAGTGCTAAAATTGACGAACAAGTGCATAATGAATTGAATTTTTTGTTTTCCACTTCTATGAACTTGGATGGATGCAACCGTGATGATCCTCCTAAAAAGAGTGAATCACCATGCATTGAACTTGGCGATTGTCCTACAATGGAACTTGTCATTGCTGCTTTGGCTAGTTATCCACCTTCTGTATATGATGAACAAGATTGGGATGCAAATGGCCTTCTATATGTTGGATCGCATGTGACATACTATCATTCTTTTTATTTCTATGTTATTTGTGATTACATGTATGTAATATGATCCCTTGTATCATGTTGCTTGGTGTTTCTTTATGTTTGCTAACTTTCTTTGGATGACCCTTGTTACTCTATTGGTGCAAGGATACAAATGAAGAAAATCTATCGTGATATTCTTTTATTTGTATTTCCATTCTTCTATCTATTGTGATAATTGTATTTTCTTTTGTCTTGTGTTTTCCTTTTGGGGAGGATGTAAGGCATCGAGATATCCAAGTCCATTCCATGTTGGCCCCCAAATCTTTTATTTTTTTTTCACTCTCTATGTGTCATTCCTCCTTTGTGTTTATTGTTCCACAAAGTATTTGGGGAATGATGATGGTTCCAAGCTCTATTATATCACTATAGCAAAGATGTGTATTGACCTTGAATTCATGTATCCCTCATGTGTTATCTTTTTGGATTGCATGTGGGGGAAACCTTCTTTTTCATGACATGGGTTTATTTGGAAACATATTGTTGGCATAGGGCTTTCCAAATGGGCTCTAATGGCCCTTTTATTAATTTACATTTATCATTTTCTAATTACTAAAGTAATTTCTCACAATATGATGTTTAGAAATTCCTTTAAAGTGGAGGCATACATTGGCATTACTTCATTTTGGCATTGACATTTTGACCATTTTTGCCTTCACTTCCATTCACAAAGGTTGGACTTAGTGTAGTGTTGGCATAACACATTGACCATTTTGTGGCACCTTATAAAATTTATCAAGGAGTATAGGTTTTGGTATGGTTGACATATGGGAACACACTTGTACACTTGGTGCATCTTTCCCATCTACCATCCCTTTTTTATGGGTACACACCTTGTAGACATAGTGTGTGTTTCTCATTTTTCCTTTGGGGCTCACCTAGTATATATCGAACTACACTAGCCCTTGTGATCATATTTTATGGATGTGGCATAACAAAACTTGCTAGTCCATCCTTTTTCCTTTTTCTTTTTCCATTGGCTTCAACATTGTATGTGTGTGTATCTTGTCTTTTTGCATGTATCTTACACATATTGTGTGTTGCTTTTTCCTTATGTTGGTCTTCCATGGGATCTTCGATCATGGGGGCTTGATCATCCTCATTAATCTTTTTCATCCCATCTTTCTAAAATTTGTACACTTGGACCCCTCTTGATGCATAGTCATCTACTTTAGTGTGATTCTGAGAATAATTTCATATTCTCACTAATGTGGAGGCTAAATGTAGTGTAGGAAATTGTATACCTATATAATTTCACACTATGTTTGGGTTCCTTAATTTATTGGACTGAATTAAGCTTCTAATTTGTCAAATTATGCATTCCAAAGCCTTATTATTCATGCATTCTGAAAGGGAAACTGACATTTAATTAATGTAATTAATATTTTAATCAACTTGGAATATGTGTGTCCTCATGGACTTATAGGCCAAGATCCATTATCCCAAGGGTGAATGAGCCCCCTTTAAGTCCTAAGACCCATACTTTTTAAATATTTTTTTGGTGGCATTTTAATGATTCAAATTCAACTTGCAAGTGTGAGCTTTTTGAATCTAATTTTTGAGAAGTTAGATAAACACCAATAAATACATAGTGTTTTTATAAATTCAAATCTAAGAAACATTCCAAGACACACAATCAAGACTTCATATGAGAAAATATTATTGTCAAGAGTATTCAAGGGCAGATTTATCAGTCATTTATTGCAACAATCAAGATCCTAACATCATGTTCAAGATTATGTGTGTTCATGTCATCTTGTGAAGGCTAATATGCATTGTTGATCCTAAAGCATCCAAGAATTTTAAAGTGTCCAAATCCATCAAGCAAAGAAAGATCAAGTTCTTTGGAGAGATGTGTTTGTCTTCAATCCTCTAAGGGAAGCCATTGAAGGTTTGGTGAGTTGTAGTAAGCATTTTTCATTCATCGTTACCTTCTCCATTGTCATTATCTTGCTATCAAGGTTTAATTACCAAACTTGGTGTTTAACTAAGGCAAACCCCCATTCCAAAAAAACTTTTTTTCTCTTTATGTATGTGCAAATTATAGGTTGAAGAAGGATTGAAGATATTGAAGAGAAATTTTTCATTGTTGCATAAGTTGTCATCATTGTTGTCAAGCCATGGAAACTAGGTTGTAGAATTTATAATTTCCAACTTTTCGACATTGGGACCTACACAAAACATAATATAAAATACAACATCAAAGGATTGTAAAAAGTGTTTTGTAGAAGCCCTAACCAAGACCAATTCTCCCCAGGGATAACCTATCCTTTAGCAAGTCTCAAAACAAAATTTTGGTGATAGGTGCATGTGTCCTAACCCTTCTTAGACCTTCCTACAAACTGTGATTTTAGTTTTTGTATTTTTAGGAATTTTCATTTTAGGTATTAGGTCTTATTGTTCATTTAGTTTGAACTGTTACTCATTTTTATTTTAGATCAAGTTGAGTGAGTTTTAAGTGTTTGTAAACCAAAAAAATGAGGTTGCATTTCATATTAGTCTTCCCTATATTGCATCGAGGCATATAAACATAAGAATCAAAAAGATTTTATTTTTAGTAATGGATTGTTGCATTTATACAGATGTATACAATATTGAAAATATTCACACAAAACCTTGTTGAAAGAAAAATCTTTATTGATTCAAAAGTTAAAATCTATCTCATACAAGTCGTGAGATATAGTTTGTCCAATGTGCATAAAATGCAATATATACAAGAATGGATTGAAAAAATTAAGATGCATATATAGAGAGAAAGGCCAGTCATTGCCTGATGACTGGTGAAGTCCATTGTTCTGCATGATCCTTAGCGCCAGGTTGTTTGTTTTGTTTCCTCAGCAGCTCTCAGTCTTCATATCCTGCATCTAAAAGAATTGTAATGGTTAGAGCAGAGATCTAAACAATAACGGTCTCCAACTCTACATACACATCCACCCACCAATGTATAGATTGTTCTATGCATGCATCAGACAAACTATAAGTCACTCATGTTCAAAGAAGAGAGAAAAAAGAATGATCAAATACATCTAAAGCATGTCATGTTTTTCTAACTGTTTGTTTCATGTGCAGATACAGGGAAATCAGTGTTCTTGTTTTATCAAGTTTCAGCACGTGGGTTAAAATGAGGCTCCCACAAGGGTTGAGCCCGACGTGCTAAATTATCAGACAAAGGGTTTTGAGTTTTTCATCACATCATCAGGATTATGCAGTGATAGTGAACAAGCATGTTCTAAATGCTTCATTTTCCTTATACCTCACATCATTTATTGTTGTCTTAGTTAACATTATGCTTGCTGGAAATCAATTATCATGAAAATGTCCTCTCATAAAACACTAAGATTTTTTAAGATTATAGCTTATCAATGAAGTCTATTACATGTTGGAAATTGTGCCTCAACTTGTTGGCTTGTATTTCTATTTAAGTCTTCACTGTCAGCCGATCGTTGGAGTTCCTAACTTTGGAACCTTTTCGCGGAGTTTGGAAGTTACATAATTTCTTGACTAACCGAATTCCTTCATTGTCGCGGAATCAGTGATTTTTGTAACTTTGGAACCTTGTCACACAGTTCAAAAGTTTCTTAACTTCCTGATTGACCAACTTCCTTCATTGTTGCGGTGTTCGGGATTTTCCTAACCTACTATGGAAGTTTTAATTTTGTGTTTTCTCTGATTGAGCAACAAGCCGATGGATGTGGGGATCACTTGGAATTTTGGGAGACTTGTTGAGAATATTGTAGATTCCCAGCTTGATTCTCTAGAAATGCACAAGTAGTGAACACGTGTCATGGTGGAGACCACAAGGAATGACCAACAGTTCGGTGCGATGGTCAAATGCGGTGTACGAGTAAGTTGGTAATAAAATGACTAACTCGTGGATACCTAAAGTCTTCGGGCTCTTATTTATAAACTAATGACTACTAATGTTCCACATCAATGTGGGATATTGTCGACATTTTCACCTTTATTTTAATCAAACACCAAATATTCAACTGATGAGCCCGTGGCCCTATTTCTTGCAATTTGTGCCTCAGGCAATTTCTTTGCCAATTTCTTTGCCTTAATTTTTTTTTATGTTTTGTGATGCATTTTAATACGTGGACTCCTTTTTAATTCAAATTTCCACCTCAATCTATTCATGGGGTTTGATTTTTTATTTATTTTGCATGTATTTATTGTAAAACAAAATAGTTTTAAGGTGTATTATAAACCTTGGAATTGTTTTGTTATTTCTTAAATGCAAAATATTTATGACCTTTTTAGTTGAGAGAGGAAACAATTGGAGAGAATATTGGAGAGGTTTTTTCAGTTTGGAAACATCTTTCCATGTTTGTAGGGCCATTATTGCACCTTGTTGACAATTTTAACTATTTGCTATGGTCAAAATCTTTCTTTCTCTCATATTGGAGATAGTTTTTGAGGAGTGTGAGGCCTATTTTTTAGGCTTTATTAGAGCATCTGACCCAAAGTGGTTATTGGCTCCTACTTTGGTGCAATCACTTGGGTTGTGAGATATATTCATTGGTAACTCATATTTTTGGGGGGTTCGATTGATGCATCTTTTGAGAGTTAGTAACTTGAACTGTCCTTTCTCAGATTTTTGCAGAATTTTGTAACTCATTTTTAGTCATGTAAAGAAATTTACACTTTGGAGGATAATAATGATAAGTATTTTTCCTTCTCATCTTCTTTTGTATCGTGTGAATCTCAATGATTGAGACCTTTACATGTAATCATATTCCTTGTTTTGGTGTCTCATTTGTATCACCTTTGTACATAAATATATGTCGGCAAGTTGTGAGTTGTATTTTAGTTGCAAGTAGTTCAAGTTGTGAAAATTCATTTTTCCTTCTTGAATTGAATGCATTTAAAATATTCTCATGAAATATTTATGCAAGGCATATGAGTTTTTTGAGTTGTGCATACTAAGCTTACTATTGTTTGAAAACTCTGTGTAATAACAACTTTACAGGGTTCTAAAATCATTCTTGGTGTATCACTGTAGAGTTAGGTTTCATTTCAAGTACCATATCCTTACCCTTTTCCCATCAAGTCAATAGTTAGATGATATTATCAGCTAGGAGCCAACCTTATCTGGAGGTTCATTTCAACTTTAGGTGATCCAAAACCTTGAAATGATCCCATGTTTCTCTAGAAAGCTCAGTTTTCATAACTTTGCATAGGGTGCATTTCTAAGAGATAACATGAACATGTTGCAAATCATTCCAATTTGGTTTCAGATATGTCCTATTGTCTTAAGGACTAAGATTAGGTATGATTGACTCACCATTGAGATTGAAAGACAATCTATACACCTTGCGATCTCTTTCCTAATGAAATGTCATTAGGGAAAGAAACAAATAGAGAAAATACCCCCTTAACATTAAGGATCTCCTTTCCCAACATTTCAATATTTATCTCCAATACACATCAAGCTTGTCATACATGTTCTAGATCAACTTGGTGCCAAAAGTATGATTCTATTTTGATAAGAAGTTAAATCATGAGCCACCAACACCTTTGGGAAGACATATAGTGTCCCATTTAAGAAGAGGAATATAGTTACTTTCATTGGAACCACCCAGTAATAATTTCTTTATTATTTTATCTAATTCTTGAGATATCTTTAAGAGGATTAATAAACAAGAAATCATAAAGATTAGAATGCATTATATCATAGCTTTAAGAAATAAGTTTCTCAAATCTAATTTCAAACAATTCTCTTTCCATGAAGAATTTTTTTGGCAAGCATTAAAGGTGGTTGGTCTTATAGATTAGCATGTAGATCCCCTTTAAAGAGAGGAATACTAATGTACTTGCAATGTAAGGAACTTATTGAAAATCCAAATCATCCAATAATAATATTTTTTTTATAGATATTGGAGTGTGAAATAAAAGGATACTTTATTTCTAAGTGTTAATTATCTATCTTGAGACTGAAGTAGAACCAACCAATGTATACCTCTGATAATATATCATCTTATTTGAGGCACACCTTTCATATATGTAAGTGTCGTTGGTGAAGTATTGTTTTGTGATTAGAGAATTTTATATAATTTTTACCCCACTGCAAACCCCAAAACTTTCTTTAGCCTTAACTGCATGGCCCAAAGCCTTTTCCTTTAACATAATTTAAGGAAAGGGGATAAATGATCCACTTGACACAATATTCTAGATACCTCAAATAATTTGCATAGAGAACTATTAGTCAATATGGAGAAAAAAGGTGTGGATATATAATTGAATATCCAATCTATCTATTTCATTCTAAAACCAAATTTGTAAAGCGCCATCATAAAAAAGGGTAAAACACTCTATCATGTGCCTTATTTACATCCAATTTCAATATGACATTTCTTCTTTGAGCATTCAATCAAACAAATAGCTTCATGAGCTACTATAACACCATAAAAAATTCTTTGAGGAGTGAAATTTATTTGCTTTTGTGATATAAGCTTGGGGAGAATTCCTTTCAATGAATTATTAATGACCTTCAAAATAATTTTATATATCATATTGTAGAGAGAGATAGGAAAAAAGTTAGTAAAAGTGTTGTAAGATGATTTTCTTGAAATGAGAGAAATATTTGTAACATATAGATGTCTAATAAATTTACTAAATATTCTTGAACCTTCAACAATATTATGTATTTTCATGATAATAGTATACCAACACTTCTGATATAATGTATTGTAGCCATCCATCCTTGAATCTTTATTTGGGTGAATTTAGAAAGTTACACATCTAACTTCTTCCAACATGATTGGTGCCATGAGAAAGGAATTATTGTATGTTGAAACATAGAAGGAATATTTTTAATAGTTGACATAATTTCAAATATGTATGTACCATCCTCGAACAATAATATATTTTTTGGTGAATAAATTTTATTTGGATATCCACGAGGATATCCATGAGAAAGGAATTATTGTATGTTGAAACATAGAAGGAATATTTTTAATAGTTGACATAATTTCAAATATGTATGTACCATCCTCGAACAATAATATATTTTTTGGTGAATAAATTTTATTTGGATATCCACGAGGATATCTAAAATGCCACCATCTTATACAATTATTGATTTAATTCTATTTTGTTCTCATGTAAATTTTGAAGTTTTATAAATAAATTTTATATTTAAATTTTCCTCTTCAAGCCATGTTTCCCTAGACTTTCATTTCTAGAAGATCTCCTCCCTCACAAAAAATTCAATATTCTACCAATAAATATTTTTGTTTCAATTAATCTTCTTGAAACGTTTCCTTATGCATAATTTTTTGATTGAAATCTTCTAGGTCTAATCCAATTCATTAATTTTCATGAAAAGCATTTTTGAAAGCACGGTCCTATTCCAATCCCTCAATTATTTCTTTAGAAAGTTAAATTTTTTGACAAGAAAAATATTTTAGAAACTTTTTGTGTAACAATTGTTGTCAACAAATCCTTGATTAACTCCAAATCATTACTATTTCTAAAACACATCAATTCAAACTTGAAATGGAAACTCTATGAGGGATGAACTCCACTAATGGAAATCATGCTCAAGAAGTGGTTCGACCTAGAGATGGGACAATAAATGAAATCAAAAAATTGTGCATATGCTAGAAAACACTGATTATGCAATAATCTATCCAATCTTTCAATGATATTATAAAAATGGACTTGTGATTGGTCCATGTATATAACTTATTTTTGGTTACTATGTCCATTAGATGTTTGTCACTAATAAAATTTTAAAAATGCATTATATGATTGGGATATGTGAGAAAGACCACCACTCTTTTCACAACATGATAATATTACATTGAATCCCACCAAGAATGCACTTTTCATTTGCTACTAGATGCAAAAATTCTAAAATTCGAGCCCAAACTAGAGATTTATCAACTATCTTAACCATTCAATATACATTAATAATATTGAAAGAAATATCCAATACCATAATCTAAATAGATACCACAAAATAATTAGAAGAGGTAACCATAGGCTAAATAAACAACTTACTTGGTTTCCAAAAAGTCTAAATTCCTCCAAAAGCACCAAATGATTCCATAAAGATGCCATACCACCCTTGATAATGGTTGAGAAATATATGTACATCTACCTTACATATCTTAATTTCATAAAACTTGAAGTTATTGACCAACATTATTTTTATATGGTTCTAGGTCATGTAACTCTTGTTAGGGGAAGAATCCCCTAACATTTCAGTAGGAAATACTCATTTCCCTCTAAGGGAGGGGATTCCTCCCATTTATCTTAATAGATAATGATTAATGCTAGGTTGTCCTCCATATAGAGTGCATTCCTCTCTCTTTTTATTGGTTTTTATCCCCCTCTTCCTCCAAGAATCAATATTGACCTTCAAAATCTTAGCTACAAATTGGTTAGTACATATTACATTTATGATTGCTCACTCATCATTTAATTCAAAACTGCTCTAAACTTATTTACTCTTCTTCCTTTAGAGGATATAAACCACAAAGTGTCTTCTTAAAAGGAACAAATTAAATACTGTTACATACCTTCCTAGTTTATAAAAGGTCTAATTCAACAATAGTGGGTAATTGGACTAGGCCAAGAACTAGGTTTTGGTCTTTTGAACCTAGATTTGTTTCTATTTTTAGGGTTGATGCTTGGGCTAATATTTTATGAAATGTGAGTGGTTACCACTTTTTAGACAAAATAATTTGTTCTCTTCAACTATAATGGATTGCACCCATTCTTTGTTTACCACACATAAAGTTAAGGTCTTTGCGATTTTGAGTATTGTGACCACACATAATCGAGCAACAATATTGAATTCTTCATCAATCATTCATCATCAATTGACACAAGTTCCCCAAGTCATTTCTAATAATGGAAGACAAATCCA
>VDFB02105785.1:452270450-452292403 GCA_007258455.2 Sequoia sempervirens
GAGGGAGAGGGGAGAGGGAGAGGGAGAGGGAGATGGAGGGATGGAGGGAGAGGGAGAGGGAGAGGGAGAGATGGAAGGAGGGGGACATGGAGAGAGGGAGGGAAAGAGAGAGAGGGAGAGAGAGGGGGGGGAGAGTGGGAGAGAAAGGGAGAGAGGGTACCTTGCACAAATAGGGTACTATAAATAGTACCTCCCTACACAATTATGTAGTGACTAGTGGAGGCGTTGTGGCCTATAGGCTGTGGCCCTCATGGCCCCACAATAATTGGTGGTTACCAATGTTTCAAAACCAACGATCAAGTTTTAAAAATTTGGCATCTTTTTCTAAAACTTGGTAGTAGTTGTTAAAAATGGTGGCCTAAAAAAGAGAATATTCCACTTTTGAAAAGATTTTTCCTAGCTATGCCAACAGAGTGAATATTCCCTTGAATATTATTTGTAAAGAATATTTTGATGACCTTGATAACATATTCTAATGGTTGGGGTATATTCTACTATCATGATTATTGATCCGTCAAATTTAACCTCATGAATTGTTGACATCAACAAGGCATCGACATAGTTTTGAAATTTTAAGGTTCCCTCACCATTTGCATTTTCAGTTTGGAGGGTGATTTTCAAATGACCATATCTTGGGCATATGACCTTTTTCAGTGCATTTTTTTTGGTTTGGGGTAGAATTTTGTGCTCTTCATAGTATGCAATCAATTTTTGATTTTGGTTTCTGGATTTTCTAGAAATTGTAGATTCTCATAGGTGTTGTTGCATCATTCTTGTTTTGGGAATATTTGGAGCTTCGTTCTTGCTCCTACAGTAACATTTTTGGTTGCATTTTTTAAAAAGTGCATATTTTTTCATGTTCTTTCTAGTGGTCTGATTAGATTGATCTCATTTTATGTAAAAATTTCACTTTGAGCTTGTGGCCAATTTTGGCATTTGTAAGCACTAAGATCAAATCTAGTTTGTTATTTTTAGCATCTAGCAATTGTAAATGCACTAAATATAAAGTGCCAAATCATATTTTTTGGGGGGATTCTTGATTGAGTGATTTGGGGCAGTCTCTTGGTACATTATTTTGATCTATTTTCTTGTGCTCTTCTTTTCATGGATCATTCTATGGTTCCTTCGCTCACATCATATAACTACTGAACATGGCATCAAAATGCACATAGTATTCTAATGACTGAAGGTCACTCACTATATGTTGAAAATGAGGTACCTGAACCTACAAATGCAGATAAAAAGATAAAATAGATTATTCAACATACTAAAGTTCTTGGATGTCTTCATAGACTAGTTTCTCAAGATCTGTTATTTCAAATTAAATCATGTAAGAATTATCATTAAGCATGGAATAAATTGAAAACATTGTATGGTACTATAGATAAAGTAAAAGGCTATCAAATTGATAATGAATTGATAAGCCTTGATCCTAAGAATTTTGACAACATCTAGGACTACATCACTAAGGTTAATGATCTAAGAGAGCAATGTAAATCATGTGGAATTGATAAGAAAGCCATTCAATTGTTCTACAATACATTGAACAAAATTGGTCTTGATTATGCTTCTTTTTCTTCTAGCTTTCATACTCATAGGTTGACGATGGGTTCTACATATAATACACCTTCATTTGCATAATTTTTTGAGATGTTAATACACGAACAACGAAAGCTTATATCAATGGGTCTCATCAAAACTTCTAAATCTTATGCATTGTTGGTTAGTCAAGTGAAAGAATCAGAATAAGATAAGAAACAAAAGAAAAAAAAAGAATAATCTACATTCAAATAAAGTAAAGAATAAATTATCTTCGAAAGAGAATTCATCTAAGAAGGAGAAGATAACTTGTTCATATTGCAAGAAGCTTGGGCATGATGAACATTATTGTTATAAGAAGGATATTGATGAGTTGAAACATCTTCTCAAAAAGAATCAAATCAAATTTCCTTTCAAAATGTTTGAGTCACCTTCTTCTTCTTCTTCTTCTTCTTCAAAATAGTCTAAAAAGGACAAAGGTCATGCTAGTTTGGCTTCTACATCAGGTAATAAATGGAATTCTCTTTGTTCTTCTACAGGTCTTGGATCAGGGAGATGGCTTCTAGATTTAGGAGCATCTCATCGTATGGAATCTTCACAGTCTATATTCTCTTCTTTTGAGCCTTGTATAATGTCTCTTATTTTGATGGGAAACAATACATATATGTGTGTAATTAGGAAGGGATCTATTGATATTAGGGAGGGAACTTTCAATGACGTTTTGTGTGTACCTCATTTATCAAACAATCTTCTTTCCATCTATCAGATTACACATGGTGGAAACGGGAGGACTATGGAATTCACTCATCATTCATTTATCATTAGAGACTTGGAGAGTAGAGAGATTATTGCTATTGGGACAGTTGATCATTCATATCGATTGTACACCTTTGCAAATTTATCTTTTGATGATGATATTGTTCCTTTGACTGTTGATCACACTTCTTGTGTGAACCATGAATTTGAGGAGACTTTTGGCTACTTGAACTTGGGTGTTCTCACGTTAGATCTAGTTCTTGAGCCTTGCATTTCATCTCCTCCATCTTCTATTGCAATTAATGATGCTTGTGTTTCTATAGTGTTGGTTTCTTGTGATTCAATGTAACTAGATCTTCATAATCTTCCAATTAGATCTACTTGGGATGCATACTTGGCATACATTGGTGGGTTATTGTTTGAGTCACATATCGCATATTTGGGAGACATAATTGATTACATGCATCTTCTCTTTGATGGAGATGATCCTTCTTTAGTTGTTACAAGGGAACACTCTAATCCTCTTGTTCATTCTCTACATGATCATTCTTCACAATTTGATGTGAGTGTGGATACTTTTAAACAACATTTGGAGGAGGATTATTTTTCTTTAGAGGAGATATCTTTGTCTTTGGATTGTGCTCTACATTCATCTCAACTAGATTCTGGATTAACATCTTTAGTTGTGTGGCCTAGAATTCCTGTTTGGAGTGTGACAACTTTCACCATCGATATGGAGACACTTGAGCATATTTCAAAGACATCACACATCATCCTTCTTCCCGCATCTTTCTTTTAGGAATGGGAACGAAATCCTACATAGTATCTTGGTTTTTTTTCTTCTTAAGGGGAGGAACATTGTTCAGTGACATTGGATCATCTTCAGCATTCAATGTCAAGCTTCAACCATTGTAGGAGGCTCGGGGGTTGCCTAGTCTCTCTTCTTCTCTCAAGTAGGGGGGGTCTTTTTCCTCACATGGGGTTTTGTCCTTATCATTATTCATTGAGAGTATTTTTTTTCATCTCTTTTGGGGAGGAGTTTTTCCCATTAGGTTTTCTCCTTTTCTCCATTTGTGAGAGATTGCATTGTAATTGTACATGGGTACCTAACATGGCCTAGTAGCTGGGACCCATATTTGCATAATAATCTTCTTCTTAAGTTGCACTTAAGGGGGGTGTTGGTGTGAATAAATGTCTTGTACCTAGTTAATTCACTCACTAGGGACTTAGGGGACATGTTCACATGTTAAGTTTACTTAGGTCCTAAGATTCTTTCTAGAAGACTTAGTTGTGATGTCTCAATTTTATCTTTTCCTAGGTAGTTATGATAAGTTGTCTCATATCATAAGATTAAGAAAAATAAAATAGAAAAAAGAAAGATGATTGCATAGAAAAGAGAATGAACACAAAGATTTATTTCTCGAATGCATAAAGAGAATGTGTAGATAAAAGAAAGCAACTATAGTTTATCATATGACAAAACATTGAAGAACCAATTGTAATTTTAACATTAGAGGAATTCTCAAAAAAAAAATGTTTCATAGACTAGCCATGTCATTCTTCATTTTATTTCTCAAACTGAAAACCTCACAAACTCTTTCCCTTTTTAAAAACTAGAAAACCTAGTCTTCCTTCTCCAAAATTCCCCAAACCACAGTCAAAATTGAAACCCCTCATTGCATTGCAATTCCAAGAGTTTTTAATATTTCACTTTTCTAACTGATTTTTTATTATTAATATTAATTTTATATGGTTAGAGTTCTCTTAACTCTCTTGAAGAGACAATCACCAACATAAATATCAATATCTCAATATTTTGGTACTTTTTATAGAAATATTTCACCAATCTAATTATTTCCTCTTTCAAGAGTATCTTTTTAGACCTATTACATGTGCTAGAAGGCCCTCTTAGAGACAGTCTATTTTATTTCATTCACTAAAAAATAACCACTTGCTAAAGGGCTCAAACACAAGAACAACAACAAAGAATTAGGGGGTCCAAAAGAGTAGAGTATTTAAGGGTATTGTATATGAAAAGATGCCACTCTTTTTAAAGTGTTTCATAAGGAAACTCAGTGTGATATACCATCAAAGATTCCAAATCACTTGATAGGTATAATAATATTGGATATATTAAATGACCCTATAATAGCTCCTAGTCGCATAACATATGAAAAATCTTTTTAGCTAGTTGATCAAATTATACCCAAAATTTCCCATAAAGTACTTATAAAGGTTTATCTCAAAGACAATGGTTGGGAATATAAACATGAATAAGAATATTATTTGGGAGTGTAAGGATCTTGTATTATATAAAATAAATTTCTATAATTTGAAAAGGTTAAAAATCTAAAAAATGATGATGTCATCCATTGCCTAAAAATACTTTTAAGAGTTTCTATTAAATATGCAATCTTACAAAACATAGGTAACATATAATATTTGTTACAAAAGATATTGGTTGCATACAAGTGGTTATTTTGTATTGAAGGAAATGAAATAAAAATGAAATAGATTGGCTCTAAGAGGGCCTTCTAGCACATGTAATAGGTCTAAAAAGATACTCTTAAAAGAGGAAATATTTGGATTGGTGAAATGTTTCTATAA
Source organism: Sequoia sempervirens (assembly GCA_007258455.2). NCBI lineage: Eukaryota > Viridiplantae > Streptophyta > Pinopsida > Cupressales > Cupressaceae > Sequoia > Sequoia sempervirens. The sequence continues at coordinate 452,275,353 of VDFB02105785.1, forward strand.
AAAGGACCAAAATCTTGAGATATTGTTATTTATTTTGGTGATTGTCTCTTCGGGAAACTTGATAGAACTATAACCATATAAAATTAATAGTAATAATTGTTTATTAAAAAATTAATTACAAAAATGAAATATTAAAAACTATTAGAAATGCAATGCAATGAGGGGTTTCAATTTTGACTAGGGGATGATAATTTTGGAGAAGGAAGTGTTGAATGCACAAGACAACTGATAGGGGGGATGAATTAGTTGTACCTTAAAAATTCAAAACCCTCACAAACATTAAAATCCACATCAATTCAATTAACCTTTAATTTGTTAGAATGATTTATCATGAAAGCAAATAATATAAATAGAACCAAATCAACACCATACACAAAGAAACACTAGATTTACATGGAAAACCCAAGAAGGGAAGAAACACGGTGATAATTAGCTCACAATATATAATCTAATATCAACATTGAATACAATAGGGCTCACTTCCCAAAAGAAAGAAAGGCTCATTGCTAGAATAAAAAAGAAGATAGAGAAGAATGTTACAGTGAGAAATCCATCTCAATGCAACAGAAAAAACTACCACAACATCACCAACACCTTCGTAGTCTTACTGCAGAATTATAGAAACCTTCTTCTCACTAGATCGAGTAATATAGCACATGAAATACCACACTACACCACAAATTCACACCTTACAACTCTAAAATTAACATCATTCACATTATTCTCATGTTTATTTTAACTTCCTTCAATAGCTCAACACTTATTTATACCATCTTCAACCTTGAAAACGTTTTCCAAGGTAAAAAATGTACCTCAACTGTGCAAATCTAAATTAGGTCGACACCAAAACATTTCTACGGTGCAAAGTAATGAAGGCAGACCACAACACACCTTAGCTAGGACCTAAATCTACTCATACATGCTTTTTCATGCTCCCACAAACACCGAAGAAACTTCGCAAGTACTGTAAACACCCAATGTTAGTCAAACCCTATTAACACTTAAGTACATGCATCCTCAAATCTAAAAGATGACTCATGGAAACCACATAACACTTGAATACAATCTATAATATTCCATAACACCCTGAAATTCAAAAAATTCCTTTGCAACAACTTTCACTTGAAGAATGTACACACCTAGTACACTCAAACAACTTTGCCATACACTGTAACTCAAGAAAATGACTTTCGAAGCACCAAACCTTAAACAACTTGAACTAAAGAAAACAAAAACCTTATAAGCACACTTCTAGGCATGCAAGACCTGAAACCATCCTTTGAATAACTGCAAAGAAAAAATATTTCTCCCAAACACCTCTATAATACACTGTTCACACACTAGTAAACAAAACTTCCTCTACACAATGATCTAGCACACTAAATTTTGAATGTAACACCTTTGAGAGCCTCTAAATAATATATCTAAGATACACAATAAAATCTTTAATACATAAGAAATTTGGTGTCAATCCAGAATGCTATTGTGCAACACAAAACACTACTGCAACACACTATTTCCTCCTTTTATACAAATTTTCTCAAAAGCACTTGGAAACCAAGGGCTAGAGACATCCTCAACATATTCATCATTTCTTCATCACCACCAAGACAACTACCTCATAACAACTCAACCATACATCCATAGACAAAATTTTGTCAAAGCAACACTAGAGGTTGATACTAGTAGCTTACTAATAACAACACAATGCAACTAATCAAAGCATCATCAGAGACAACACCAACTCAACATCAACTACACATCCTTGCAAAAAACTCCATAGATAGTTGACACCAAGAAAGCACCAAAGGTTATTGACATCAATGACAACACCAACTACATATACTTGCAACAATCTCCCCTTTTGTGATTGATGGAAACAAATGATGTGAAAAACCATCAACACCAAACACAACTCTGATCATCAGTACTCTTGATCTATACTATATTTTCTTCTTTTCTCCCCCTTACACAACTAACTCATTACTTTCTCTCTCCCTTTAATAACTACCACTTTTCTCTTTCATATTGTTCTCTCCCCCTTTGACATAAAGGGAAAAGGGAAAATATTTGAATCACTCATTCTCCCCCTTTGACAATAATCATATTGTTCACCACTTCTCTGCAAATTCCTTTCCTTACTACTCTGCATACTCCCCCTTAGGAGCACACACCCCAAATTGCATCAATCAACAACCACCACAAAATGATAACACTTACTCAACTAATAATACCACTACCTACTCCCCTTGAGAGGTATCTACCAACATTAGTCAAGACCAAAGAATGAATATTGAGATCCATTGGACTAATGCATCTCCTTATATATCTAGTTTAAAGAACGAGGAGCAATAACCCCCAACTTATCTTGGAGATACTCAAAAGTATCCTTAGTAAATATACCAGCAACCTGATCCTTTGTAGGCACATATTCAAGCTTCAATTCATTATCTACAACCTTCTCTCTCAAAAAATGATACCTGATTGAGACATACTTTGTCCTTGAATGTATTAGCAAATTATTTGAAATATTGATAACACTTATATTATCATAGAATATAGAAATTAGTTCATCATATACCACTCCGATATCCTTTAATGTTTTCCTCATCCATAATACTTGTGCGCAACAAGATTCTACTACAATGTACTCTATGTCTAAAGTAGATAAAGACATTGAATCTTGTTTCTTGCTTAGCCATGACACAAATCTGCATCCAAGAAAGAATGCACCATCGCTTGTACTTTTCCTTCCATCTACACAACCAACCCAATCTACATATGCGTAAGCACTTAAGTAAAGTTAGTATTCTTTGGATACCACAAACCATCATCTGGAGTTCCCTTCAACTATTTGAATATCCTCTTTATTGTTGCAACATGTGACTCTTTAGGATCTTCTCAAGATCTAGCCACAAGATAGACTACAAGCATGATATACAATACAACAACAGTTAGATATAACAGTCCTCTAGTCATTGATCTATACTTTCTCTGATCAACCTTAAGAGATTCATAATTATTTCTCATCTTGCAACTAGTAACCATAGGGGTACATATTGGTTTAGAATCTTCCAGTCCAAACTTCTTCAACATTTCCTTGACATACTTTGATTGTGAAATTAAAAATATCTTTAACTATATGATTGATTTTTATCCCAAGGAAGAAATTCATCTCCACAAACATAGACATTTCAAACTCTTTATGCATCTCTTCTACAAATTTCTTATGCATAACTTCATTTCCTCCAAAAATTATGTCATCAACATATACAACCACAATTAAGATTTGATCTTTTTCAACTTTGAAGTAAAGATTCCTATTTGCAATACCTTTGTTGAATCCTTGTTGTAAAAAATACTTGTCTAACCTTGCATACCAAGCTCTAGGAGATTTCTTCAATCCATATAATGCATTATTCAATTTTTGGACCATATCTAGTTTATTTGATAATTGAAATCCTTTTGGTTGTTCTATTATTCCTCTTCTTCTAATTTTTCCTTCAAGAAAGAAAACTTCACATCCATTTGATAAACTTTAAAATCCTTATGTGTTGCAAAAGCCAAAAACATCCTGGTAGCTTCCATTCTTGTCATCAAAGCAAATGTTTCCTCAAATTATATTCCTTCTACTTGTGAGTATCCTTTACACACAAGTCTTGCCTTGTTTCTTAACACTTCACTCTCATTTAGTTTTTTCCTGAATACCCACTTTGTTCCAATCATATTCTTTTTTTTTGGTCTTGGGACAAGTTCCCAAGTCCAATTCTTCTCAATCTGCATTAGTTCTTCCATAACCTTGATCCAATACTCATCCTTTCATGCTTCAATCACTAATTTTGGTTCAACTTCAGAAAGTAAACATAGATTTACATGTTCTTCAACAACTTTCCTTCTTTTTAGTACACCCTTGCTCTTATGACCAATGATCTATTCATCAGAATGATTCTTCTACACATACTTAGGAGTTTTAGGAAGCTTTTTTGAAGTTTCTTCCTCTTCAAACTACACTTATTTTTCTTTAGATTTTTCTTCTTCTCTGCAAGAAAATTCATCTCATTCATATCCATCTATTACCATTGAATTATTTTTTAGGTCTTCATCAACCTTAACACTTGCACTCTTAACAATATTTCTTAGCCTCTTTTTGTAGCACTAGTAAGCTTTGCTTCTAGTAGAATATCCAAGGAAGATAACTTCATCAGATCTTGCATCAAACTTTCCCTAGTTTTCTTCATCTCTTCTAATATAGCATTTTCTTCCAAACACTCTGAAATATTTGATAGTAGGAATCCTTCCATACCAAAGATCATAGGGAGTCTTTATGTTGTTTGCTCTTGCTTGCACTCTATTAAGTTATAAAGTAGTATGAATTGCTTCTATCTAGTAGACTTTTGGTAGATTTATTTCTTTCATCATCGTCCTTTTAGCTTCTTGAATATTCCTTTTCTTTCTTTCAACCAATCCATTCTACTAAGGAGTCATAGGGGTAGATAAATGCCTCTTTATTCCATGATTCTCACAAAAGATATTGAACTTATTGGAGGTGACATATCCACCTATGTCAGAACTCAAACATTTTATTTTCATTTCCATTTCTTTCTCAATCTCGACTTTGAATGTTTTAAACTTATCTAGAGCTTCTGATTTTTCTTTGAGAAAAGTAACCCATGTCATTCTAGACTAATCATCAATCAATAGCATGAAGTACCTGTCACCATGAAGACTTCTTACTTTGGTAAGACCATAAATATATGTATGCACCAATTCCAATAGTCCAGTAGAAGATTAATCTTTGACTTTGAAACTTCTTCTTGCTTGCTTCCCAACTTGATATTCTGTATAGAAAACATTGAAAGGCTTTGTAATCTTTGGCAGATCTGTCACAACTTGAACTAAACTTATTCTCATTAGGCTATCAAAATTGATGTGAAACATTCTTCTATTGCATAGCCAACCCTCATTCACCTTAGTCATGAAACAATAACCATCAACACCCTTGAGTTGATAGGCATTTCCATCTATCCTTCTAGAAACAACCACAATTCTAGAGCCTTTTCTAATCTTACAACCATCATCCTAAAACATAAGATTGTATTCCTTGCTACACATTTGTACAACACTCAAGAGGTTATGTCTTGAACCCTTAACATAAAGAACATCATCAGTGTTATGCTTGCCATCAATACTAGTTGAACCTTTTCCACATATATTAGCAGAAGTATCATCACCAAACCTAACAAGTCCTCCATATTTTTCAAGTTTTAAAAAATTACTCTTTTCACTAGTCATATGATTAGAGCATCCACTATCAATAATCCAATATTCTTCTCCTGTCTAGCATGAAAAGTAGATACCAAAGTTCCTTCAGTATTAACACTTGCTTTCAGAGCATTTTCCTTTACACATCTCTCATAGTTAGCAAAATTAGTTTCATCCTTTAAATCCATGAACATGAATTCACCATCCTCATCATCCCCATAATCAAATTCATCATAAGATATACTTGCATCTTCTCTAACATGATAAATTTTCTTAATCATCTTACCTTTGTTCTCTCTATATTTATCATTCAAAGCTCTATTTGGACATCTTGAGGCATAATGAACTTTCTTTCCATAACTGAAACATTTGAAAGGAAACTTACCTCTATACTTATGAATACCCTTTTTCATTCTCCTTACAAAGTTTTCTTCCACATCATCAAGATCCTCCTGATCTAATTCCATAGTCTTCTATGATTTTCTAGCATTAAAAGCAGTCTCAACTTTTGCATTACTTGTACCAAATTCTCTCATTTCAAAAGCAATTAAAGAACTATACAACTGATCTCTAGTATATTGATTCAAATTTTGTAATTCCCCAATAGTAGAAACTTTATGACTATAAGATTTAGGAAGATTTTTGAATACCTTCTTCACCACTTCTTCTTTCATTTCTCCACCAAGACCTTTGATGTTGTTGACAACTTCATCCACCTTTTGTAAGTACACTAACTCATTTGACTACAAAATCCGACAAAAATTTCTAACGAGAGATGTATAATTGGATGTATTGTTGGGTACTTGTGATATTTAATGTGTAATTTTCAATTATTTTAAATTTTATCCCCGACGTTTGTCAAAATTTCGATAAACCTGAGTTTTCGTCGAACTTTCGACAAACATGCAAAATCAAATTGTGGCCAACATAAATAAAAGTGAGTTTGAATTTTTATTGTGACAGTGTTTTGCTATTATCGCCAGGTTGAGGGTAGTCATTGTCTCTTTCCATAATTCATTTGTGAAGTTAGAGTTGTACTTCTAGGTTTGAAAATCATATTTTAAAGCAACATCTCATCAAATTTCATTTTTAGATTTGTGCATTTTCAGAATTTCATTTCAAGATTTTATTGTGCAAGTTCAATATTCTGATTTTAGGAGTCTAACGGTTGGAAATCATAGTAAAATAAGAATTTAATAAGTTTTGGAATTAGCATTTTAAAGTGTTTTTTGGGGTCATTAACTTCAGACTATCTTCTCTTTTGCAGGGGTGGTTGCATGCTGAATTTTTTTGGTGTAAAATATCAAAATTATTAGATTTTGTTACCTGTCTATGATTAAAAATTATTGGAGTGTGAGTTTGATATTTTTGAAGATCTAAATATTCAAGCTTGGTAAAGAAAAATCATGTCAGATAATATTAGTCCAGAACAAAATGAAGAGACACTTGATAGATTGTGGGCTAGATTGAAAAGAAAGGGTGATGGAAATGTTATTGTCCTTGCAATAATTCAAGGGCTTAAAGACGAGAAGACTTTATTCAAAATAGCTAAGAAACATTGTAGGAAGCATATGGTCACGTTGAAGGGGGGCATGATTATCGTCCATTGGTAAGTTGTTCATTATATGTGTTTATATTGATTGAATTTGTAAATGCTTATATCATTTTAACATTTATATATATATATAAAAAATCACTTGATCATGATCATGGTTTATTTGTGTTTATCATTATTATAAAGGTGGGGTGCCCTAGGGCACATGATATCAAATATCATGGCCTAGAGAATGTGGTTTTGCAAGTGGAGGAACATGGAGCTATGAATATTGAAGATGAAGTTAATGATCCTATGGAAGAAGATGATCATGCACTAGAAAACATAGTTGAAGATGATGGTACAAATACATTGATCCATGACACATTTAGTGGTAGAGTTGATCATGATGATCAAGATGACTTTGATAATGTTCATGATTTACCTATACTTGAGAAGGTATACGATCCCCTTTATGAAGGCTCCCAAACAACTCTTCTCTCTCTCGTTGTATTGTTGTTGGTGAACTTGAAGGTTATGAATGGTTTATCCAACATAGCAATCTCTCAATGATGTGTTAAGGTATGTCATATATGTCATCTTTTTTCATCTATTTTAATTGTTGCTAGTTCATCACTAGTAATAAAGGATGAAATATGTACCATTAATATTCTTATATTAAACAAATTATTTTTGTTGTAGACTGATTGGTGAATTTTGTTACCACCATTAAATATTTTACCTCGCTCATACCCAAATTTATCTAGCATTATGAAAGATATTGGAATGGAGTATCAAGAAATAGATGCATGTCCCAATGATCATATTATATATCATAAACAACATGAATTTGAAATAGAATGCCTAGAATGTCATATCAGTAGATATCAAATAGATCAATTAACAAAAGGGTGCCCCTGTATGGTTCTTTTTCAGCTTATATTCCCATTATTCCCATCGATGCAATGATTATTTAGGTGCAAAGCTTAGGCTTAATTTATGGATTAATATGCATGAAATAGACATACTCTCTTCAATGCCTACAGATGGTTCTTCATTTAGGGGACATGGAGGAAAATGGACACACTTTAAAGAAGAACCTTGTAATATCAAGCTTTCATTGGGAGCAGACGGTGTCAATCCATTTGGAGAGCTAAGATCTATTTACTCAGTGTGGCCTTATTTTGTTATCAACAATAACATTCCTCCATGGATGTTAATAAAGAGGGAGCACATAATGTTGTCAATGATTGTTCCAGGTATTTGTTTACATCAATTTTCTTTAACGTAGTAGCATCTCATTTGTCTTATTTGTTGTATAATGACTTATATTTTTTTCATTCAATAGTCATGTACATTAATTTATATATATTGTAGTAAAATGGTTATAATAATTATGTAATGTTTATGTTCATTCAACTAGGTAAGTACCAAATTAAAGATATGAATGTATATATCGAGCCTCTTATTGACAAGTTACTAAAGTTATGGAATGGCGTCACTATGTATGACGTCTCTAGACCAATAGGACAAAGACAATTTCAATTCCATGCAATGCTTGTATGGATAATTCATGATGCCTCAAGGCTAACACATTTTTGTGGTATGTTATAACGCTTTAACCCAAGAGACTTTTAACGATATCTAATTTTATGAAGTAGATATCATGCATGTTTTTTAAATAACCTATTCATTATATATAATTATAAAAATTGACATATTTAATCCAATTATATATATGATCTTGCAGGTCTTCAAACAAAAGGAAAATTTGCATGTCCAATTTGTGGTCCAAAGATGAAATCTTGTCATTCAACAAGTTTAGGAAAGCAGGTCTTTGATGAGTATAGTCACTTCCTCCACAAAATCATAAGTATTGAACTACTGAAAAATATCTTTTCAATGGGAAAGAAGAGACTACATCAAAACCATAAAGAATGACACCTCGCCTATGGAATTTGGAATATAATAGAATTAATCGCCAAGGTCATACATTAGATCAAATTATTTATCTATCATATATGATATGTTTGAATTTATATTTTTATATTGTGTTGCTTAATTCATGTTGTAATTGACAATTGTCGCTTGTTAATTTTATTTAAATTATATGCTTCATGAAGGTCATCAAGGCATTAATGGTCGGCTTTCACAAGGATCAAAAGTTATCCCAGACAATTGAGTAGGTTGCCCTACTATGAGTAGCTAAAAATTATGCATTTGTTTGATACAATGCATATCGGAAAGAATATAATAGAAACATTATGGAAAATATTGGATGGAAGGCATGACAAAGAAAAAATTGTCAAAATTTGTAGTAACATTCAGGAAGCCAATCATGCAATGAAAAATGCCATTCAATAAAATAGCGACGCAAACCAAATTAATATAAGTGGCTTTCCTTGGTTATTAACAGAGCAACAAAGCAATGCTATAAAAGAAGTCATACAAAAATTCAATTTCCTGCTGGATTGCCGCAAACATAAAACAATATCAGCAACAAAGAAAGGTGAATTGGGTCAAGATGAAAAATATTACGACTGTATTACCCTCACCATAATTATTTCGGCGATATATATATATTTTTGTATAACGGTGATATACTTTTTAGTGTATTATGTCTACCATCTTTGGAAAAATAATGAAAAGATCATTTTATAATTTTGGTAATGCTCTACCTCTATCTCCCAAAACTCTTTGACAATGCTGCCAAGTTATGCATGATCTTGGAAAATACATGACGAAGTACTTATATTTTGTTCAATTCGTTGTATAGATCTTATAATTGCCATTTGTTTTGCTTGTTATGTAATATATTGTATATTTTTGTTAAATCTCATTAATATATTTGTGCCTTGAATCACTTGTAGATGGTTGTCATCTAAAGAAATCCATAAAGAAGATATAAATTATTGGAAGAGAAAAATTCCTCATCTAATGTGTGAAATGCAAAAGTATCTACCTTTGACATTTTTCAATGGACAAGAACACTACCTCATACACCAAGTTGAGGGAGATTGAATTGATCTGTATTACCACAAGGTCAATGTGATGGTTGAGAGAAAACTTGAAATTTTTTAAGGCTTTGGTTAGACAAAGAGAACATCCTGAGGGTTTTATGGTGGAGAGATATATGGTATACCAGACCATGGTGTACATTATTGAATATCTGTTGGAAGTGGAGTTACTCTGAGAGGGGGTTGGTGAATCAAAGAATATATTTTGAAAATTTTATGACATGAAATGTAGACGAACTTTTGACCTTGAAATGTAATGTGACTTTAAATATGTGATGTAAAAATTGAGCTTTAAATGATTAACATAATGACTCAATCAAATACAACATGAATTCCAAAAAAATCATGTTAAAAAATAGTGTATATTGTTCATATAATGTTGAATGAACAATTTTTTAATGCTTTCTTTTGCAAGGAAACAAGACTTTCAGATGACATAAATTAACATTCAAACTTTACACATTAACAATTGAACCATGAGCATCTAGGAAAACTTGAACAATGATAAAATATCAGAGTATTGCAAGAGCTAACTCAACATAAAGGATTGAAAGAAAGATTATGCAAGATAGACACACAAAAGAGAGACACAAAAATTGTCGAGCGGAAAACCATTTCAAGGAAGAAAAACCACTCCAAAATGCCTTGTAGGCTTAATCCCAAAATGTTTACAATAATTTCAAAGCACCAAATCAATACTTTTAGAGCACCAATTCAATAATAATGTGGAGCACCAAATCCTATAATAAATTGAAGCACCCACTTCAAATTAGAAGCACCAACCTCTACTGAAACAAAGATTTGCTCAAATGTTACAAAAATGTATTTGCTTATGACAATGCAAATACTCTCACTGAAAAATTCAAAATAATCTTTGTAATACAACTAGAGACATATACAATATGAGCCCTCTTTTCTCTTTTAAATACAAAATGATGTCACAATAATAAACCCTCAACAATACTCTGTTCAAACTTATATCTTCTCTTTTTTTTATCAAATATTCTTTTCAAAATCTCTCCACAAAATAATGGCTTATTGTCATTCTCTTTATACAACACAAAAACTAAAACCCTTATACCAAAATGTGAGACCTCAAGTCAAGAACTAGACCCTCGAGTTAGGGTTTCAAAAAAAAAAACTAAAAAATACAAGGAACAATACATGTTTTCCCAAATTGAAAACCAAATACCTATCAGGGCGGCCAAAAATTGGCCATCTAGCTGTGCAAAGTCTTCATAACGGTCTCACTGAAGTTTTCAATACAACTCATCAAACTTCCAGTGCATAGATACCTAAAAGACAAGCTCGAAAACCAACTATCTGTAACTGCAAACTCTCCATAATCTAACATATTTGAAAGCCAAGCCAAAATACTCTCGAATTGAACTGTAATATCTTCATGGTAACGCTACTAGGGTTTCAAATCCTAAACTCTTCACCATTCTCTAAGTCTTCAAAAGACTTTTCTCAAAAACAAAACAATCATTGAAGTCCATAACAAATGATTATTAATCACCATTTAGAATCCAGAGACATCATAATGTCTTTTAAGTTTGAAACATCATAATGAATACAAGTTCACAATCAAGTTTTTTACCGAGGCCGACAAAATAACCACATTGATAATTGCTCAAGGAAGTGTTGATTATCACTTGATAATCACTATTCAATGATCGACAAAAATAATGAAGCATAATGACATCCATGCCATTTCACCTTTCCCTTCACAAGGTCAAAGCCTTTGTCACATGACCAAAGATATATGATTTTAGAAATTGAAGTGTTTGATTCAAATATGAATTTATTCAAAGTCATTTACCAAAGCAAGTTAGCCAAAATAATACCCAAAACAATATTATAATATTGCCATAAATATTACCTTTGAGCCATAGAGGTGACGTTTACAAAGTCACATGAAATCAACACTATGGTAAACAATGATCACCTTTAGAAGTTGATTATGAAATATCAAACTTAAGTGTCAAAGAGAGCATTAATATAATTTTAATCCAATATGCCATGTATCAAATAATGTATCACAACCATTGACACCAAAGAATTATGAGACAACCATGGAGATCAATAGAATGCAATGAATACATAATCAAATGAATCTTGTCAATGATGCCATGATCAACCTGATAATGAACAATTGAAATAATATACATGTTGTGCAGTAAAGAAGGGCCAACCTGTCAAAATGAAACCAACTATTCCATGAAACACCATATAAATGATATCACGTGAAACCCAATGCCATAACCCAACACTTGTATAATCAAGATAACATTTATCTGCACATGAAGCTCAACCTAATTAGTACCACAAGATATAACAAATATGAATGTAAACAAAAGCCATAATACTTTCCATAGCCAAGGTACTGAATGCCAAAATAGGAATAGATAAAGAGTAAGCCAAGACTGAATCAAGTATCACAATGCCAATGCCAAAATGACATAATATTAGTTTTGACATCAAGGAAAAATATGCACAAAGAGAAAGTCAACAATATCTTCCTAAGTTTATAGCAAAGATCCATGTAGATCGCATTTGGGATCCTAACTCCATTAACAAATTCAAAGGGGAGTACCTGATGGGGAAAGGTAGATTGAGGAAAGTGAGAGGTAATTATAAGATGGTCATGGAGATTAATTGGAATACATTTTACATATGGTTTTTATGTATATTGTAATTATTTAATTATTAATCTTCAATATGCATCAATTATAAATTATTGTATACCATGGTAATTAACTAATTATACGTTTGTGAATTTCAATTTTTTTTTATACAGTTGGTCGAGAGTGGGATGCACTAAATTTTTACATCGCAAACAATCTTGATTGGATGATGGTATGGATTGAACGATGTCAACAATCTGGCCATGCATTAACATGGGAAGGTGTGACTTCACTATTAAAGAAGCTCATCGTGAATGGAGATTCCAATGTTATCAAGCATTACTTCTCACTACACCAATTGGTGGAGTCAAGGCAAATACCTGCTATATTTAAAGTGAAATTGTGCTATATTTCTCACTTTGTGTTCATTGTTCGTTAAGTGAAAGTTGAGCATTAAAAAGAGGAAATTGAGTTTCAGAAGTGCCATTCAATGTTTTACAATTAAATGAATTACAAAATTGAGCATACAAACAACAGAGCATTTTAAATGCTTTCATTTATTTCATAAAGTGATTCATAATTACATAGCTTCATTTGATTGCAAGAATCCAAATGATATTACAACATTGCATTGAAATGCATTCTTTTCATAATGAAAAGCATAAGATAAAATCAAATATCCACACAAGCCATGGATGGGATCACAGTTGGCATCATTAATAGCACACTACACTATGGAAGATGAGAAAGAAGAAATTACATAAGTAACAACATAATCATCATTCCCTGATTGGTCGACGGTCGATGCTGAGATGGTGCACCTTTGTCTTCTCAAGCTCTGTTGACCTGCAGCAAGGAAAAGAGGGATGTCAAAGGCTCTGATTATGAAGATACCTATATGAATCACCAACAATAGTGCAGCATGCTACTAATCATACACTGAAACAATCAAGTGAAGTGCAAAGAAATAAGTTGAGGGAGAAACATCAGTATGATCATCATATCTTGTTTTTATGCTAACATTGTTTGTTTCCTTGTGCAGGTATAGGGAAAGTCACGAAGTTGATCATTATTTGAAGACCAAGCATGTGGAGGAAAACGGGCTCCCACAAGGGTAGAGGTCAACATGCTACCCTTACTCATTACAAGTGGGCTGATAAAGAGATAGTAATTACATCCTCATATTCATCAAAAAGAAATGATATACAACTGAAAGAGTAAAGCATAGTTATCTATCAAGCTATTAAACCAACTGCGCATTCATAACAATCAGGTTAATGCTTTCTAAAAGCTACTGGTGAACAATGAGTTTAATCCGCTCAATCATCTAACTAAGTATAATTACATCAAACATTGTTGTATGGTTCACGTTCTATTGCTACAGTGTTATTGGTTCATCATGATCATATGTTATGCGAGGTTCAGTTCAACAGTGTTCTTTTTCCAAATAATCATTATCAGTGAACAGTACATTATACTCAATGAAGTGATTTGTTTCAATTTTCATCTCGTATTATATAAATTCATGGGAGAAGCTTATTATGTATATAAAATGCATGAAGAGTGCTAGGTTGAAGCCCAAGAGTGTGAAGGGACATGCATTGCATTCGAATGGTAAATGAACAGTCAGTTCTAGTTTGACTGATAATACAAATACAACATTAGGAATTACAATGTGAAATGATTGTTCCAGAATGACAAGAAATGACAAACATAACAAAAGTTGTTTCTGAGGTGTTAATCATGCACTGAAATAATCAAGTAGATGCAGTCCATAGAACTACTATGTTTCAATTAAATTTTTTGCATAAGTCCAAGAACAAACTCAAGAAGTCAATCATCTTGAGTTTCTTCAAGGAAAATCAATAAGGAGGCAGCATCAAAGTGGCCTGAAGAATATAGATGCCACTGTTCTATTAGGGTACTTGTCGTCACTAAGCAAAAAAAGAGCTCATAACTGTTCTTATTATCAAATGTGAAATGCAAGGATAGAAAGCAAGAGTGGTTGTATGGTGGAGTAAAAGTGGCTGGCACTTTTTTTATGTGTGCAAGAGAAAACAATATGGAAATAGTAAGGGTACTCTTCACAAAAGATGATATAGAAATACAAATAAGTAAATCTTCGTGGGTTGAGCCAGTTTTCACAAGAATATCAAGACAAACATATTTAATGTACCTAGCTTCCCCATGTAAGGGTTTTCAAATATAATGTCAAAGAAAAGCACTAACCACTTGGTCAAGCCCAAAATTCGAATGCAAAATGAAAATACAGATTTTGTTTCCATACCCACATTTGGGGTTTGTTTTTTAAATACATAAATTATAGCTTGCAAGTGATAAACTCCATACTAGATTTTATATGAAATAACAAGAATACAGATTGAAATCATAATGGTCGAGCTCCATGAGAGAAGGTATCAGGGTAAGATTTTTTTCTTCAGAATAACAAATACCCATATCTAGTTTTGTTTTGGAGAGTATAAAATTGTGAATTTCCTTTGGTGGGTCGAGCTTCAGAATGGAGAATATTAATTTTCATTCGATACCCATGAGAGGGTTTGAACTAGAATACAGTTTTTTTCATATACCCACATCATGTTGCTACAGGAAAAACAAAATGCAGTGTTTTCCTCAAAGTAACAAGCACCCACATGATGTTTTATTTCAAAATGTTGAATATACACTTTTTCTTTTGGGTCGAGCCCAGGAATTTATAAAGAAATTCATTTTTATGTATGAGTATGGTACGGTCAGCCATTGGAGCTCTCAACTTCAAGATTAGAGCTATATCTCATGGCGGCCAGTGAAGATAAAGGACACAGAAATAAAAAGTATAAGCACGGAAAGTATAAACAAATGTATAAAAGACTGCATTAAGGCCGTGACTACAAGGCCAAAATGAACTAAAAGGAAAAGCCATAGAAGCTAAACAATAGCTTACCTTGTGCACAGTAAAAAAACAATAACCCTCGAGCAAGCTCTTTCATGAAAACTTCCAATCAAAGCTCGAGCTCATGCATAGTGGCCAAGAGGTAGTCACAGGAAAGGTAAAAGAAAATCAGAAACAAAGCATGAGCAGGCCGCAGCCTTAAGTGATCTTTATTGCTTTTAGAATGAAGTAAAAAAACTAGAATAACATACAAATCAAGCTTTCCCAGCCAAGATTCGACTATCTGAAGGCAGAAGTGAAGTTTCTCAAAGCACATGAGCTACAACCTAAGCTCAATCATGGTGGCGGCGTGCTCTCTCAGGCAGAGCAAATTTTTTCCAAATGATGATTGCAAAAATGAATCATTTTTAGGGTTTGACCTCTTTTGTCTCATGCCCTAATTCGAGCCAACATTATGATTGTCTAGAATATTCATATTTGATAATGGCATGTGGATTAATTCAAAATTAGGGTTACCTTGCACTATGAATTTAAAATTTGAAGCTAATGTTTGGTGGCCAAAAATTCATATGCCTAGGGTTGTGTTTAAAGTCTTTAGGGTTTGAGTTGACACTCACCCTTATGCCTTAGAGAAAAATTGGAGACTTGGGTATCCTAATTTTATTGTTTTGTGAGAAAACAATGAGAGTATGAATGGTGAATATTTTATGACCTAGGGATGAAATTTTTTTGATCACTTAGGTTTTTGTATTTTCAAAGAAATCAATTAACTACTTAGGGTTTTGTTTTAATTGATTTTAGAGAAATCAATTAAGGATCTTTATAGGAGAGAACGATTTGCATTGATATTTTTATGATTTTTTTAAAAGAAAAATCAAAGCATTGTATTGATGAATTAAGCATGCAATTCTTTTGCAAAAGATTTCGCAATCTTTAATTGCAAAAATAGATAAATTATAAAATCTACAGTGATGTAAAGCAGAAGCATAAAGCAATCTTTTACAAATTGTTTTATGATTTCTTGCTATTTTTAGCAGATTATATTGACTTTTCCTCTTGGTCAAGTTTGAGTCTTATCATGGAGAGATAAGGTGTGTTTCTGGTTTTTAAGGCAGATTCAGCCTATTTTTAGAGGCTTTATAGTTTGATCATAAAAGCAGTGTGCTTTTTTCTGCTTTTATGCAGTTTTTGAGACAGTTTGAAGCTTTTTTCTTTGAGCTTCCTTGTGAGCTCGGATTAGGGTTTCTTGGGAGATATATTTTTGAAAAGACTTAGTCTTTTCCTTCTTCTCAGTTCAGAACACAGTTTCTTGCTCATACACATCTTTGAGATTGAAAACCTTTTTGTACTCAGTTTCAGATTATGGCATACTCTTTCAGTTGAATAAAGCAACACTCCTATTCCTCAATTTTGTTTCTTTTGCAATTTTAGTTCGATGTTGTATTGTGATTTCTGTTTTTCAGAATCCATATTATGTCCTAGAACTGTAATTTTGGTACAAAAATTTCATAAAATACAGGTTGCATGTTGTATTTAAGTTTGAATCTTCATGCAAATTATTCATGTGTTTAGTGTTCATGAGGAATTGTGAAATACTGTTGTTTTCTGAAAGCTGTTTGTGGGAAAAACTAGAGTTATCATTAAGTCATTATCAAGTCCTGACAATCATTTTAAGTCGTAGTTTTCATTTCAGTCATCTTTCTCTATCCCTTTTCTCAGAA
>VDFB02105785.1:452292503-452310478 GCA_007258455.2 Sequoia sempervirens
TACAACCACTCTTTCTTTGTGTCCTTGCACTTCACATTTGATAATAAGAACATTTATGAGTTCTTTTTTTGCTTAGTGACGACAAGTACCCTAATAGAACAGTGGCATCTATATTCTTCAGGCCACTTTGATGCTGCCTCCTTATTGATTTTCCTTGAAGAAACTCAAGATGATTGACTTCTTGAGTTTGTTCTTGGACTTATGCAAAAAATTTAATTGAAACATAGTAGTTCTATGGACTGCATCTACTTGATTATTTCAGTGCATGATTAACACCTCAGAAACAACTTTTGTTATGTTTGTCATTTCTTGTCATTCTGGAACAATCATTTCACATTGTAATTCCTAATGTTGTATTTGTATTATCAGTCAAACTAGAACTGACTGTTCATTTACCTTTTGAATGCAATGCCTGTCCCTTCACACTCTTGGGCTTCAACCTAGCACTCTTCATGCATTTTTATGCTCCCCTTAATAAATTTCTCCGTGAATTTACTCTCTTCTAAGATGAAAATTGAAACAAATTCTTTCATTAAGGCATAATGTATGCCTGCTCACTCTTCTTGATTGTTGAAAGAACATTGTTGAACTGAACTCTGCATAACAAATGATCATAATGAACCAATAACACTATAGCAAAGAACGCGGAACCATATAGTAATGTTTGATGTAATTATACTCAGTTAAATGATTGAGCAGATTAAACTCACTATTCACCTGTAGCTTTCAGAAAGCATTTACCTGATTGTTATGAATGCACAGTTGGTCTAATAGCTTGATAGATAACTATGCTTTACTCTTTCAGTTGTATATCATTCCTTTTCTCGATGACTATGATGATGTAATCTCTTATCAGCCCACTTGTAATGAATAAGGGCAGCATGCCGAGCTCTACCCTTGTGGGAGCCCATTTTTCTCCACATGCTTGGTCTTCGGATAATAATCAGCTTCGTGACTTTCCCTATACCTGCACAAGGAAACAAACAATGTTAGCATAAAAACAAGATATGATGATCATACTGATGTTTCTCCCTCAGCTTATTTCTTTGCACTTTACTTGATTGTTTCAATGTATGATTAGTAGCAGACTGCACTATTGTTGGTGATTCATATAGGTATCTTCATAATCGGAGCCTTTGACATCCCCCTCTTTTCTCTTACAGGTCAACGGAGCTTGAGAAGACAAAGGTGCACCATTTCAGCTGCCGAATTACCAATTAGGAAATGATGCTTATGTTGTTACTTATGTAATTTTATTCTTTTTGCATCTTCCATAGTGTAGTGTGTGCTATTATTGATGCACTGCGGATGCTTCCATCCACGGCTTGTGTGGGCTATTTGATTTTATCTTATGCTTTTCTATTACAAAAAGAATGCATTTCAATGCAATGTTCTAATATCATTTGGATTCTTGCAATCAAATGAAGCTATGTAATTATGAATCACTTTATGAAATGAACGAAAGCATTTAAAATGCTTTGTTGTTTATATGCTCAATTTTGTACTTCATTTAATTGTAAAACATTGAATGGCACTTCAAAAACTCAGTTTCCTCTTTTTAATGCTCAACTGTCACTTAACAAACAATGATCACAAGGCAGAAATAATTGAAATTTCACTTTAAAATATACAAGATTTAGCCCACCAATTGAGTCAGAAATGTAAAAATTTGTAATAGTAACTTACGGAATTTCCATTACGAAGGAGCTTTTAACCAATGAAGTCACACCTTCCCATATTATACACCAGATTTTTGACATCGTCAATCCATACCATCATCCAATAAAGATTGTTTGCAATGTAAAAATTTAGTGCATCCCACTCTCGACCAACTGTATAAAAAAAAATTGAAATTCACAAACAATGTATAATTAGTTAATTACCACGGTATACAACCTTAATTTGTAATTGATGCATATTGAAGATTAATAATTAAATAAGTACAATATACATAAAAACAAAATGTAAAATGTATTCTAATTAATCTCCATGACCATCTTATAATTACCTCACTTTCTCACTCCACCTTTCCCCATCTACCCCTTCAAATTTTGAATGGAGTTGGGATCCCAAATGCATCTACATGACCTGCCAAAACTTAGGTGCCATATAGTTGACTTTCTCTTTGTGCATATTTTTCCTTGATGTCAAAACTAATATTATGTCATTTTGGCATTGGCATTGTGATACTTGATTCAGTCTTGGCTTACTCTTTGTCTATTCCTATTTTGGCATTCAGTACCTTGGCTATGGAAAGTATTATGGCTTTTGTTTACATTCATATTTGTTATATCTTGTGGTACTGATTAGGTTGAGCTTCATGTGTAGATAAATGTTATCTTGCTTATACAAGTGTTGGGTTATGGCATTGGGTTTCAGGTGATATCATTTATATGGTGTTTCATGGAACAGTTGGTTTCATTTTGACAGGTTGGCCCTTGTTTACTGCACAACATGTATATTATTTCAATTGTTCATTATCAGGTTGATCATGGCATCATTGACAAGATTTATTTGATTATGTATTCATTGCATTCTATTGATCTCCATGGTTGTCTCATAATTCTTTGGTGTCATAATTCTTTGGTGTCAATGGTTGTGATACATTATTTGATACATGGCATATTGGATTAAAATTATATTAATGCTCTCTTTGACACTTAAGTTTGATATTTCATAATCAACTTCTAAAGGTGATCATTGTTTACCATAGTGTTGATTTCATGTGACTTTGTAAACGTCACCTCTATGGCTCAAAGGTAATATTTATGGCAATATTATAATATTGTTTTGGGTATTATTTTGGCTAACTTGCTTTGGTAAATGACTTTGAATAAATTCATATTTGAATCGGAATGCAATTTCTAAAATCATATATCTTTGGTCATGTTGACAAAAGGCTTTCGACCTTGTGAAGAGGAAAATTTAAAATGGCATGGATGTCATTATACTTCATTATTTTTGTCGATCATTGAATAGTGATTATCAAGTGATAATCAACACTTCCTTGAGCAATTATCAATGTGGTTATTTTGTCGGCCTCCTTGGTAAAAAACTTGATCGTGAACTTGTACTCATTATGATGTTTTGAACTTAAAAGACATTATGATATCTCTAGATTCTAAATGGTGATTAATAATCATTTGTTATGGACTTCAATGATTGTTTTGTTTTTGAGAAAATTATTTTGAAGACTTAGAGAATGATGAAGAGTTTAGGGTTTGAAACCCTAGCAATGCTGCCATGAAGATATTACAGTTCAATTTGAGAGTATTTTGGCTTGCATTTAAATATGTTAGATTATAGAGAGTTTGCAGTTACAAATAGCTGGTTTTCGAGCTTGTCTTTCAGGTATCTATGCGCTATTAGTTTGATGAGTTGTATTGAAAAATTTAGTGAGACCATTATAAGGGTTTGATTTTTGTGTTGTATAAAGAGAATGGAAATAAGCCATTATTATGTGGAGAGATTTTGAAAAGAATATTTTATAAAAAAAGAGAAGATATAAGTTTGAACAAAGTATTATTGAGGTTTATTCGTGACATCATTTTGTGTATTTAAAGAAAAGAGGTTCATATTGTATATGTCTGGATTGTATTATAGAGATTATTTTGAGTTTTTGGTGAGTATTTGCATTGTCTCAACAAATACATTTTTTATGTCGTGAGATCTTTTGTTTTAGTAGAAGTTGGTGCTCTAATTTGAAGTGGGTGATTGGTTTGTAGGAGTTGGTGCTCCACATTATTATTGAGTTGGTGCTCTGAAAGTATTGTAAACATTTTGGGATTAAGCCTACAAGGCATTTTGGAGTGGTTTTTCTTCCCTGAAAGGGTTTTCCACTCGACAATTTATGTGTCTCTCTTTTGTGTGTCTATCTTGCATAATCTTTCTTTCAATCATTTATGTTGAGTTAGCTCATGCAATGCTCTAATACTTTATCATTGTTCAAGTTTACATGGATGCTCATGGTTCAGTTGTTAATGTGCAAAGTTTGAATGTTAATTTCTTTCATCTGAAAGTCTTGTTTCCTTGCAAAAGAAAGCATTAAAAAATTGTTCATTCAACATTATATGAACAATATACACTATGCTTTAACATGAGTTGTTTGGCATTCATGTTGTATTTGATTGAGTCATTATGTTA
Source organism: Sequoia sempervirens (assembly GCA_007258455.2). NCBI lineage: Eukaryota > Viridiplantae > Streptophyta > Pinopsida > Cupressales > Cupressaceae > Sequoia > Sequoia sempervirens. The sequence continues at coordinate 452,296,647 of VDFB02105785.1, forward strand.
ATCATTCAAAGCTCAGTTTTTACATTACATATTTAAAGTCACATTCTGTTCAAGGTCAAAAAGAGTTCAAATCTACATTTCATGTCATAAAAGTTTTAAAATATATTACTCTGATTCACCACCCCCCTCTCAGAGTAATTCCACTTCCAACAGATATTCAGTAATGTACACCATGGTCTGGTATACCATATATCCCTCCACCATAAAAGCCTCAGGATGTTCTCTTTGTCTAACCAAAGCCAAGTTCAAAAATTTCAAGTTTCTCTCAATACATTGACATGTGTGTGTACATATCACACAATTCAATCTCCTCAACTTGGTGTATGAAGTAGTGTTCTTGTGCATTGAAAAATGTTGAAGGTAGATACTTTTGCATTTCACACATTAGATGAGGAATTTTTCTCTTCCAATAATTTATATCTTCTTTTTTGATTTCTTTAGACGACAACCATCTACCAGTGATTCAAGGCACAAATATATTAACGAGATTTAACAAAATTATACAATACGTACATAACAAACACGAAACAAATGGCCAATTATAAGATCTATACGGGGTGGTAAAATATACTACTTACTCATATATTTTCCAGATCATACATAACTTGTGACATTGTTGTCAAGTTTTACAGGAGATAGAGGTAGAATGGTGCTACAAAATTATAAAATGATCTTTCATTGTTTTCAAAGTAGTGAACATAATGCATAAAGTATGTCACGATTATACAAATATATATATATAATATACCAGAATAATTACCTTAATGAAGGTATGTCGATCATGCATTTTCATCCTTGACCCAAATTCACCTTTCTTTGTTATGATATTGTTTATGTTTGCAACAAATCCCATGGGAAATTGAATTTTTTGTATGACTTCTTTTATAGCATTGCTTTGTTGCTCTGTTAATAACCAAGGAAGGGTGCTTATATTAATTTGGTCTCCATAGCTATTTAATTGAATGACATTTTTCATTGCATGATTGGCTTCCTGAATGTTACTACAAATTTTGACAATTTTTTCTTTGTGTACCTTCCATCCAATATTTTCCATAATGTTTCTGTTATATTCTTTATGATATGCATTATATCAAAAAAATGCATAATTTTTAGTTGCTCATAGTAGGGAAACTTACTAAATTATCTGGGATAACTTTTCAATCCTTGTGGAAGCCAGTCATTAATGCCTTGATGACCTTCATGAAGCATATAAGTTAAAAAAATTAACAACGACAATAATTGTCAATTACAACATGAGTAAACACAACACAATATAAAAATATAAATTCCAAACATATCATATATGATAGATAAATAATTTGATCTAATGTATGACCTTGGCGATTAATTCTATTATATTCCAAATTCCATAGGCGAGGTGTCATTCTTTATGGTTTTGATGTAGTCTCTTCTTTCCCATTGAAAAGATATTTTTCAGTAGTTCAATACTTATGATTTTGTGGAGGAAGTGACTATACTCATCAAAGACCTGCTTTCCTAAACTTGTTGAATGACAAGATTTCATCTTTGGACCACAAATTGGACATGCAAATTTTCCTTTTGTTTGAAGACCTGCAAGATCATATATATAATTGGATTAAATATGTCAATTTTTATAATTATATATAATGAATAGGTTATTTAAAAAACATGCATGATATCTACTTCATAAAATTAGATATCGTTAAGTCGTTGGCGTTTATAACATACCACAAAAATGTGTTAGCCCTCAGGCATCATGAATTGTCCATACAAGCATTACATGGAATTGAAATTTTCTCTATCCTATTGGTCTAGAGATTTCATACATAGTGACACCATTCCATAACTTTTGTGGCTTCGTGGAGTAAGATTTCGATATATACATTCATATATTTAACTTGGTACTTACCTAGTTGAATGAACATAAACATTACATAATTATTATAACCATTTTACTGCAATATATATAAATTAATGTACATGACTATTAAATGAAAAAAATATAAGTCATTATGCAACAATTAAGACAAATGAGATGCTACTACGTTAAAGAAAATTGATGTAAAAATATACCTAGAATAATCATTGACAACATTATGTGCTCCCTCTTTATTAACATCCATAGAGGAATGTTATTTTTGATAACAAAAATAGGCCACAACGAGTAAATAGATCTCAACTCTCTAAATGGATTGACACCATTCGCTGCCAATGAAAGCCTAAGATTATGAGGTTCTTCTTTAAAGTGTGTCCATTTTTCCTGTATGTCCCTAAATGCAGAACCATCCGTAGGCATTCAAAGAATGTCATCTATTTCATGCATGGTAATCCATAAATTGCACTAAGCTTTTGCACCTAAATAATCGTTGCATACGTGGAATAATGGGAATATAATGAAGAACCTTGTGAGGCACCTTTTTTGTTAGTTGATCTATTTGATATCCCTCACGATATAATTAAAATTACGACAAATTCATGTTGTTTATAGTATATAATATGATCATTGGGACATTCATCTATTTCTTGATACTCCATTCCAATATATTTCATAATTCCAGATAAATATGATCGGTATGAGTGAGGTAACATATTTGATGGTGTTAACAAAAATTCACCAATCAATCTACAACAAAAAATAATTTGTTAATATAAAGAATATTAATGGTACATATATCATCCTTTATTACTAGTGATGAACTAACAACAATTAAAATAGATGAAAAAAGATGGCTTATATGACATACCTTAACATCACGTGAGATTGCTATGTTGTTAAACCATTCATAACAGCTGCAGTTGCAACAACAATACAGCAGAGAAGAGTTGTTTGGGAGCCTTCATAAAGGGGCTAGTATGCCTTCTCAAGTATAGGTAAATCATGAACATTATCAAAGTCATCTCGATCATCATGATCAGCTGTGACACTAAATGTGTCATGGATCAATGTATTTGTACCATCATCTTCAACTATGTTTTCTGGTGCATGATCATCTTCTTCCATAGGATCATTAACTTCATCTTCAATATTCATAGCTCCATGTTCCTCCACTTGTAAACCATTCTCCTGAGCCATGATAATGCATTATCATGTGCCTAGGGCACCACCTTTATAATAATGATAGACACAAATAAACCATGATCATGATCGATGATTTTATATATATATATATATATATATATATATATATATATATATATATATATATATATAATTTTAAAGCGATATAAACATTTACAAATTCAATCAATATATAAAACACATATAATGAACAACTTACCAATGGGCCGATAATCATATCCCCCTTCAACATGGTAAATACTTCCTACAATTTTTTTCTTGTATTTTGAATAAAGTCATCACGTCTTTAAGCCCTTGCAATTATTGCAAGGAAATAACATTTCTCATCACCCTTTCTTTTCAATCAGCCCACAATCTATCAAGTGTCTCTTCATTTTGTTCTAGACTAATATTATCTGACATGATTTTTCTTTACCAAGCTTGAATATTTAGATTTTCAAAAAATATCAAACTCACACTCCAATAATTTTTAATCATAGACAAGTAACAAAATCTAATAATTTTGATATTTTACACCAAAAAAATTCAGCATGCAACCACCCTTGCAAAAGAGAAGATAGTCTGAAGTTAATGACCCCAAAAAACACTTTAAAATGCTAATTCCAAAACTTATTAAATTCTTATTTTACTATGATTTCCAACCGTTAGACTCCTAAAATCAGAATATTGAACTTGCACAATAAAATCTGGAAATGAAATTCTGAAAATGCACAAATCTAAAAATGAAATCTGATGAGATGTTGCTTTAAAATATGATTTTCAAACCTAGAAGTAGAACTACGACTTCACAAATGGATGCGGAAAAGACAATGACTACCCTCAACACAATATGTAAACATTTGTCACAATAAAAAAAATAAACTCCTTTTATTTATGTTGTACAATTTGATTTTGCATGTTAAATTCCGAAAAGTTAGGTTCCATCAAAATTTTGATGAACATTGGGGATAAAATTTTAAAAATGAAATTACATTAAATATCACAAGTACCCGACAATACATCTAATTATACATCTTTCGTTAGAAATTTTCATAGAATTTTGTAGTCAAATGAGTTAGTGTACTTACAAAAGGTGGATGAAGTTTTCAATGACATTAGAGGTCTTGGTGGAGAAATGAAAGAAGAAGTGGTGAAGAAGGTACTCAGAACTCTTCCTAAATCTTATAGTCATAAATTTTATGTTGTTGGGGAATTACAAAATTTGAATCAATATACCATAGATCAATTGTATAGTTCTTTAACTACTTTTGAAATGAGAGAATTTGGTACAAGTAATGCAAAAGTTGAGACTGCTTTTAATGCTGAAAAATCATAGAAGACTATGGAATTAGATCAGGAGGATCTTGATGATGTGGAAGCGTTTAAGGAGAATGATGGTTCAAGACATAACCTCTTGAGTGTTGGACAAATGTGTAGCAAGGAATACAATCTTATGTTTTAGGATGATGGTTGTAAGATTAGAAAAGGCTCTAGAATTGTGGTTGTTGCTAGAAGGATAGATGGAAATGCCTATCAACTCAAGGGTGTTGATGGTTATTGTTTCATGACTAAGATGAATGAGAGTTGGCTATGGAATAGAAGAATGTTTCACATCAATTTTGATAGCCTAGTGAGAATAAGTTCAATTCAAGTTGTGAGAGATCTGCCAAAGATTACAAAGCCTTTCAATGTTTTCTATATAGAATGTCAAGTTGGGAAGCAAGCAAGAAGAAGTTTCAAAGTCAAAGATTAATCTTCTACTAGACTATTGGAATTGGTGCATACATATATTTATGGTCTCACCAAAGTAAGAAGTCTTCATGGTGACAGGTACTTCATGCTATTGATTGATGATTATTCTAGAATGACATGGGTTACTTTTCTCAAAGAAAAATCAGAAGCTCTAGATAAGTTTAAAACATTCAAAGTCAAGATTGAGAAAGAAATGGAAATGAAAATAAAATGTTTGAGATTTGACAGAGGTGGATAGTTCACCTCCAATGAGTTCAATATCTTTTGTGAGAATCATGGAATAAAGAGGCATTTATCTACCCCTATGACTCCTCAGTAGAATGGAGTGGTTGAAAGAAAGAATAGGACAATTCAAGAAGCTGAAAGGTTGATGATGAAAGACATAAATCTACCAAAAGTCTACTAGATAGAAGAAATTCATACTAATTTATACATACTTAATAGAGTGCAAGCAAGAGCAAACAACATAAAGACTCCCTATGAGCTTTGGTATGGAAGGATTCCTACTATCAAATATTTTGGAGTGTTTGGAAGCAAATGGTATATTAGAAGAGATGAAGAAAACTAGGAAAGTTTGATGCAAGATCTGATGAAGGTGTCTTCCTTAGATATTCTACTAGAAGCAAAGCTTACCAATGCTACAAAAAGAGGCTAAGAAAGATTGTTAAGAGTGCAATTGTTAAGGTTGATGAAGACCTACAAAATAATTCAGTGGTAATAGATGGATATGAATGAGATGAATTTTCTTGCAGAGAAGAAGAAAAATCTAAAGAAAAAGAAGTGTAGTTTGAAGAGGAAGAAACTTCAAAAAAGCTTCCTAAAAATCCTAAGTATGTGCAGAAGAATCATTCTAATGAATAGATCATTGGTGATAAGAGCAAGGGTGTACTAAAAAGAAGGAAAGTTGTTGAAGAACACATAAATCTATGTTTACTTTCTAAATTTGAACCAAAATTAGTGATTGAAGCATGAAAGGATGAGTATTGGATCAAGGCTATGGAAGAACTAATGTAGATTGAGAAGAATTAGACTTGGGAACTTGTCCCAAGACCAAAAAAAAAGAATATGATTGGAACTAAGTGGGTATTCAAGAATAAACTAAATGAGAGTGAAGTGGTAAGAAACAAGGCAAGACTTGTGTGTAAAGGATACTCACAAGTAGAAGGAATATAATTTGAGGAAACATTTGCTTTGATGACAAGAATGGAAGCTACCAGGATGTTTTTGGCTTTTGCAACACATAAGGATTTTAAAGTTTATCAAATGGATGTGAAGTTTTCTTTCTTGAAGGAAAAATTAGAAGAAGAGGAATAATAGAACAACCAAAAGGATTTCAATTATCAAATAAACTAGATATGGTCCAAAAATTGAATAATGCATTATATGGATTGAAGAAATCTCCTAGAGCTTGGTATGCAAGGTTAGACAAGTATTTTTTACAACAAGGATTCAACAAAGGTATTGCAAATAGGAATCTTTACTTCAAAGTTGAAAAAGATCAAATCTTAATTGTGGTTGTATATGTTGATGACATAATTTTTGGAGGAAATGAAGTTATGCATAAGAAATTTGTAGAAGAGATGCATAAAGAGTTTGAAATGTCTATGTTTGTGGAGATGAATTTCTTCCTTGGGATAAAAATCAATCATATAGTTAAAGATATTTTTAATTTCACAATCAAAGTATGTCAAGGAAATGTTGAAGAAGTTTGGACTGGAAGATTCTAAACCAATATGTACCCCTATGGTTACTAGTTGCAAGATGAGAAATAATTATGAATCTCTTAAGGTTGATCAGAGAAAGTATAGATCAATGACTAGAGGACTGTTATATCTAACTGTTGTTGTATTGTATATCATGCTTGTAGTCTATCTTGTGGCTAGATCTTGAGAAGATCCTAAAGAGTCACATGTTGCAACAATAAAGAGGATATTCAAATAGTTGAAGGGAACTCCAGATGATGGTTTGTGGTATCCAAAGAATACTAACTTTACTTAAGTGCTTACGCATATGTAGATTGGGTTGGTTGTGTAGATGGAAGGAAAAGTACAAGCGATGGTGCATTCTTTCTTGGATGCAGATTTGTGTCATGGCTAAGCAAGAAACAAGATTCAATGTCTTTATCTACTTTAGACATAGAGTACATTGTAGTAGAATCTTGTTGCGCACAAGTATTATGGATGAGGAAAACATTAAAGGATATCGGAGTGGTATATGATGAACTAATTTCTATATTCTATGATAATATAAGTGTTATCAATATTTCAAATAATTTGCTAATACATTCAAGGACAAAGTATGTCTCAATCAGGTATCATTTTTTGAGAGAGAAGGTTGTAGATAATGAATTGAAGCTTGAATATGTGCCTACAAAGGATCAGGTTGCTGGTATATTTACTAAGGATACTTTTGAGTATCTCCAAGATAAGTTGGGGGTTATTGCTCCTCGTTCTTTAAACTAGATATATAAGGAGATGCATTAGTCCAATGGATCTCAATATTCATTCTTTGGTCTTGACTAATGTTGGTAGATACCTCTCAAGGGGAGTAGGTAGTGGTATTATTAGTTGAGTAAGTGTTATCATTTTGTGGTGGTTGTTGATTGATGCAATTTGGGGTGTGTGCTCCTAAGGGGGAGTATGCAGAGTAGTAAGGAAAGGAATTTGCAGAGAAGTGGTGAACAATATGATTATTGTCAAAGGGGGAGAATGAGTGATTCAAATATTTTCCCTTTTCCCTTTATGTCAAAGGGGGAGAGAACAATATGAAAGAGAAAAGTGGTAGTTATTAAAGGGAGAGAGAAAGTAATGAGTTAGTTGTGTAAGGGGGAGAAAAGAAGAAAATATAGTATAGATCAAGAGTACTGATGATCAGAGTTGTGTTTGGTGTTGATGGTTTTTCACATCATTTGTTTCCATCAATCACAAAAGGGGAGATTGTTGCAAGTATATGTAGTTGGTGTTGTCATTGATGTCAATAACCTTTGGTGCTTTCTTGGTGTCAACTATCTATGGAGTTTTTTGCAAGGATGTGTAGTTGATGTTGAGTTGGTGTTGTCTCTGATGATGCTTTGATTAGTTGCATTGTGTTGTTATTAGTAAGCTACTAGTATCAACCTCTAGTGTTGCTTTGACAAAATTTTGTCTATGGATGTATGGTTGAGTTGTTATGAGGTAGTTGTCTTGGTGGTGATGAAGAAATGATGAATATGTTGAGGATGTCTCTAGCCCTTGGTTTCCAAGTGCTTTTGAGAAAATTTGTATAAAAGGAGGAAATAGTGTGTTGCAGTAGTGTTTTGTGTTGCACAATAGCATTCTGGATTGACACCAAATTTCTTATGTATTAAAGATTTTATTGTGTATCTTAGATATATTATTTAGAGGCTCTCAAAGGTGTTACATTCAAAATTTAGTGTGCTAGATCATTGTGTAGAGGAAGTTTTGTTTACTAGTGTGTGAACAGTGTATTATAGAGGTGTTTGGGAGAAATATTTTTTCTTTGCAGTTATTCAAAGGATGGTTTCAGGTCTTGCATGCCTAGAAGTGTGCTTATAAGGTTTTTGTTTTCTTTAGTTCAAGTTGTTTAAGGTTTGGTGCTTCGAAAGTCATTTTCTTGAGTTACAGTGTATGGCAAAGTTGTTTGAGTGTACTAGGTGTGTACATTCTTCAAGTGAAAGTTGTTGCAAAGGAATTTTTTGAATTTCAGGGTGTTATGGAATATTATAGATTGTATTCAAGTGTTATGTGGTTTCCATGAGTCATCTTTTAGATTTGAGGATGCATGTACTTAAGTGTTAATAGGGTTTGACTAACATTGGGTGTTTACAGTACTTGCGAAGTTTCTTCGGTGTTTGTGGGAGCATGAAAAAGCATGTATGAGTAGATTTAGGTCCTAGCTAAGGTGTGTTGTGGTCTGCCTTCATTACTTTGCACCGTAGAAATGTTTTGGTGTCGACCTAATTTAGATTTGCACAGTTGAGGTACATTTTTTACCTTGGAAAACGTTTTCAAGGTTGAAGATGGTATAAATAAGTGTTGAGCTATTGAAGGAAGTTAAAATAAACATGAGAATAATGTGAATGATGTTAATTTTAGAGTTGTAAGGTGTGAATTTGTGGTGTAGTGTGGTATTTCATGTGCTATATTACTCGATCTAGTGAGAAGAAGGTTTCTATAATTCTGCAGTAAGACTACGAAGGTGTTGGTGATGTTGTGGTAGTTTTTTCTGTTGCATTGAGATGGATTTCTCACTGTAACATTCTTCTCTATCTTCTTTTTTATTCTAGCAATGAGCCTTTCTTTCTTTTGGGAAGTGAGCCCTATTGTATTCAATGTTGATATTAGATTATATATTGTGAGCTAATTATCACCGTGTTTCTTCCCTTCTTGGGTTTTCCATGTAAATCTAGTGTTTCTTTGTGTATGGTGTTGATTTGGTTCTATTTATATTATTTGCTTTCATGATAAATCATTCTAACAAATTAAAGGTTAATTGAATTGATGTGGATTTTAATGTTTGTGAGGGTTTTGAATTTTTAAGGTACAACTAATTCATCCCCCCTATCAGTTGTCTTGTGCATTCAACACTTCCTTCTCCAAAATTATCATCCCCTAGTCAAAATTGAAACCCCTCATTGCATTGCATTTCTAATAGTTTTTAATATTTCATTTTTGTAATTAATTTTTTAATAAACAATTATTACTATTAATTTTATATGGTTATAGTTCTATCAAGTTTCCCGAAGAGACAATCACCAAAATAAATAACAATATCTCAAGATTTTGGTCCTTTTTATAGAAACATTTCACCAATCCAAATATTTCCTCTTTTAAGAGTATCTTTTTAGACCTATTACATGTGCTAGAAGGCCCTCTTAGAGCCAATCTATTTCATTTTTATTTCATTTCCTTCAATACAAAATAACCACTTGTATGCAACCAATATCTTTTGTAACAAATATTATATGTTACCTATGTTTTGTAAGATTGCATATTTAATAGAAACTCTTAAAAGTATTTTTAGGCAATGGATGACATCATCATTTTTTAGATTTTTAACCTTTTCAAATTATAGAAATTTATTTTATATAATACAAGATCCTTACACTCCCAAATAATATTCTTATTCATGTTTATATTCCCAACCATAGTCTTTGAGATAAACCTTTATAAGTACTTTATGGGAAATTTTGGGTATAATTTAATCAACTAGCTAAAAAGATTTTTCATATGTTATGCGACTAGGAGCTATTATAGGGTCATTTATTATATCCAATATTATTATACCTATCAAGTGATTTGGAATCTTTGATGGTATATCACACTGAGTTTCCTTATGAAACACTTTAAAAAGAGTGGCATCTTTTCATATACAATACCCTTAAATACTCTACTCTTTTGGACCCCCTAATTCTTTGTTGTTGTTCTTGTGTTTGAGCCCTTTAGCAAGTGGTTATTTTTTAGTGAATGAAATAAAATAGACTGTCTCTAAGAGGGCCTTCTAGCACATGTAATAGGTCTAAAAAGATACTCTTGAAAGAGGAAATAATTAGATTGGTGAAATATTTCTATAAAAAGTACCAAAATATTGAGATATTGATATTTATGTTGGTGATTGTCTCTTCAAGAGAGTTAAGAGAACTCTAACCATATAAAATTAATATTAATAATAAAAAATCAGTTAGAAAAGTGAAATATTAAAAACTCTTGGAATTGCAATGCAATGAGGGGTTTCAATTTTGACTGTGGTTTGGGGAATTTTGGAGAAGGAAGACTAGGTTTTCTAGTTTTTAAAAAGGGAAAGAGTTTGTGAGGTTTTCAGTTTGAGAAATAAAATGAAGAATGACATGGCTAGTCTATGAAACATTTTTTTTTTGAGAATTCCTCTAATGTTAAAATTACAATTGGTTCTTCAATGTTTTGTCATATGATAAACTATAGTTGCTTTCTTTTATCTACACATTCTCTTTATGCATTCGAGATATAAATCTTTGTGTTCATACTCTTTTCTATGCAATCATCTTTCTTTTTTCTATTTTATTTTTCTTAATCTTGTGATATGAGACAACTTATCATAACTACCTAGGAAAAGGTAAAATTGAGACATCACAACTAAGTCTTCTAGAAAGAATCTTAGGACCTAAGTAAGCTTAGCATGTGAACATGTCCCCTAAGACCCTAGTGAGTGAATTAACTAGGTACAAGACATTTATTCACATCAACACCCCCCTTAAGTGCAACTTAAGAAGAAGATTATTATGAAAATATGGGTCCTAGCTACTAGTCCATGTTAGGTACCCATGTACACTTACAATGCAATCTCTCACAAACAAATAAAGGGAGAAAACCCAATGGGAAAAAACTCTCAATGAAGAATGATAAGGACAAAACCCCATGTGAGTTAAAAGACCCCCCCATACCTGAGAGAAGAAGAGAGACCAGGAAACCCCCCTCAATGGTGAGTCTCCTACAATGGTTGAAGTTGGACATTCAATGCTGAAGATGATCCAATCTGACTGAAAAATGTTCCTCCCATTAAGAAGAAAAAAAAACCAAGATAATATGCATGATTTCTTCCCATTCCTAAAAGGAAGATGCGGGAAGAAGGATGATGTGTGATGTATTTGAACTATGATCAAGTGTCTCTATATCGATGGTGAAAGTTTTCACACTCCAAACAGGCATTCTAGGCCACACAACTAAAGATGTTAATCCATAATCTAGTTGAGATGAATGTAGATCACAATCCAAAGACAAAGATACCTCCTCTAAAGAAAAATAATCCTCCCCCAAATTTTTCTTAAAAGTATCCACACTCACATCAAATTGTGAAGAATGATCATGTAGAGAATGAACAAGAGGATTAGAGTGTTCCCTTGTAACAACTAAAGAAGGATCATCTCCATCAAAGAGAAGATGTATGTAATCAATTATGTCTCCCAAATATGAGATATGTGACTCAAAAAATAACCCACCAATGTATGCCAAGTATGCATCCCAAGTAGATGTAATTGGAAGACTATGAAGATCCAGTTGCATTGAATCACAAGAATCCAACACTATAGAAACACAAGAATCATCAATTGCAATAGAAGATGGAGGAGATGAAATGCAACACTCAAGAACTAGATCTGATGTGAGAACACCCAAGTTCAAGTAGCCAAAAGTCTCCTCAAAGTCATGGTTCACACTAGAAGTGTGATCAATAGTCGAAGGAACAATATCATCATCAAAAGAAAAATTTGCAAAGGTGTACAATCGAGATGAATGATCAACTATCCCAATAGCAATAATATCTCTACTCTCCAAGTCTCTAATGATAAATGAATGATGAGTGAATTCCATAGTCCTCCCATCTCCACCATGTGTAATCTGATAGATGGAAAGAAGATTGATTGATAAATGAGGTACACAAAAAACATCATTGAAAGTTCCCTCCTTAATATCCATAGATCCCTTCCTAATTACACACATATATGTATTGTTTCCCATCAAAATAAGAGAATATAGACTATGAAGATTTCATACGATGAGTGCTCCTAAATCTAGAAGCCATCTCCCTGATCCAAGACCTATAGAAGAACAAAGAGATTTCCATTTATTACCTGATGTAGAAGCCAAACTAGCATGACCTTTGTCCTTTTTAGACTATTTTGAAGAAGAAGAAGAAGGTGACTCAAACATTTTGAAAGGAAAATTGATTTGATTCTTTTTGAGAAGATGTTTCAACTCATCAATATCCTTCTTATAACAAGAATGTTCATCATGCCCAAGCTTCTTGCAATATGGAAAAGTTATCTTCTCCTTCTTAGATGAATTCTCTTTAGAAGATAATTTATTCTTTTCTTTATTTTAATGTAGATTATTCTTTTTTTCTCTTTTGTTTCTTATCCGATTTTTTGATTCTTTCCTTGACTAACCAACAATGCCTAAGATTTAGAAGTTTTGATGAGACCCATTGATATAAGCTTTTGTTGCTCATGTATTAACATCTCAAAAAATGATGCAAATGAAGGTGTAGTATATGTAGACCCCATCGTCAACCCATGAGTATGAAAGCTAGAAGAAAAGAAGCATAATCAAGACATTTTGTTCAATGTATTGTAGAACAATTGAATGGCCTTCTTATCAATTCCATTGATTTTCATTGCTCTAGATCATTAACCTTATTGATGTAGTCCTAGATGTTGTCAAAGTTCTTAGGATCAAGGCTTATCAATTCATTATCAATTTGATAGCCTTTTACTTTATCTATAGTACCATACAATGTTTTCAATTTGTTCCATGCTTAATGATAATTCTTACATGATTCAATTTGAAATAATAGATCTTGAGAAACTAGTCTATGAAGACATCCAAGAGCTTTAGTATGTTCAATCATCCATTTTATCTTTTTATCTATATCTATAGGTTCAGGTACCTTATTTTCAACATATAGTGAGTGACCTTCAGTCATTAGAATACTCCATGCATTTTGATGCCATGTTGAGTAGTTATATGATGTGAGAAAAGGAACCATAGAATGATCCATGAAAAGAAGAGCACAAGAAAATAGATCAAAATAATGTACCAAGAGACTGCCCCAAATCACTCAATCAAGAATCCCCCCAAAAAATATTGATTTGGCACTTTATATTTAGTGCATTTACAATTGCTAGATGCTAAAAACAACAAACTAGACTTGATCTTAGTGCTTACAGATACCAAAATTGGCCACAAGCTCAAAGTGAAATTTTTACATAAAATGAGATCAATCTAATCAGACCACTAGAAAGTACATGAAAAAAATGCACTTTTAAAAAAATGCAACCAAAAATGTTACTGTAGGAGCAAGAACGAAGCTCCAAATATTCCCAAAACAAGAACGATGCAACAACACCTATGAGAATCTACAATTTATAGAAAATCCAGAAACCAAAATAGAAAATCCAGAAACCAAAATCAAAAATTGATTGCATACTATGAAGAGCACAAAATTCTACCCCAAACCAAAAAAAATGCACTGAAAAAGGTCATATGCCCAAGATATGGTCATTTGAAAA
>VDFB02105785.1:452310578-452343283 GCA_007258455.2 Sequoia sempervirens
TATAGGCTGTGGCCCTCATGGCCCCACAATAATTGGTGGTTACCAATGTTTCAAAACCAACGATCAAGTTTTAAAAATTTGGCATCTTTTTCTAAAACTTGGTAGTAGTTGTTAAAAATGGTGGCCTAAAAAAGAGAATATTCCACTTTTGAAAAGATTTTTCCTAGCTATGCCAACAGAGTGAATATTCCCTTGAATATTATTTGTAAAGAATATTTTGATGACCTTGATAACATATTCTAATGGTTGGGGTATATTCTACTATCATGATTATTGATCCGTCAAATTTAACCTCATGAATTGTTGACATCAACAAGGCATCGACATAGTTTTGAAATTTTAAGGTTCCCTCACCATTTGCATTTTCAGTTTGGAGGGTGATTTTCAAATGACCATATCTTGGGCATATGACCTTTTTCAGTGCATTTTTTTTGGTTTGGGGTAGAATTTTGTGCTCTTCATAGTATGCAATCAATTTTTGATTTTGGTTTCTGGATTTTCTAGAAATTGTAGATTCTCATAGGTGTTGTTGCATCATTCTTGTTTTGGGAATATTTGGAGCTTCGTTCTTGCTCCTACAGTAACATTTTTGGTTGCATTTTTTAAAAAGTGCATATTTTTTCATGTTCTTTCTAGTGGTCTGATTAGATTGATCTCATTTTATGTAAAAATTTCACTTTGAGCTTGTGGCCAATTTTGGCATTTGTAAGCACTAAGATCAAATCTAGTTTGTTATTTTTAGCATCTAGCAATTGTAAATGCACTAAATATAAAGTGCCAAATCATATTTTTTGGGGGGATTCTTGATTGAGTGATTTGGGGCAGTCTCTTGGTACATTATTTTGATCTATTTTCTTGTGCTCTTCTTTTCATGGATCATTCTATGGTTCCTTCGCTCACATCATATAACTACTGAACATGGCATCAAAATGCACATAGTATTCTAATGACTGAAGGTCACTCACTATATGTTGAAAATGAGGTACCTGAACCTACAAATGCAGATAAAAAGATAAAATAGATTATTCAACATACTAAAGTTCTTGGATGTCTTCATAGACTAGTTTCTCAAGATCTGTTATTTCAAATTAAATCATGTAAGAATTATCATTAAGCATGGAATAAATTGAAAACATTGTATGGTACTATAGATAAAGTAAAAGGCTATCAAATTGATAATGAATTGATAAGCCTTGATCCTAAGAATTTTGACAACATCTAGGACTACATCACTAAGGTTAATGATCTAAGAGAGCAATGTAAATCATGTGGAATTGATAAGAAAGCCATTCAATTGTTCTACAATACATTGAACAAAATTGGTCTTGATTATGCTTCTTTTTCTTCTAGCTTTCATACTCATAGGTTGACGATGGGTTCTACATATAATACACCTTCATTTGCATAATTTTTTGAGATGTTAATACACGAACAACGAAAGCTTATATCAATGGGTCTCATCAAAACTTCTAAATCTTATGCATTGTTGGTTAGTCAAGTGAAAGAATCAGAATAAGATAAGAAACAAAAGAAAAAAAAAGAATAATCTACATTCAAATAAAGTAAAGAATAAATTATCTTCGAAAGAGAATTCATCTAAGAAGGAGAAGATAACTTGTTCATATTGCAAGAAGCTTGGGCATGATGAACATTATTGTTATAAGAAGGATATTGATGAGTTGAAACATCTTCTCAAAAAGAATCAAATCAAATTTCCTTTCAAAATGTTTGAGTCACCTTCTTCTTCTTCTTCTTCTTCTTCAAAATAGTCTAAAAAGGACAAAGGTCATGCTAGTTTGGCTTCTACATCAGGTAATAAATGGAATTCTCTTTGTTCTTCTACAGGTCTTGGATCAGGGAGATGGCTTCTAGATTTAGGAGCATCTCATCGTATGGAATCTTCACAGTCTATATTCTCTTCTTTTGAGCCTTGTATAATGTCTCTTATTTTGATGGGAAACAATACATATATGTGTGTAATTAGGAAGGGATCTATTGATATTAGGGAGGGAACTTTCAATGACGTTTTGTGTGTACCTCATTTATCAAACAATCTTCTTTCCATCTATCAGATTACACATGGTGGAAACGGGAGGACTATGGAATTCACTCATCATTCATTTATCATTAGAGACTTGGAGAGTAGAGAGATTATTGCTATTGGGACAGTTGATCATTCATATCGATTGTACACCTTTGCAAATTTATCTTTTGATGATGATATTGTTCCTTTGACTGTTGATCACACTTCTTGTGTGAACCATGAATTTGAGGAGACTTTTGGCTACTTGAACTTGGGTGTTCTCACGTTAGATCTAGTTCTTGAGCCTTGCATTTCATCTCCTCCATCTTCTATTGCAATTAATGATGCTTGTGTTTCTATAGTGTTGGTTTCTTGTGATTCAATGTAACTAGATCTTCATAATCTTCCAATTAGATCTACTTGGGATGCATACTTGGCATACATTGGTGGGTTATTGTTTGAGTCACATATCGCATATTTGGGAGACATAATTGATTACATGCATCTTCTCTTTGATGGAGATGATCCTTCTTTAGTTGTTACAAGGGAACACTCTAATCCTCTTGTTCATTCTCTACATGATCATTCTTCACAATTTGATGTGATTGTGGATGTGGTTGCTGAAATCTGCAAATGGTTAGTTTAAAATAAAGCAACATTTCAACATCCCTATGGAATAATAAGCCATGTTAATCATGCCATAAATGAAACAAGGGAAACCAAAGAAAAGCATATAAAAACATGACATTAAACCTATCCCATAGTGGATTGGTGTCACATGTGCTAGTGACCCTTTCCCAATCCTTGATTGATAAGCTAGTGATGAAATTGCTATGGATATGGAAATGCTAAATGGACAAGATCAAATCTCAAAGAGAATGACCTTTCATCAAGTTGTGTAGATGATGGATATGATGAAGTGAAATGGACAAGATAAAATCTCAAATGAAGAGAGTGACCTTGCAAGAAGATTGTGGAGAGATGGTGAAGAGATTGTGAAGGGTTTGATAAGAGATGAAGCCTCTATTTTATAGATTTTCAAAATGCTAAGTGTTGTAGAGAGACCAATGTGGTACTAAGATTAGACAAATGAAAGAAGGACACTTGTCAAGTGGTGATTGGTTGATGTATGTGCAAGATTTGGGAAGAGTGCCCATGGGAGGGAAAATTTGAATTCAAATTTGCAATGAATGCTGAGTTTGACCTTTGGAAGGGGACATGTAAGAGACATGTAAGGCCTCATAAATGCTCTGTTGGGTGTACATGTCCACTTGGGGGGAGATTCAAACTTGGAGAATATTCTTCCTTTATGCCAAGTTGAAAATAAAGATTTTGATGAATCAATTAAATGCAATTTCATGTGCAAGTGGCCAAATCTAGAGAATGCAAGTGGGTGAGATTAGCATTAGATTTAATCAGGATTAATTAGCTAGGATGATGATTAGGATGCTTTGACTTTTATGACCTAAATACTTGATTTATTTAGTTCAGAAAAGGATGAAGTATGATTTGGATTTGAACTAAATAAAGTCCTGATTTATTTAATTAAAGGGATGATGCAAGATGAAGGTTGAATGATTTATGAGAGATGAAATGGTATTATTTGATTAAACCTTTGGATTGACTCGATTTACCTGATGAATGGATTTGTTGCGTTTGATCAATTCAATGAGCGGATGAATATGCATAATGCTAATTTGACATGTCTACATTTTGCCCCTCTTTGAAGCAATGTACTTGTTGCGTTGGTTCAAAGAATAAACTTTCCGCTATCAAAATTTAAATTTTTTTTGATTTTTTGGATGCCCCAGCGAAAAGTACACTAGTACATTGCCCCCTCGAGAGATCGAGCGAAAAGATTCGATTTGAGGGTCGATCTCGCGATAAAGAGGTTCAAAATGGATGGTTATGGATGATGATGCAAATGAGATGATTTTAAGATGCTTAGAATAACAAATCTATATTATCCTAAATAACTTAAATGATGATATGATATGAGATGGATGAGATTGATGATGCGATATGCTATGGATGATTTATGATATGCTTAGACTAACAGATCTATATTATGATGATGATATGCATGTGAGATGATATGAAAAATACCGATGATTTATGGATGCAAGATGGATGCATGATGGATGCATGATGGATGTATTGGTGATGATGATGTTGGTGCGAAAATGAGATGATGACAAGAGGATCCAACAAGTCCATGATTGGTCAAGACTTTATTAGAGATGATGATGATAGATGATGATGATGATAAATGATGATGATGATAAATGATGATGATTTGCTTATCAAGGATTGGGATTTTCAAAGTCACTGCATGTTTGATTACCGCCTAAGTGCGATGCATCAGACCAGGATGGTGTTGTACTTAATGTGATGGACTTTGACTCGACAAGCGGATAGAATATTCTTGTTCAAACTTGACATCTGGAAACCTTGCTAGGGTAATACCCTAACAAAGCAAGTATTCACCAGTTATATTACAAGAGGCGTCCAACAAACACGACATACAAGAAATAATAATGATGCATTGCCCCATTCTATCTCTCTAAATCCTTCGTTCGGATATCATCGAGAGGTCCTTGGAATGAGCGCAATAAGATAAATCAAAAGAAAAGATCAAGTACACAAACAAGCCAATGTTCTTCATACCTTCAGCCAAAGGGATGTGTTTTGATAGGATAAGAATCCAAGGTGATATGCAAAATGATGCCCATTGTCGTAACGATATATCCTAGGACATGCATTGTGGAGGATGATGATGGTTGATAAGTTGATTGATAGGCTGTTGATATAAGGTTGACTAACATGTTTGAAAATGATCGAGACTTTGATTTTGTTTTAAAGATTTGTTGCTTCGATTTTGATTTTACGATTGAAGTTTGCTTTTGCTGACTGTTGTGATTGTTTCTATTTGTGTTGCCAAAGGATGAAGGTGATGATCAATTTATTATGGATGATTGATTATTTCGAGTGAAAGCTAAACGAGACGGGTGGATTTTTCAAATATTTGGATGTTTTTGACATTTTGGAATGTTTTGAGGCTATTTTGGTGTTTTTGGATTTTGTGATGTTTTTGATTTTTCGATTTTCTTATGTTTTTGGATTTTGATGTTTTTTGAATGTTTTTGGATTTTTGATGTGATTCGAATGTTTTTGGATTTTGATGTTTTTCGAATGTTTTTGGATTTTGATGTCTCAGGGGCTGATCAGAGATTAGCCTTGCCTATGTTTAAGCTCAGAGACGACGTAGTTCAGATTCCAATGTTTTTTATGTTTTATGATTTTTATGAATGTTTTTGGATTTTTTGGATTTTTCGCATGATTTTGACGATTTGGATATGGACATGTGTGATGATATCAGTTCTCTATTTGGGATTTTGTTGAAAACCAAGCTAAGGTTGATTGATCAGGTCGATGGATTGATGATGATGATAACATTGTTGAGGATGCACAACAATGCAAGGATAGTGTTAAGCAACACAAGGATTGGGAAAGATATCCCCAAGATGATGATGGATTTATGATGATTTGATCAAGACTGATGATGATAACATTGTTGAGGATGCACAACAATGCAAGGATAGTGTTAAGCAACAAAAGGATATCCTGATGATTTCTTGATTGGATTTGATTGATCATAATTGATGAAGCTTGATTTGAAATAAAAGTTGCTTGAATGATTTGATGTGACGTTGAAGGATGCGTTAGATGCGACTGATATTGATTGTTCGGATTGATATTCGATGAATGATGAAGATTGATATGGAATTTCTTCTCATCAAAATATGCCATGGGCTATGATTTGGATTTTGGATTGCAGATGCTTTGACCAATTTTATTTCATGTTTTCCAATGTTCGGATCGCCACATAAGTCGGAGGACATAGACCAAGATTTATTATCGAAGCAAGATGTATATATCTGCCCCCAATGTCTAGCAGTGTATGGAATGTCATGGATGGCTGCTCAGATAGGTGTATGGATGGATGGATATGGCAAGCATGCAAAGGATGCCAAGGATTATCTTGCGATAAGATAAGGTGTTTGGATAAAGAACGCTCATTGGATAATGCTTCATAGCTCATATAATGTTGCATAGGATAGGACCAATGAAAACGAACCATGTCAAGATTTTTATCATAAGCAAGTGTAAAGTGTGCCCCAAACTTTCATCAAGATCAAGAGAATTTGGACTATGGATGTAGATATATGTGAATGGATTGGATAAATGGTGTGCAGATGAGTGGATTTATTATGGATAAGATGGATGGAATGCTTGATTTATTATGGATGGGGTGAGATGCTTTCAACTGAACTGGCGCACGTAGATGCTCGATTCTACACATGATGCCTATTTGCCAGGTTTTCATCATGGTCTTGCCCAAAGCACCGCCCATGCGGTTTTCACTAGAGGACGATTTTTTATCTTTACTATTTTCAATCCTTTTTCTGATTTTTTCGTTTTTTGGATTTTCATATTTTTTGATTTTTTTGTATTTTTCTGAAAGATTTTAAGCTCATGTTGAATCATAAGGTGTTGCTGATGTAGATGCCCCTGTCATGATGTGCCATCGATAGCCCGCCTGAAGGAGCTACTTTTCTAAGATACATGCACTTGAATGCAACTTTTGGGATTCTTGATCTGCTTCATTGATACCGGAGTTGACTTTGTCTTTGTGTGCACATCGCGATAGATTGCCTTCTGAATCCTTATGATGAAGGGTTGTTGCCAATACACGGTCAATGTGAGAATTGGGTATCATGCGTGGAGGCATGGATGGAGTGTGTTTAGGGATGAAAGATGGATTGGTTGACTATTTGGAACCTTTGACTCTCCAAACTTGGGAAGATGAGCAATGATGGGTGGATACAGAAGTGTGCGTGGAATTAGGACCAACTGCTTGATACACTTTGTACGTCGCTTGAAAAGCCTGCTTTTGTTTTTGTGGACATCTTTGATGGATACTTTTCCCATTTTTATTTTGCCCCATAGTTTCTTTGACTAATGGAGTTTGATAGGGATGATATTTCTTTGTATTCTTTGGTATCCATATGTATTTGATTTGTCCATTATGCTTCTTAGCTTCTTTTGATTTGATAACATTCTTCGTACTTTGATTCAAATATTTCCTTTGACGTTGGTCCCAATTCGTGGATGGGGTGATGGGTGGATGAAGATTCATGGCGTGGCTGGTTGTAGTATTGACACTAGTTTCATCATAAGGATTCTTCGTGCTCCCTATGTTGACATTTTCTTGAGATGAAGTTGCCCCCAGTATGGTGGAAGTGGTACCTTCATGCTTTTATTTCTCCTGTTCCAAGAGCTCTTGTTCAATAAGTGTTCTCTGATAGATGACCACCGTAGTTGACGTTCTTTCAATTTGCTGCTCCGCTAACTCTGGATGTTCTATCTGACTTGTTTTGTTGAGTGGATAATGATGGATATATTTATTCATGATGTCCTCAATCTGAGTTTGGGACATATTTGATCTTGATGTTGACAACTCTGTTTGATTGTAGGAGTTAAGAATCTGCTCTTTTTGTGTAACAAAATCTTGTTCTAGATGAAGATCATCTATGTGCCCATCTGCAAAGCATCTCATGGGTAGATGGAGGAGTATGTGCTACATGGATATGATCATCTTGCATGGATAAGAGAGTGTTCATTAGATTATTGTAGTATCTTGAAGATACAAATTCTTGATCTTGATTAATTTCGGAGTTGCTTTCGACATGCTTTAGATCAAGTTCCTGACATGGATCAATTCCAAAGGATGGATTGCTTATAAATGGTTCTTGGATGTCATCATTGTACATGGTAAGTGGTTCAATATCCTCAAGTGTCGAGTTTAGGGTTCTTTCAGTATCTATAACCATGCGGTCAAAGGGGATTGACATGTTTTGAAAAGGACCATTGCTAGACTTTGGTGAAAGATTTTGATCATGCTTTGGAATAAATTCTTGAGATATGTCCCCTAACTCGTAAGGCAATGTAGAGACATTTTCAACATGATCATAGGTGAACTGATTGTGCATTATGTCAATTGGATCAAATAATCCTAACACTCCTTGAAAGAGATCACTAAAAAGTGGCTCTTGATGTATGGTGAGTTGATCATCGGATTGTGTAGATACATCCTCAATGTGCTCCTTGATGGAGAGGTTTTGATCATTGTTTTTGACAATTGCGGTGGAGAGATTGTGAATGTCTTCGACCATAGAGTCAAGTGATGTTGATATTTTGTGAATTGGCTCATTGTCGAGTTTTGTTGGTGGATTTTGATCACGATTGAAAAGTGACTCTTGACCTATGTTTATTTGATCTTCGAATTAGATAGAAACATTTCCAATATGCTCTTTGATGGATGGATCTTGACCATTGCTTTCGACAATTATGGTGGGGAGATTATCAATGCTATCACCAATGATTGAATGTTTTCGTGTTTGTTCCTGTGCTTGTCGAGCAACTAGAGAGGCTTGGGTAGCTTGATAGGCTTGTTGCACTTGTTGAGCTTGTCTTACTTGTTGCTTGGCTAGATATTGTTGGATGGCCTTTTGGTAGGCCTGGTGAGCTTTTAGCGCAATGTCATATTGTCTTGCCACATTTGGTTTTGGTGGTAGTGGTGGTGGATTTGGAATCATGTTGGATGTAGTGATGAGTGATACGCTTGGAGTGATCATGAGGGTTTGAGATGTGATGGGCATGATAGTGGTGGTTGGAATGATTGAAGGGATAGTGATGGCTGGAATGACCGAGGTGATAGGTCCTTGGGAGACTGTATTTTGATTTGGGATCAATGTTGTTGTTTGATTAGATACCATCCATTGGTGTGATGTCGATGGTATATTCGAAGGATTTGACGTGATGGTTTCATTGGTGTTAGGTGGATTGATTTGGACGGAGTGATTGGTGCTAGGTAAAGCGGGAAGCCCTAAACCAAGGAATGATGTTGGTAATGGTGGTGGAGATTTCCCTTGGCGCAATGCCTCAACTATTTTGGAAAGTGCCGCAATTTGATCTCGCCAAATTCGTTCTTGATTTTGATCTTGAATCCCTTGATATAGTTGATTTGGCTCTTGTTTAAGTAGATTTGAAGTGTGTACTTGTGTTTGATTTGGGATGACACTCAAATCTGGCATGATAGGATGAACATTGTTGGTATTGGGAATCATTTTTCCAAAGTTTTCTGAGTTAGGATTCATGTTTCGAAAACTTGCACTTGGTACATCCACATTTTTTTTTGTAGGGATTTGGTGGAATGACTTTGTTCATTTCAAGGCTCATGCATTGATTATTCGATTGGTGGATTTGTAGGTTTGGATTTAGATCTATCATTGGAAAAGGTATTCCAATCTTTTGACTAGGCATACTCACACTTGTTGTTCTTTTGACATTTGTCGAAGGTAATGGTCCCATGTATGGATTGCATAAGTGTGAGTTTTGATAATCAATCGGCATTGTAAGGCTTTGAAGATTCAATTGATTTGGATTACTCAAGATGTATGGATCAAGTTTGTATTCCATGTTCTCCTTGTGTTTTGACCTTGTTATGAAAAGTGACCTCTAATGTTCTTAGGACAAATGACGAGATGGAGGATGAAATGTGTAAATGATATGAGTGTTTGAACGTTTAGGGACTTTGGATCAATGCTAGACTTAGGATTTGATTTTGATTGGTTTGATTTGGATGATGAACTTGTAAACCCTAAGATGTTGGATGTGATCTTAGGATGAATTTGTTCAAAGATGTGCTAATTTAACTAGACGTATGAAAAAGGATGCATTCCCATACTCCTAACTAAACAAGGTGATTTTGATTTTGATGATTTTCCTAAGTCTAGAATGATGTTTTCAAAAGCTCTAAATTTTTTTGGTCAGATGGATTTTGATAAATGTTTGAGATGGATGATGAAAGTTTTGATGATCCTAAGAGACTTAGAGAGACTTTGTTTACTAGGCCAAGGTATTGAAGAACACACTTTTCTCTAAGAGCAATCAAAAGACCAATATGACTAAAAGATATCAAGCACATGTGTGGGGTCCAATTTGTTATCTTTGCTTAATGAGTTCTTTTTACCAAAAAAAACCACTTGATTATGTTTCAAACTGAATGTCCAATGTCACAACTTCTTTTCGTCCCACAAAGTGCTATGTGGAAGTTCCAAGAAATTAGGACAAGGGTTGCCTAATGTTGACCTTTGTAAGAGCAAACTAAGATGTAAACCCAATTACTTAGAAACCTCTAAGGACATAATCCCAAGGGTAAGAAATAGTTCTTAGGTTTTGTCAAAGGTATTTTCTCTAACTAAGGGGTTTGAAATTTTGATGATGATGTTGAATGTTGGTTTTGCAATGTTTTCGATAAACGCACTGTGTTTTCAAATAAGCAATGTAACATCCTAGCTTAATGGGTACGTTTTTCTTAGTGGGCTTGCCTCATGCCCTTCATAGAAGAGATGATTTTACATGCAACCAAGGAAAAATATAGAGGTATGATGAAATCCTAACCTCTATATTTCAACCAAGATCAGACATGGCAAGTAACTTCTTGGAATCAAAGTTCCAATGCACCACTTTGATAAACTCGCTCAATGGATAAATAGGCCACTATAAAACAAGGGTTCTAGTTCGGACCTTCCGTTCGTGGAGATTGACCCATACGACAAGAGTCCCCTTTCGGATCCATCTTGTCGAAGCCAACTGCGTGATAATGGCGTTTAACCAATACCCACATTTATATCCCGACTAGAAATACTCTTGGCTTTAGAGTGTTACCGGTTGAGTCATTCCCTTGGGTGAGTACTTTTTCCCCAAGGCAGGCCCTCTAAGATAAACAAAAGTAAGCAAAGACACAATTCGTAACTCGATCAATCTTTGACGGCACAAAGAAAGAGAATATACGCGAAAATGCCCCTACTCACACTCGCACAAGATATTGTTCAATTTTTTAAGCCCAAATCGAAGTGTTTCAAAGCAATAAAATGCATTTTGAGTGTTTCTCTTGCACCCTAGATCACACGAAGCGCAAGGGGAGAGGATACGCACTCAAAATGCACCAAAGACAAAATCACACAATTCAAGCACTTGTTCGTTTTATAGCCTTCAAAGCAATTGTGTGATTCATTTTAAGCACCAAATGAAATATGAAGATTGCTTGTCCAATTTTTAGCCCAAAACGAAATCTAGTAAGTGTCTAAGCTTAAATTTTAACCTTTTGTGAATGGAAAAAAAAATCAATTTGTTCTTTTTAGACCCAAACGAAAATTAGTGTCCTAAAACGAAAAGACAAACAATTTCGTGGAAAAGTGTTGAACAAACACTTAAAGCGTTTAAAAACACTTTTGAGTTTTCAAAAAAAATTCTCCTCCTTTCATTTTCCTTTGCTAGCCTTCTCCTTCGCTTTTCCTTTATTTGCTTTTGTACCTTTGTTGATTTTCAGCTTTGTACCTTGTCCCTTTGTTGTTCGTTTGTACCTTTGTTGACTTTTCGCTTTCCTTGTACCTTGTGCCTATTCCATCAAACAATTATGTGAGAATACAAAATAATAAATTAGGTTCATTTTAATCCTTGATTTCAATAAATAATAGAGGCTTAATGATAAACAACAAAGATCAATTCAATCCCTTATTATGTTTAATCATCAATTCCAAAATAAAAGAATGATCTCATAAGGATTAAAAAAAAAAAAAAAGATATTTAACAAGAGTGGTTTATGTTTTGCAAAAAAAGAAAACATTAGTCAAAATGAGATTTTATATGATATTCAAAGCTTGTCTTCAAAAGATAATTTCAAACCTTTTTGACATCAATAACCTAGTTGTGACATCCCTTTCAAAGCAAGCTAAGCAGATTTTACCTTCCACCAGAATTTCATTGCCAGATTTTAGACCAAAAAAGAACAGACAAGTTACCCACACTTTATTGGCTGCAATCAATGACACAATGGACTGAGACAGTCTAATAAACTCCTTCCTTTGTCAAGCTGTAAACAGAGATTATATAAATGTGTGTCTTCTTCTTTAGTCAAATCATAATAAATAGCTTTGAAACTATGATTTTCAAATTGTTGACGATATTAAATGAAGTTATCAGCACAGTCATCCAAAACTTATTCGTAATTCTGACAACAAAGATCCCAATTTTTTTGACGCCAAAGATTGTGAAGAAGTTTGTTGTCGCTCCAATTGATGACAAATGGTTGATTGGTTTCTTAAAAGATAACAAAGCCGGCCTGGTCAGCTTCTTATTACATTGAGCAGAAACTAAGGGATACTCATTGCATAGATCTTGGCCGACGCCTTCAAACTCACACGCAATAATGAGTGTTTTCAACATGGCTCTCACATCCTTGCCTAACACACTTCCAGCTCAAAATGGATCTCACATGCAAAAACAAAAAGGATTACTTCACTGAAAATAAAAGAGCTCAACCTACCACGCCGCCTGGGAACTACGTTTATTCAGCACCCAATAACTATTCTACTAGATAAATATGCAAGGCGTGGAAGCATGGACAAGGCGCGTGAACTGTTTGACAGAAGTCTAGACAGGTTCGCCTCATTGCAAATCATTTCAAGGTCGAGTTTCAGCCTACTCAACAGATTTTCCTCTATGATGTGAACATAACACGCCAGTCTGTCAAAAAATGGTGCTTCTAAACATGGAGGAAAGTAGAAAGGAGGCCGTGGTGCATCCACTTCCGAGGTTCAAGACATAGTGACTACTGTGTCCAGGGCAGACGCAGAAGAGATAAAGAACAAATTGGTTGCGGAGAATCACGTGGCTTTCCGTAATGCAAAGCCTATTTCTGATGGCAAAAAGAACCTGTACAGTGTGATCGAATTGCCAGAGGGGGATTTTATGGTGAAGCTCTCTAAAGGGGAAAACAGTGAAGTCAAAGAATTTAAAGTGACTTTAACGCTAGCAAACATATTTAATCAACAATCCTATCTTGATTTTCTGGAGAGGATTGTTAGATTTATGGATAATGTGCATCTGTAGATAACTAATGACATTTACACAATATAGACAATCAGATTTATGAGAAACTTTGAAGGACTAAGAATTCTTAAAGCAAAATTCTCTAACTCCATATGAAAAGTAAGTAAATGTGTAAACTGGACAAGAAAATAAAAAACAAAATGCATTAGTTTTGCCCTCCTTCTAGCGCCATTATGTGGTTACTGAAATCTGCAAATGGTTAGTTTAAAATAAAGCAACATTTCAACATCCCTATGGAATAATAAGCCATGTTAATCATGCCATAAATGAAACAAGGGAAACCAAAGAAAAGCATATAAAAACATGACATTAAACCTATCCCATAGTGGATTGGTGTCACATGTGCTAGTGACCCTTTCCCAATCCTTGATTGATAAGCTAGTGATGAAATTGCTATGGATATGGAAATGCTAAATGGACAAGATCAAATCTCAAAGAGAATGACCTTTCATCAAGTTGTGTAGATGATGGATATGATGAAGTGAAATGGACAAGATAAAATCTCAAATGAAGAGAGTGACCTTGCAAGAAGATTGTGGAGAGATGGTGAAGAGATTGTGAAGGGTTTGATAAGAGATGAAGCCTCTATTTTATAGATTTTCAAAATGCTAAGTGTTGTAGAGAGACCAATGTGGTACTAAGATTAGACAAATGAAAGAAGGACACTTGTCAAGTGGTGATTGGTTGATGTATGTGCAAGATTTGGGAAGAGTGCCCATGAGAGGGAAAATTTGAATTCAAATTTGCAATGAATGCTGAGTTTGACCTTTGGAAGGGGACATGTAAGAGACATGTAAGGCCTCATAAATGCTCTGTTGGGTGTACATGTCCACTTGGGGGGAGATTCAAACTTGGAGAATATTCTTCCTTTATGCCAAGTTGAAAATAAAGATTTTGATGAATCAATTAAATGCAATTTCATGTGCAAGTGGCCAAATCTAGAGAATGCAAGTGGGTGAGATTAGCATTAGATTTAATCAGGATTAATTAGCTAGGATGATGATTAGGATGCTTTGACTTTTATGACCTAAATACTTGATTTATTTAGTTCAGAAAAGGATGAAGTATAATTTGGATTTGAATTAAATAAAGTCCTGATTTATTTAATTAAAGGGATGATGCAAGATGAAGGTTGAATGATTTATGAGAGATGAAATGGTATTATTTGATTAAACCTTTGGATTGACCCGATTTACCTGATGAATGGATTTGTTGTGTTTGATCAATTCAATGAGTAGATGAATATGCATAATGCTAATTTGACGTGTCTACAGTGGATACTTTTAAGCAACATTTGGAGGAGGATTATTTTTCTTTAGAGGAAGTATCTTTGTCTTTGGATTGTGCTCTACATTCATCTCAACTAGATTCTGGATTAACATCTCTAGTTGTGTGGCCTAGAATTCCTATTTGGAGTGTGATAACTTTCACCATTGATATGGAGACACTTGAGCATAGTTCAAATACATCACACATCATCCTTCTTTCCACAACTTCCTTTTAAAAATGGGAAGAAATCCTACATATTATCTTGGTTTTTTTTCCTTCTTGATGGAAGGAACATTTTTTAGTGAGATTGGATCATCTTCAGCATTCAATGTCGAGCTTCAACCATTGTAGGAGACTCACCATTGAGGGGGGTTTCCTGGTCTCTCTTCTTCTCTTAGGTATGGGGGGGTATTTTTCCTCACATGGGGTTTCATCCTTATCATTCTTCATTGAGAGTTTTTTTTTTTCATCTCTCTTTTGGGGAGGAGTTTTTTCCCATTAGGTTTTCTCCTTTTATCTATTTGTGAGAGACTGCATTGTAATTGTACATGGGTACCTAACATGGCCTAGTAGCTAGGTCCCATATTTGCATATTAATCTTCTTCTTAAGTTGCACTTAAGGGGGGTGTTGGTCTGAATAAATATCTTGTACCTAGTTAATTCACTAACTAGGGACTTAGGGGACATGTTCACATGTTAAGTTTACTTAGGTCATAAGGTTCTTTCTAGAAAACTTAGTTGTGATGTCTCAATATTATCTTTTCCTAGGTAGTTATGATAAGTTGTCTCATATCATAAGATTAAGAAAAATAAAATAGAAAAAATAAAGATGATTGCATAGAAAAGAGAATGAACACAAATATTTATTTCTCGAATGCATAAAGAGAATGTGTAGATAAAAGAAAGCAACTATAGCTCATCATATGACAAAACATTGAAGAAACAATTGTAATTTTAACATTAGAGGAATTCTCAAAAAAAAAAATTCATAGACTAGCCATGTCATTCTTCATTTTATTTCTCCAACTGAAAACCTCACAAACTCTTTCCCTTTTTAAAAACTAAAAAAACTAGCCTTCCTTCTCCAAAATTTCCCAAACCATAGTCAAAATTGAAACCCCTCATTGCATTGCATTCCCAAGAGTTTTTAATATTTCATTTTTGTAATTGATTTTTTATTATTAATATTAATTTTATATGGTTAGAGTTCTCTTAACTCTCTTGAAGAGACAATCACCAACATAAATATCAATATCTCAATATTTTGGTACTTTTTATAGAAATATTTCACCAATCTAATTATTTACTTTTTCAAGAGTATCTTTTTAGACCTATTACATGTGCTAGAAGGGCCTCTTAGAGCCAATCTATTTTATTTCATTCACTAAAAAATAACCACTTGCTAAAGGGCTCAAACACAAGAACACCAACAAAGAATTTTAGGGGGTCCAAAAGAGCTGAGTATTTAAGGGTACATTGTATATGAAAAGATGCCACTCTTTTTAAAGTGTTTCATAAGGAAACTCAGTGTGATATACCATCAAATATTTCAAATCACTTGATAGGTATACTAATATTGGATATATTAAATCACCCTATAATAGCTCCTAGTCACATAACATATGAAAAATCTTTTTAGCTAGTTGATCAAATTATACCCAAAATTTCCCATAAAGTACTTATAAAGGTTTATCTCAAAGACTATGGTTGGGAATATAAACATGAATAAGAATAATATTTGGGAGTGTAAAGATCTTTTATTATATAAAATAAATTTCTATAATTTGAAAAGGTTAAAAATCTAAAAAATGATGATGTCATCCATTGCCTAAAAATACTTTTAAGAGTTTCTATTAAATATGCAATCTTACAAAACATAGGCAACAAATAATATTTATTACAAAAGATCTTGGTTGCATACAAGTGGTTATTTTGTAGTGAGGAAAATGAAATAAAAATGAAATAGATTGGCTCTAAGAGGGCCTTCTAGCACATGTAATAGGTCTAAAAAGATACTCTTAAAAGAGGAAATATTTGGATTGGTGAAATGTTTCTATAAAAAGGACCAAAATCTTGAGATATTGTTATTTATTTTGGTGATTGTCTCTTCGGGAAACTTGATAGAACTATAACCATATAAAATTAATAGTAATAATTGTTTATTAAAAAATTAATTACAAAAATGAAATATTAAAAACTATTAGAAATGCAATGCAATGAGGGGTTTCAATTTTGACTAGGGGATGATAATTTTGGAGAAGGAAGTGTTGAATGCACAAGACAACTGATAGGGGGGATGAATTAGTTGTACCTTAAAAATTCAAAACCCTCACAAACATTAAAATCCACATCAATTCAATTAACCTTTAATTTGTTAGAATGATTTATCATGAAAGCAAATAATATAAATAGAACCAAATCAACACCATACACAAAGAAACACTAGATTTACATGGAAAACCCAAGAAGGGAAGAAACACGGTGATAATTAGCTCACAATATATAATCTAATATCAACATTGAATACAATAGGGCTCACTTCCCAAAAGAAAGAAAGGCTCATTGCTAGAATAAAAAAGAAGATAGAGAAGAATGTTACAGTGAGAAATCCATCTCAATGCAACAGAAAAAACTACCACAACATCACCAACACCTTCGTAGTCTTACTGCAGAATTATAGAAACCTTCTTCTCACTAGATCGAGTAATATAGCACATGAAATACCACACTACACCACAAATTCACACCTTACAACTCTAAAATTAACATCATTCACATTATTCTCATGTTTATTTTAACTTCCTTCAATAGCTCAACACTTATTTATACCATCTTCAACCTTGAAAACGTTTTCCAAGGTAAAAAATGTACCTCAACTGTGCAAATCTAAATTAGGTCGACACCAAAACATTTCTACGGTGCAAAGTAATGAAGGCAGACCACAACACACCTTAGCTAGGACCTAAATCTACTCATACATGCTTTTTCATGCTCCCACAAACACCGAAGAAACTTCGCAAGTACTGTAAACACCCAATGTTAGTCAAACCCTATTAACACTTAAGTACATGCATCCTCAAATCTAAAAGATGACTCATGGAAACCACATAACACTTGAATACAATCTATAATATTCCATAACACCCTGAAATTCAAAAAATTCCTTTGCAACAACTTTCACTTGAAGAATGTACACACCTAGTACACTCAAACAACTTTGCCATACACTGTAACTCAAGAAAATGACTTTCGAAGCACCAAACCTTAAACAACTTGAACTAAAGAAAACAAAAACCTTATAAGCACACTTCTAGGCATGCAAGACCTGAAACCATCCTTTGAATAACTGCAAAGAAAAAATATTTCTCCCAAACACCTCTATAATACACTGTTCACACACTAGTAAACAAAACTTCCTCTACACAATGATCTAGCACACTAAATTTTGAATGTAACACCTTTGAGAGCCTCTAAATAATATATCTAAGATACACAATAAAATCTTTAATACATAAGAAATTTGGTGTCAATCCAGAATGCTATTGTGCAACACAAAACACTACTGCAACACACTATTTCCTCCTTTTATACAAATTTTCTCAAAAGCACTTGGAAACCAAGGGCTAGAGACATCCTCAACATATTCATCATTTCTTCATCACCACCAAGACAACTACCTCATAACAACTCAACCATACATCCATAGACAAAATTTTGTCAAAGCAACACTAGAGGTTGATACTAGTAGCTTACTAATAACAACACAATGCAACTAATCAAAGCATCATCAGAGACAACACCAACTCAACATCAACTACACATCCTTGCAAAAAACTCCATAGATAGTTGACACCAAGAAAGCACCAAAGGTTATTGACATCAATGACAACACCAACTACATATACTTGCAACAATCTCCCCTTTTGTGATTGATGGAAACAAATGATGTGAAAAACCATCAACACCAAACACAACTCTGATCATCAGTACTCTTGATCTATACTATATTTTCTTCTTTTCTCCCCCTTACACAACTAACTCATTACTTTCTCTCTCCCTTTAATAACTACCACTTTTCTCTTTCATATTGTTCTCTCCCCCTTTGACATAAAGGGAAAAGGGAAAATATTTGAATCACTCATTCTCCCCCTTTGACAATAATCATATTGTTCACCACTTCTCTGCAAATTCCTTTCCTTACTACTCTGCATACTCCCCCTTAGGAGCACACACCCCAAATTGCATCAATCAACAACCACCACAAAATGATAACACTTACTCAACTAATAATACCACTACCTACTCCCCTTGAGAGGTATCTACCAACATTAGTCAAGACCAAAGAATGAATATTGAGATCCATTGGACTAATGCATCTCCTTATATATCTAGTTTAAAGAACGAGGAGCAATAACCCCCAACTTATCTTGGAGATACTCAAAAGTATCCTTAGTAAATATACCAGCAACCTGATCCTTTGTAGGCACATATTCAAGCTTCAATTCATTATCTACAACCTTCTCTCTCAAAAAATGATACCTGATTGAGACATACTTTGTCCTTGAATGTATTAGCAAATTATTTGAAATATTGATAACACTTATATTATCATAGAATATAGAAATTAGTTCATCATATACCACTCCGATATCCTTTAATGTTTTCCTCATCCATAATACTTGTGCGCAACAAGATTCTACTACAATGTACTCTATGTCTAAAGTAGATAAAGACATTGAATCTTGTTTCTTGCTTAGCCATGACACAAATCTGCATCCAAGAAAGAATGCACCATCGCTTGTACTTTTCCTTCCATCTACACAACCAACCCAATCTACATATGCGTAAGCACTTAAGTAAAGTTAGTATTCTTTGGATACCACAAACCATCATCTGGAGTTCCCTTCAACTATTTGAATATCCTCTTTATTGTTGCAACATGTGACTCTTTAGGATCTTCTCAAGATCTAGCCACAAGATAGACTACAAGCATGATATACAATACAACAACAGTTAGATATAACAGTCCTCTAGTCATTGATCTATACTTTCTCTGATCAACCTTAAGAGATTCATAATTATTTCTCATCTTGCAACTAGTAACCATAGGGGTACATATTGGTTTAGAATCTTCCAGTCCAAACTTCTTCAACATTTCCTTGACATACTTTGATTGTGAAATTAAAAATATCTTTAACTATATGATTGATTTTTATCCCAAGGAAGAAATTCATCTCCACAAACATAGACATTTCAAACTCTTTATGCATCTCTTCTACAAATTTCTTATGCATAACTTCATTTCCTCCAAAAATTATGTCATCAACATATACAACCACAATTAAGATTTGATCTTTTTCAACTTTGAAGTAAAGATTCCTATTTGCAATACCTTTGTTGAATCCTTGTTGTAAAAAATACTTGTCTAACCTTGCATACCAAGCTCTAGGAGATTTCTTCAATCCATATAATGCATTATTCAATTTTTGGACCATATCTAGTTTATTTGATAATTGAAATCCTTTTGGTTGTTCTATTATTCCTCTTCTTCTAATTTTTCCTTCAAGAAAGAAAACTTCACATCCATTTGATAAACTTTAAAATCCTTATGTGTTGCAAAAGCCAAAAACATCCTGGTAGCTTCCATTCTTGTCATCAAAGCAAATGTTTCCTCAAATTATATTCCTTCTACTTGTGAGTATCCTTTACACACAAGTCTTGCCTTGTTTCTTAACACTTCACTCTCATTTAGTTTTTTCCTGAATACCCACTTTGTTCCAATCATATTCTTTTTTTTTGGTCTTGGGACAAGTTCCCAAGTCCAATTCTTCTCAATCTGCATTAGTTCTTCCATAACCTTGATCCAATACTCATCCTTTCATGCTTCAATCACTAATTTTGGTTCAACTTCAGAAAGTAAACATAGATTTACATGTTCTTCAACAACTTTCCTTCTTTTTAGTACACCCTTGCTCTTATGACCAATGATCTATTCATCAGAATGATTCTTCTACACATACTTAGGAGTTTTAGGAAGCTTTTTTGAAGTTTCTTCCTCTTCAAACTACACTTATTTTTCTTTAGATTTTTCTTCTTCTCTGCAAGAAAATTCATCTCATTCATATCCATCTATTACCATTGAATTATTTTTTAGGTCTTCATCAACCTTAACACTTGCACTCTTAACAATATTTCTTAGCCTCTTTTTGTAGCACTAGTAAGCTTTGCTTCTAGTAGAATATCCAAGGAAGATAACTTCATCAGATCTTGCATCAAACTTTCCCTAGTTTTCTTCATCTCTTCTAATATAGCATTTTCTTCCAAACACTCTGAAATATTTGATAGTAGGAATCCTTCCATACCAAAGATCATAGGGAGTCTTTATGTTGTTTGCTCTTGCTTGCACTCTATTAAGTTATAAAGTAGTATGAATTGCTTCTATCTAGTAGACTTTTGGTAGATTTATTTCTTTCATCATCGTCCTTTTAGCTTCTTGAATATTCCTTTTCTTTCTTTCAACCAATCCATTCTACTAAGGAGTCATAGGGGTAGATAAATGCCTCTTTATTCCATGATTCTCACAAAAGATATTGAACTTATTGGAGGTGACATATCCACCTATGTCAGAACTCAAACATTTTATTTTCATTTCCATTTCTTTCTCAATCTCGACTTTGAATGTTTTAAACTTATCTAGAGCTTCTGATTTTTCTTTGAGAAAAGTAACCCATGTCATTCTAGACTAATCATCAATCAATAGCATGAAGTACCTGTCACCATGAAGACTTCTTACTTTGGTAAGACCATAAATATATGTATGCACCAATTCCAATAGTCCAGTAGAAGATTAATCTTTGACTTTGAAACTTCTTCTTGCTTGCTTCCCAACTTGATATTCTGTATAGAAAACATTGAAAGGCTTTGTAATCTTTGGCAGATCTGTCACAACTTGAACTAAACTTATTCTCATTAGGCTATCAAAATTGATGTGAAACATTCTTCTATTGCATAGCCAACCCTCATTCACCTTAGTCATGAAACAATAACCATCAACACCCTTGAGTTGATAGGCATTTCCATCTATCCTTCTAGAAACAACCACAATTCTAGAGCCTTTTCTAATCTTACAACCATCATCCTAAAACATAAGATTGTATTCCTTGCTACACATTTGTACAACACTCAAGAGGTTATGTCTTGAACCCTTAACATAAAGAACATCATCAGTGTTATGCTTGCCATCAATACTAGTTGAACCTTTTCCACATATATTAGCAGAAGTATCATCACCAAACCTAACAAGTCCTCCATATTTTTCAAGTTTTAAAAAATTACTCTTTTCACTAGTCATATGATTAGAGCATCCACTATCAATAATCCAATATTCTTCTCCTGTCTAGCATGAAAAGTAGATACCAAAGTTCCTTCAGTATTAACACTTGCTTTCAGAGCATTTTCCTTTACACATCTCTCATAGTTAGCAAAATTAGTTTCATCCTTTAAATCCATGAACATGAATTCACCATCCTCATCATCCCCATAATCAAATTCATCATAAGATATACTTGCATCTTCTCTAACATGATAAATTTTCTTAATCATCTTACCTTTGTTCTCTCTATATTTATCATTCAAAGCTCTATTTGGACATCTTGAGGCATAATGAACTTTCTTTCCATAACTGAAACATTTGAAAGGAAACTTACCTCTATACTTATGAATACCCTTTTTCATTCTCCTTACAAAGTTTTCTTCCACATCATCAAGATCCTCCTGATCTAATTCCATAGTCTTCTATGATTTTCTAGCATTAAAAGCAGTCTCAACTTTTGCATTACTTGTACCAAATTCTCTCATTTCAAAAGCAATTAAAGAACTATACAACTGATCTCTAGTATATTGATTCAAATTTTGTAATTCCCCAATAGTAGAAACTTTATGACTATAAGATTTAGGAAGATTTTTGAATACCTTCTTCACCACTTCTTCTTTCATTTCTCCACCAAGACCTTTGATGTTGTTGACAACTTCATCCACCTTTTGTAAGTACACTAACTCATTTGACTACAAAATCCGACAAAAATTTCTAACGAGAGATGTATAATTGGATGTATTGTTGGGTACTTGTGATATTTAATGTGTAATTTTCAATTATTTTAAATTTTATCCCCGACGTTTGTCAAAATTTCGATAAACCTGAGTTTTCGTCGAACTTTCGACAAACATGCAAAATCAAATTGTGGCCAACATAAATAAAAGTGAGTTTGAATTTTTATTGTGACAGTGTTTTGCTATTATCGCCAGGTTGAGGGTAGTCATTGTCTCTTTCCATAATTCATTTGTGAAGTTAGAGTTGTACTTCTAGGTTTGAAAATCATATTTTAAAGCAACATCTCATTAGATTTCATTTTTAGACTTGTACATTTTCAGAATTTCATTTCCAAATTTTGTTGTGCAAGTTCAATATTCTGATTTTAGGAGTCTAACGGTTAGAAATCATAGTAAAATTAGAATAAATAATAATTTTTGGAATTAACATTTTAAAGTTTTTTTTGGGGTCATTAACTTCAAACTATCTTCTCTTTTGCAGGGGTGGTTGCATGCTGAATTTTTTTGGTGTAAAATATCAAAATTATTAGATTTTGTTACCTGTCTATGATTAAAAATTATTTGAGTGTGAGTATGATATTTTTTGAAGATCTAAATATTCAAGCTTGGTAGAGAAAAATCATGTCAGATAATATTAGTCCAGAACAAAATGAAGAGACACTTGATAGATTGTGAGTTAGATTGAAAAGAAAGGGTGATGGGAAATGTTATTGTCTTTGCAATAATTACAAGGGTTTAAAGACGAGAAGACTTTTATTCACAACAGCTGAGAAAAATTGTAGGCAGTGTGGTCACATTGAAGGGGGGAATGATTATCGTCCATTGGTAAGTTGTTCATTATATGTGTTTATATTGATTGAATTTGTAAATGTTTATATCATTTTAACATTATATATATATATATATATATAAAATCACTTCATCATGATCATGGTTTATTTGTGTCTATCATTATTATAAAGGTTGGGTGCCCTAGGGCACATGATATGGATTATCATGGCCTGGAGAATGTGCTTTTGCAAGCGGAGGAACATGGAGTTGTGAATATTGAAGATGAAGTTAATGATCCTATGGAAGAAGATGATCATGTGCTAGAAAACATAGTTGAAGATGATGGTACAAATACATTGATCCATGACACATTTAGTGGCACAGTTGATCATGATGATCGAGATGACTTTGATGATGTTCATGATTTACCTATACTTGAGAAGGCGTATGAGCCCCTTTATGAAGGATCCCAAACAATTCTTCTCTTTGTTGTATTGTTGTTGGTGAACTTGAAGGTTATGAATGGTTTATCCAACATAGCAATCTCACGGATGTTAAGGTATGTCATATATGTCATCTTTTTTCATCTATTTTAATTGTTGTTAGTTCATCACTCATAATAAATGATGAAATATGTACCATTAATATTCTTTATAGTAACAAATTATTTTTTGTTGTAGATTGATTAGTAATTTTTTGTTACCACCATCAAATATTTTACCTCACTCATACCAAGATTTATCTAGCATTATGAAAAATATTGGAATGGAGTATCAAGTAATAGATGCATGTCCCAATTATCATATTATATATCATAAACAACATGAATTTGAAAAAAAATGACAAGAATGTCATATTAGTAGATATCAAATAGATCAACTAACAAAAAAGGTTCCTCGCAAGGTTCTTCATTATATTCCCATTATTCCACGTATGGAACAATTATTTAGGTGCAAAAGCTTAGCACAATTTATGGATTGCCATGCACGAAATAGAAGTGGAGATGACATTCTTTGAATTCCTATGGATGGTTCTGTATTTAAGGACATGGAGGAAAAATGGCCACACTTTAAAGAAGAACCTCGTAATCTTAGGCTTTCATTGGAAACGGATGGTATGAATCCATTTAGAGAGTTGAGATATATTTACTCGGTGTGGCCTATTTTTGTTATCAACAATAACATTCCTCCATGGATGTCTATAAAGACGGAGCACATAATGTTGTCAATGATTATTCCAGGTATTTTTTTACATAAATTTTCTTTAATGTAGTAGAATCTCATTTGTCTTATTTGTTGCATGATGACATATTTTTTTCATTTAATACATTAATTTATATATATTGCAGCAAAATGGTTATAATAATTATGTAATATTTATGTTCATTCAACTAGGTAAGTACCAAGTTAAAGATATGAATGTATATATCAAGCCTCTTATCGAGTTACTAAAGTTATGGAATGGTGTCACTATGTATAATGTCTCTAGACCAATAGGACAAAGAAAATTTCAATTCCATGCAATGCTTGTATGGACAATTCATGATGCCATAGGGCTAACACATTTTTGTGATATGTTATAACGTTTGACTACACTTTAACGATATCTAATTTTATGAAGTAGATATCATGCATGTTTTTAAAATAATCTATCCATTATATATAATTATAAAAATTGACATATTTAATCCAATTATATATGATCTTGCAAGTCTTCAAACAATGGGAAAATTTGCATGTCCAATTTGTGGTCCAAAGATGAAATCTCGTCATTCAACAAGTTTAGGAAAGCAAGTGTTTGATGAGTGTAGGCAATTCCTCCAAAGAAATCATAAGTATCGAACTACTGAAAAACATCTTTTCAATGGGAAGGAAGAGACTACATCAAAACCACAAAGAATGACACCTCGCCTATGGAAGTTGGAATATAATAGAATTAATTGTCAAGGTTATACATCAGATCAAATTGTTTATCTATCATATATGATATGTTTGGAATTTATATATTTATATTGTGTTGTGTTTACTCATGTTGTAATTGACAATGATTGTCGTTGTTAATTTGTTTAACTTCTATGCTTCATGAAGGTTGTCAAGACATTAATGGCCGGCTTCCACAAGGACTGAAAGGTTATCCTAGAAAATTTAATAGGTTGCCCTACTATGAGTAGCTACAAATTATGCATTTGTTTGATATAATACATATATCAGAAAAATATAACAAAAACGTTATGGAAAATATTGGATGGAAGGCATGACAAAGAAAAAATTATCAAAATTTGTAGTAAAATTCAGGAAACCAATCATGCAATGAAAAATGTCATTCAATTAAATAGAGATGGAGACCAAATTAATATAAGTTCCCTTCCTTGGTTATTAACAGAGCAACAAAGCAATGCTATAAAAGAAGTCATACGAAAAATTCAATTTCCCATGGGATTTGCCGCGAACATAAACAATATCATAACAAAGAAAGGTGAATTTGGGTCAAGGATGAAAAAGCATGATTGGCATACCTTCATTAAGGTAATTATTCTGGTATATTATATATATATATATATATATATATATTTGTATACTCCATGTACTTTTCAGTGTATTATGTTTACTACTTTTGGAAAAATAATGAAAAGAACATTTTATAATTGTTGCAGTGCATTCTACCTCTATCTCTCCCAGACAACTTCGACAACAATGTTAAGCAAGTTAAGTATGATCTTGGAAAAAACATGAAGTAAGTAGCAATATTTTGTTCAATTCATTGTATAGATCTTATAATTGCCATTTGTTTTACTTGTTATGTAATATATTGCATATTTTTGTTAAATATCATTAATATATTTGTGCTTTGAATCACTTGTAGATGGTTGTCATCTAAAGAAATCCATAAAAAAGATATAAATTATTGGAAGAGAAAAATTCTCTGTCTAATGTGTGAAATGCAAAAGTGTCTACCTTCGACATTTTTCAATGCACAAGAACACAACCTCATACACCAAGTTGAGGAGATTGAATTGTGTGGACCTGTACACATAAGGTCAATGTGGATGGTTGAGAGGAACTTGAAATTTTTGAAGGCTTTGGTTAGACAAAGAGAACATCCTGAGGGTTCTATGGTGGAGGGATATATGGTATACCAGACCATGGTGTACATTACTAAATATCTATTGGAAGTGGAATTACTCTGAGAGGGGGGGTGAATCAGAGTAATATATTTTGAAACTTTTATGACATGAAATGCAGATTTGAACTCTTTTTGACTTTGAACAAAATGTGACTTTAAATATGTGATGTAAAAATTGAGCTTTAAATGATTAACATAATGACTCAATCAAATACAACATGAATTCCAAAAAAATCATGTTAAAAAATAGTGTATATTGTTCATATAATGTTGAATGAACAATTTTTTAATGCTTTCTTTTGCAAGGAAACAAGACTTTCAGATGACATAAATTAACATTCAAACTTTACACATTAACAATTGAACCATGAGCATCTAGGAAAACTTGAACAATGATAAAATATCAGAGTATTGCAAGAGCTAACTCAACATAAAGGATTGAAAGAAAGATTATGCAAGATAGACACACAAAAGAGAGACACAAAAATTGTCGAGCGGAAAACCATTTCAAGGAAGAAAAACCACTCCAAAATGCCTTGTAGGCTTAATCCCAAAATGTTTACAATAATTTCAAAGCACCAAATCAATACTTTTAGAGCACCAATTCAATAATAATGTGGAGCACCAAATCCTATAATAAATTGAAGCACCCACTTCAAATTAGAAGCACCAACCTCTACTGAAACAAAGATTTGCTCAAATGTTACAAAAATGTATTTGCTTATGACAATGCAAATACTCTCACTGAAAAATTCAAAATAATCTTTGTAATACAACTAGAGACATATACAATATGAGCCCTCTTTTCTCTTTTAAATACAAAATGATGTCACAATAATAAACCCTCAACAATACTCTGTTCAAACTTATATCTTCTCTTTTTTTTATCAAATATTCTTTTCAAAATCTCTCCACAAAATAATGGCTTATTGTCATTCTCTTTATACAACACAAAAACTAAAACCCTTATACCAAAATGTGAGACCTCAAGTCAAGAACTAGACCCTCGAGTTAGGGTTTCAAAAAAAAAAACTAAAAAATACAGTTTAAACAATCTGCCAATCATTTCCATAGTCCTTTCCTTAATATTTGTTTCAAAAAACAAATTCAAAGATCAAGATTCAAAATCTTCAATGAATCTCTTAATCCATAAAAATAGTTGCTTTAAAAAAAATACATGTTTTCCCAAATTGAAAACCAAATACCTATCAGGGCGGCCAAAAATTGGCCATCTAGCTGTGCAAAGTCTTCATAACGGTCTCACTGAAGTTTTCAATACAACTCATCAAACTTCCAGTGCATAGATACCTAAAAGACAAGCTCGAAAACCAACTATCTGTAACTGCAAACTCTCCATAATCTAACATATTTGAAAGCCAAGCCAAAATACTCTCGAATTGAACTGTAATATCTTCATGGTAACGCTACTAGGGTTTCAAATCCTAAACTCTTCACCATTCTCTAAGTCTTCAAAAGACTTTTCTCAAAAACAAAACAATCATTGAAGTCCATAACAAATGATTATTAATCACCATTTAGAATCCAGAGACATCATAATGTCTTTTAAGTTTGAAACATCATAATGAATACAAGTTCACAATCAAGTTTTTTACCGAGGCCGACAAAATAACCACATTGATAATTGCTCAAGGAAGTGTTGATTGGGTATGTGCAGGATCATGGTGGGCCAAAAAGTGGCAATGAGGAAAAAAACATGTCTTTCATTGACTGAAAAATGCGAAAAGAACGTGTTGAATTTTTTTAGGCTTGGGTGTCACCATACCAAACACCAAACCTAGTTTTACAAATCGGATATCCGATTTGCAAAAAGCATATATAGAAAAATTTA
Organism: Sequoia sempervirens; assembly: GCA_007258455.2. Taxonomy (NCBI): domain Eukaryota; kingdom Viridiplantae; phylum Streptophyta; class Pinopsida; order Cupressales; family Cupressaceae; genus Sequoia; species Sequoia sempervirens. Next base: position 452,338,742 of record VDFB02105785.1, read on the forward strand.
GTCGCTGTTTTGAAGTTATTTGACAGTGAAGAACCCTCGGGCGCACAGTGCATTGCTTCTTCGCGTAACAGATATCTGATTTGGGAAAAATACTATTTGGAAAGGTAAGTTTTTTTATTTTTATTTGATTTGATTCAATTTTGATTTAGATTTGAATAATTTCATATGGTTTTTTGTGGATTTTTTTAAAAAATAGGGTTTTTGATTGAATTTTTGTGAAAAAATTGAGTTTATAATAAATTTTGATAAAAAAATGAATGTTTTTGTGGATTTTTTCACAATAGGGTTTTTGATTGAATTTTTATGAAAAAATTGAATTTAGAATGAATTTTGATAAAAAAATGAATGTTTTTTGTGGATTTTTTTTCAAAATAGGGTTTTTGATTGAATTTTTATGAAACAATTGAGTTTAGAATGGATTTTGATAAAAATGAATGTTTTAATTGGATTTTGATTTAAAAATAGTGTTTCATTTATATTGTCTAATTTTAGATTAATTATTTTTTAACTTTAAGGGCATTATGGCTCTAGGAATGAGAATGCACAAATTCCACCGTTGAGAATGAAAATCCACTAGCTAAGAATCAAAATGCGAAATGCCAAATGCTCCACCACCTCCGCAACCATCAATTGAAGACTTAATTCATGCAAAGTTGGAGCAATTGAGGGGCATTTGTGATGTTTATATGAAAATCCCTCGATTATCTCGTATGTCAACTGCATTGACATGAATAATTACAAATGTAGAAACCCTCTCCACCCAACATAATGTATTTCATTCATGGCGAGAAACCATGAGGAAATATTATGCATGTGGATTGTCTTATGATAATGTGAAAGATCTCCAAATAACAAAAGCCCAAATAGCCTCTTTATTTATTAACCCCAACACTGGTTTGCCAGTTAATGTTAACAAACCAAAACTTTCTATAAAATGGTGCACGCATAGGGGCATAGTAGATAACTTTTGGGATCATTGGTGTATGGTTTTTGATAAAACACCCAACAATAATCTTGATATACCTTTTTACTTTATTAAAAAATTATATGCTGAGTTTTTGTTAGGGCATCATGTCAATTACTTTGACATTAAACCCTTCCAAGGCGTTGGTGGAGGTATGCCCCAGGATAGGCTAGGGGCAGCTAGAGTAGTCAAGTGCCCACATGTTCCCCATCCTCCCCTTCCTCTGCCACCTCTAGTACAACATCCAGATATTACGAAGGATGCAACCACACAAACTATCTAGGCCATTCACTCTTTGAGTGGTCTTTTGGTTTCCCATGCTTCTTCAGTAGCTTAGCGACAGTCTGGTGATCTTGGTGATGGATCCAATGCTGCTGCATCATCCTCATTGGGTCCACATATTTGTGTGCCACATATTTGCAATATGTGCTAGAAAATATGTTTGGGTCCTATTGTATAGCCCCCTGAGCAACCATTAGACACTTCTGATTATGACATCCAGGATGTGGAGATTATAGCAGATCACACATAGTGGAGTGGAGCACACCCTACAGAGTCCTCTCCTGCTAGAGAGGTGGACATTGGAGTAGTTACATAGGTAACATTTAAGGTGTAAATTCATAACTTGCATCTTTTTTTAAATGAATATTAATAAGAGATAGTATCAAGTCTATTTAATAGTTAATTTCTGAGGAGGAGCTCACATGGGTGACTAGTAGCACCCTTAGGGCCATTTCATTTGGCCTCGAGACGCACACAGTATGTATTTTCGCACTCACTCATTTACATTTTTTTACCGTATACTTGCTTGTCATTTGAATTGTCATTAATGAAATTATATATTAACTTATATGTTTATCTTATTCTCTACTTGTAGGAAACACCTAATGTAAGCGATGTGTGACGCTCTCCAAACTATGGACACACAATGTTAGATAAGGGAAAGGTAATTGAACTCAAATTTGATTGAATTAAGATTTATAAGATATTTTATTGATTATGCATACATTGACATAGATTCGTATTTTCATATGTACTTGTCATTTTTATGTACAGGCAGTTGTGAGCTATACATCATTGTTGATAAGTGCTACAACACCTGAAGGAGTAGGTATTCGAACACCTGAAGGAGGAGGTGTTGAAACACCTCAAGGAGGAGGTGTTGAAACACCTAAAGGAGATACAGAAAAAGATCAACCTAAACAAGTATGTGTTTATTTTATTTTGTGCTTGGTAAATATGCTCTTATTACTTACAATTCTATGCTAACTTGGATCAATTTCATGTTTTTGTTCACATATATAGATTGACGTTACAAAAGTTGGTTTGGTGAGTTCTTTGAGAGGGGTATATTCTAGGACTCCTGACCCTTTGAAGAGACATATATTTTAGGTAATCAAGATTTCAATTTTAGAGTTCAATTATAATTCAATGTGTATTGATTTTTATGTTAATTATTCAATTTTAAATTATATAGTATAACTAATCTCAATTATGGTTTGACTTTTTCTTGTGCAGCTACCTTCAGAGGCAACGAGTGCTTCAAAGAGGCTCCATTTTGATGATCCACCAGTGGTTTAGGATGAGATAGACATTTTGGCATGTAAATGGAATAGATACCAAGATGGCATATGCCACATATTGTAAAACTTTGTTTGAGTTGGCATTGATGCCATTTTTGTATATGGACATACACTTGATTATTGGATAATTTGATATATATAGAAGTTGATAATCAAATTTAATTTCCTCCTCATGTGCATGATTAAACTCTTTGAAAATTTAATCAAGTGAGCAATGGTTAAATATCAATGTGCAATAACATAAAAAGAATGGTTAAATATTATGTAGTTTATATTCATATTGTTGATTACATTGCATTGCACATCTTTCAAACTTAAAGCATTACTTCACATTGCATAAGTTACAACTAGATGCTAATAGATGAATTTTTTTTAATAACAATATAGTTTTTATAAAGTCAACCTAAGCAGTTATGCAATTACTTCACATTACATAACTAATAACTAGGATCAGCTATCAATTGCATTAGCTTGTCATGGAATTCTATGAGACCACATTTCTTTAAGGAAACTTGGCACAAAACTCACAAAAAATGAAAAGAAAGCACTCAAACAAAGTTTAAAGGGGTCTCAGGCCTGCTGCCCCCTCATTCCACACACTATGCAACCATTTACTTGTGTTAGTTTTATGATCAGATTTAATGCACAGAAAATTAATTCTAAATCAAACACAATAACACAACAGATACCCTGGGAAAACCCTCCTCTTGAGGGAGAAAAAAGCAGCCAATAATATCACTTATATTATTGAATCAGAATAGAAACTCCTTTACAATGAAGGTCGATAATGAGGCCTAATAATATGCACCATAGATTGATGCCAACACAACAATACAATGATGTAATTCTCAAATGATAATCCTCAGCCTTCTCATAATAACTTGATCTGCACTTAAAGAGTTTCTCACTAACTCGCACTTCATATGAAATGGAATGTATGAAAAATGTATGTCTCAAAACAATGAAATGTATCTAATATATATACAAGCTGAGAGAGATGTGACTCTTCACAATATAGGTCGGCATCCAAAAAGAATGTGCCTCCTCAAAGATTGCACCTCCAAGATAGAAGTCGGCCTTCATAAAATAATAAATATTATTTGACATAAATCGTTCCTCAAGCATGTCGGACTCTTCATAAATGCACCTCTTCATTAACTCGTATCTCTTGATGAATTAGCATTAATCACAAATCGATATATATATATATATATATATATATATATATATATATATATATATATATTAAATAGCTTTGGCTATATTTAATTTATTCTTATGTAGAGGAGATCGCTGGAAGGATATGGCTGACGCTGCAATAATCATCAACACTCCCTCTCAGATAGGGAGGATACTTCCAGCTGCACAAGGCAAATCACCTCATCATGATGCCTAGTACTATGGCTACAACCATAAGTGAAAAGAAGAATATCATTTCATTGTGATATTAGATATCGCTTCAACATGATATCAACCATAATGGCTACAACCATACTATGGTGTGTACAAGTGTTCATCGCAGACCTCAACTGAAACAACATCCAGAGGTTCTCTTCCAGTCAGCAACACAACCATCTTCTTTAGGTTCAGTAGGCTCCCTCTAAATCTTTAAGTACTCTTCCGGTCAGCAACACAACCATCTAGAGGTGCTCTTCCGGTCAGCAACACAACCATCTTCTTCAGGTTCAATAGGTTCAGTTCCATGGCTGCAAGTTGACTTCACATGATCATTTCTTTGGTTGGAATGACACTCATAAGATGCCTCAAACTTTTCATTGCTAATGATCTCATCTTCCTGCGGGTAGAGTTATTTAAAATCCTTAAGAATTCTTTAGTACACTCCAAGGTTATCAGATGTCTTCTTGCAATCTCAAAATTTATTTTGTATCATTGTTACATTGGTCTTGAGAGTGGTAGCTTAATATAGGTCCACAATACAAAACATGGTTTACCTATGCGGTGTAACAGTGGCATAGGAAGAATTTTCTTTGAAAG
>VDFB02105785.1:452343383-452395233 GCA_007258455.2 Sequoia sempervirens
AGCTTTAAATGATTAACATAATGACTCAATCAAATACAACATGAATTCCAAAAAAATCATGTTAAAAAATAGTGTATATTGTTCATATAATGTTGAATGAACAATTTTTTAATGCTTTCTTTTGCAAGGAAACAAGACTTTCAGATGACATAAATTAACATTCAAACTTTACACATTAACAATTGAACCATGAGCATCTAGGAAAACTTGAACAATGATAAAATATCAGAGTATTGCAAGAGCTAACTCAACATAAAGGATTGAAAGAAAGATTATGCAAGATAGACACACAAAAGAGAGACACAAAAATTGTCGAGCGGAAAACCATTTCAAGGAAGAAAAACCACTCCAAAATGCCTTGTAGGCTTAATCCCAAAATGTTTACAATAATTTCAAAGCACCAAATCAATACTTTTAGAGCACCAATTCAATAATAATGTGGAGCACCAAATCCTATAATAAATTGAAGCACCCACTTCAAATTAGAAGCACCAACCTCTACTGAAACAAAGATTTGCTCAAATGTTACAAAAATGTATTTGCTTATGACAATGCAAATACTCTCACTGAAAAATTCAAAATAATCTTTGTAATACAACTAGAGACATATACAATATGAGCCCTCTTTTCTCTTTTAAATACAAAATGATGTCACAATAATAAACCCTCAACAATACTCTGTTCAAACTTATATCTTCTCTTTTTTTTATCAAATATTCTTTTCAAAATCTCTCCACAAAATAATGGCTTATTGTCATTCTCTTTATACAACACAAAAACTAAAACCCTTATACCAAAATGTGAGACCTCAAGTCAAGAACTAGACCCTCGAGTTAGGGTTTCAAAAAAAAAAACTAAAAAATACAGTTTAAACAATCTGCCAATCATTTCCATAGTCCTTTCCTTAATATTTGTTTCAAAAAACAAATTCAAAGATCAAGATTCAAAATCTTCAATGAATCTCTTAATCCATAAAAATAGTTGCTTTAAAAAAAATACATGTTTTCCCAAATTGAAAACCAAATACCTATCAGGGCGGCCAAAAATTGGCCATCTAGCTGTGCAAAGTCTTCATAACGGTCTCACTGAAGTTTTCAATACAACTCATCAAACTTCCAGTGCATAGATACCTAAAAGACAAGCTCGAAAACCAACTATCTGTAACTGCAAACTCTCCATAATCTAACATATTTGAAAGCCAAGCCAAAATACTCTCGAATTGAACTGTAATATCTTCATGGTAACGCTACTAGGGTTTCAAATCCTAAACTCTTCACCATTCTCTAAGTCTTCAAAAGACTTTTCTCAAAAACAAAACAATCATTGAAGTCCATAACAAATGATTATTAATCACCATTTAGAATCCAGAGACATCATAATGTCTTTTAAGTTTGAAACATCATAATGAATACAAGTTCACAATCAAGTTTTTTACCGAGGCCGACAAAATAACCACATTGATAATTGCTCAAGGAAGTGCTGTTGATTATCACTTGATAATCACTATTCAATGATCGACAAAAATAATGAAGTATAATGACAGCCATGTCATTTTAAATTTCCCTCCTCACAAGGTCAAAAGCCTTTTGTCAACATGACCAAAGATATATGCTTTTATAAATTGAAGAGTCTGATTCAAATATGACTTTATTCAAATTCATTTACCAAAGCAAGCTAGCCAAAATAATACCCAAAACAATATTATAATATTGCCATAAATATTACCTTTGAGCCATAGAGGTGACTTTTCCAAAGTCGCATGAAATCAACACTATGGTAAACAATGATCACCTTTAGAAGCTGATTATGAAATATCAAACTTAAGTGTTGTAGTACCCCTTCTTTCTTGGCCTTCGAGCCAAGTAAGTCCTTTGGGTGCATTGATTTATATGGATTTATTGATTTGGAGTCATGCGATAAAGTTAATTTTATGATTAGTCTTGAGTAACTAATTTAAATTGAATTGGAAGGTAATTTAAAGTAATTTGGAAATAAATATTAATTAAACGGACTAGGTTCATGAAATGATATTATATGCATGATTATCAATTACGAAATTAAAATTATAATTAAAGAAATATTTTTATAAAAGATGATATTAAATTAATTAAATTAAGTAATGAGATTTAACGCTTTAACAATTATAAATAAATAAATAAGGATAAACATTATTATTATCACGAGGGTATTGATTAAATGGGAAGGTAACACAATTTTAAATTAAATCTAAAAGAGATAAGTTTTACGGTGTAAAAAAGCTGGCAGAAGACGAAAAAAGAAAATTAAAATGGAAATAATGGACATGCGAGAGCATGCACAGTAGCAAACTCGAAATTGAAAAAGGAATTGGAAGAGCAAGTTATCGTATTTTGGTAGTTTTATGATTTATTGTTTGTTTTTCTTTTTAGATTGGAAACAAAAAGGCAATTTATTGTGATAAAAAAAAAAAAATCCAAAAGAAGAGAGCTTTTTTTTTAGTAAAGGGAAGATTGGGGATTCTCTTGCACGGGGGTTTTCTGAAGTTCTGGATTGGAAGTTTGGTAGAAGTGGTGGGTGCAACCGAGCTATGATCTCGTCACCGGTTCTCCAACTTGTCAAGCTACGTGATCCAGGTTCCTTCTTTTTTTGAAAATCGTCTCTGTTTCTTGTAACAAACTCTTGTATGCTTGTGTTGTTGGTAAAATTTGGTTCTTGCTTGCTGTTTAGAATTTGAAACAATTAGAAATTGTATTTTCCAGTGGTTTCCGATCTCGAGTGTAGAAAATCTAAGTTGTGCTTTCACATTGAAGAATTTATCAAGTCTTCTTACCATTTCTTTGGCGTTGCTTGCTATTCTCCATTATTTTTCTTCCAGGCTATCGATGCATACTCTTTAAGCTGGGAATTGGCACTTAGGCATATTTTTCAGTTTGTTTCATTTTGCATCACCAATATTCTCCATAAGAATAGTGTCCCTGTTTATATGTTGAAAATGGATCATGTCTCTCAGAAGAATTTCTCCTGCAACAATCTTGGGGATGAATTTAGATGAAGTGTGGCAGTCAAAGCATTATCAACTTTAACTAAAATTCTTGAATTGGAAAACTTTGTTGCTTTCCTTCATCAAGCCAATTTCTCCAACTGCGCATACCTCTTTTGTGTTTGTGGATGTGACCTGTTTCCACGCAAAAAGCATGTACCTTTCTATGGCTTTGATCCTACTGCAACAGGGTATCTTTTTAATTCCTCTAGCTTTGGTCAATATATTTACCGCCTGAACCGTACCTCACCTGGCCGGCCTTGTTGCTTCACCTCCACGACATTGTTCTTTTTTTTTTGTAATTAATTTTGGTTGGAAATCGAAGCTTATGTATTTTTTTTTTGTACCATCGAATCACTTAATTCATTGATGATTATGCTATGTTAGAGCAAACGCCGATTTCTTTGACCAATCGATGTTGTGTCTTCCTTGTCTTTCTTATAATTCAGGTACTATGTTTTGTGTTTGGATAGAAGTCAATTTTCTTTAGTGGGAACCAATTTTTCTATTAGAAAATGATCCATGCATTTAATTAGATCACGTTGTGCTTTAAAACCAACATATAAGTAATGTGATGCCCTGTAGAGTTACGGTAGCCAGTTGGATGAATACCTCATTCATTGTATGTTTTTTTCTTCAACTCCGTTATAAATGGCATTCAATTAATAAACCCTGAACTGAGCGATTTTGATAGGGTGCTCTATCTGTGTTTCTCAATGATTATGAAATTGGGTGGCATTTTAATCATATTTTGATTTCTTGTCTATGCTTCCACATTTTACTATTCAAATAGTTCTCATGCCTTGTTTGTGCATCCACTACTGTTGCGTCCATGCCTATCAAAGAATTGAGTATCTCCATATCCTGTTCCAAAGTTTCCATTTCGTAATGTGCAGGAGGAGGTTGGCAAAAGTTGTGGAAATTCAACTCTGCACCGCCGATTTTCTTTTGCTTGAAAATTTCTATCATTTCTTCAACAAATCTGTCTTGCTCATATCCTGCAAATCATTTTAGTACTATAGACCTCATATCTTTGGAGAATTTTTTCAACGCTTCATGTGTCAGGCTTTAAGCTTCTTCTTTTGTGGGAGTTGAATCTGACTATATATCTATTGAATACATTTTCTTGAAAGCTCCTAAAGTTTTCTCAGCAGACCTATTATGTGTGTATCCTGTAATCTCTTAGATATAGAAAGCAATCGAGGTAGGGAAACTAAGTGAAACTCCTATTTAGTTATGAAATAAACATGGTACCCTCTTGTCACAATATGTAAGGTCATTGGAAAAGTAGAAGATGTAGAATGTTGCACGTAGTTGATACATATTTTATTATATGGGTTATCAAAACGTGTTTATTAGTTTGGTATCGAATACATAAGATTTTAACTGTGAGTTCAATACCATCTTTTAAATTTATTACTTAACCAATATTACGTGAAGTATTAAATTGAATTCAAATTATAGAATTGTTATTGTTTATAGACAAAAGTGTATGCATTGATTTAGTTCTATGCAATTAAGTTATAAACGGTTAGTACCATTGCCTTGTAGTTTAAGTATTTAGAGTATTGCTATTATGATCATATTAAAGTATTAACACTTAGTCTTAAGTGGGTTGCACAATTGCTCTAAGTATTGGGTTTGAGAGGTTAAGTTAGCAAGTTATGTGGATAGCGGAGAATATTAACTTTATTGAATTTATATTTTTGAGAAAATTGACCTATGTTTATAACTAAAGGACTTAATTATGTATATGAAATTAGGTTACTTTTGTAATTTTCTAGAATGAAAAATTATTAGTAAAAACTTGTTATTTTGATCGTAATGCTCTTATTGGATGGCTTTAGCACCCTCTCCAAGCAATCATATCACTGATGCATTTAGTCTAAGTAAGTAATGTATTTCTTGAATGATGGTTTATACTATTTTCTTTGAGGTCAATGATAGTGTGTTATTGTACAAAAATTGCATTTTGTATAATGACATATATACATATATATTATAGTTTTGGTATAAGAGCAGGGCCTATAGTGAAGTGAATAGAATAGATTATATATATCAGGGTGTGTTTAAATAAATAACCTAGGTTTAATGAACGTCTTTGCTCAATTTGACCTAGGAGTTAAGTTTGGACTTTCGCCATTTTCTTATCATTGTCCTAAAATAGTTTGGTATGTATTTATCGGTTAATATAACCTCGTAGTAGTTAGTTGGTTTATTGAATTGAGTGGTTGTTGCAAATTAAATAGAGTCCTTTCAATTAATGGTTTTATACTGGACCGACAAATAGAATGTATTTGATTAGTAGGATGTTTCCAAAATAGTCATCTCCTTGTATGTGATTGATAAATGTAATGATGATTTAACTGTTCTTTGGGAGTTTATTGCTTTGATTTAATTAGTGGAAGTAATCGGTGTGTACTAAATATTTATGGGTTAACTAGAATTTATGTTGATCAAATGGATATAGTGTACATTGATTGTCATTATCCTTAAGGTTTATTCATTTAGTATATATGTGTGAATAAATGGTTAATTTGATGTCTTCTTCTCAATCAGTTTACCTTCTTGGGTGGCTTGGTTTTGGAAGTGATTTTTATTCGTCAGGATTGTGTTGAGTTAATAGATGATTTTGGATGTTTCCATATTGAATGTGAAATGAGAATTTAAGTTGGATGTTTATGATCCTTTGTTGGGTGCGTCCTTTTCTCCTTGAATCAATTATTTATATTTCTTGGTGAAATTTTGTAATGAAATATGTTAAAGGATGTTGGTTGAATTATAACATACTTAAGTACGTGATTTTTTTTCTATTGAATTTTCACTGAGTCAACTATTGTTTTATTTAATTGGGTTATGGTCAGGTGGGAAAACCTTTAAGTTATTTATCCTTCTATAGGAGCTTAAGTTACTTGTTAGGGACTTCCAGAGGCATGGAGAAATGATGTGTATTTATGATCTTTTAATTTGATATTTGTCCCTATTTTTTACCATAGTGGTGATCTTGAGTTTACGTTTGGGTTGTACATTTTTTTTATGGGTGTTGATTCATATGATTTTGGTGAGATGGTTTTTCCTCGTGGTTGTTCTATTTTGTGGTTCAATGTTCTTGTTGGTACAACCTCTTGGTATTAGATTTTATGTTTAGGGTTCTAGGGAGAGTGGCTCTATGTGGGCGTCGGCACACAAAGGGGTTGTCAAGATAACCCACATTAGAGTTAGAGTAAAAAGTGATAACCTAATTAATTAATTTGGGGGGTGGGTAGTAAAACGTTAATAAGATAATTATGGATGTCTCATCCACCTGATAGGGCTTTCATAGACTAAAGGTGGGCCGAGAAGGCCATGGTTGGCAAGATCGTTGCCTCGTCTCCACGAGAGGGTAACGGTTCCATATGAGTCACCCTATGGGGCCGACGCCTAGAGAGGTTGTCAGGATAACCATAGGTGTGGGCGACGCCTAGAGAAAGGCAGTCAGGATAACCCATGTAGGACTATGCGATGACACTCTCCTCTAGCATTCCCTTGATTTTTTTTATTTTGCTGGCCTCTGGAAGTAGTCGTCATGTTGCAGTAGTTTGATGTTGTTGACTATTATGTTATGTTTGTGTTTTGTGGTTTGGTCTTGTGGTTGTCCATCTTGACTGTCTTGGATCGCTGATCTTTCTTGTTGACTCCTGGCATGAGGGGTTGGGCCTTTGCATCCACATGGTCGAGCGGAACATGCTACGAACCCTGTTGGGTTCTCAGTTAGTGTTTGTGCAATACAGTGCTTCCCTGATGCAAAGTGTTCCAAAGTTCATTGCATTTGTAGATGTATAGTCCTTATTTTTGACATTCTTATGTATTGATGTATTATGCCCACATGTGATTGGGCGATAATGATGTAAAATTATGTTATTGAAAGATGTAATGTATGATTGTGTCTTTGTATTCCTTGTATGACTAGTGATTGTGGTTATCATCATTTGAACGTGTTGTGTCTGTGGAAATATATGCTTCTTGTGTTCTCATGATTATAATATATGTTATGGTTATTGAAATTGACTTAATCTTATTTATGATTAGTTTACATTTGTGAATGCTTATTCATAATGGAATTATAATGGATGTATTGTTTTGGTTATTGAATACCTTGTCTTGGGTTATGATGCAACTTTGAAAAGTGTGGTTATCGTTGTTATGGGTTTAGATTACATAACGTCTTCACGTGTACCCCCAGAGGACCTAGGTTGATTATGTATAATTTAATTGAATATTGTGTATTGGAACTTAATGTACATGTCTTATATGCTAACTTAAAAAAAAAAGTATAGTGCATTGTTGTTTTAGTTGTCCTTTGGGGTTCGTGTGGTGGGGCGTTACAAGTGTCAAAGAGAGCATTAATATAATTTCAATCCAATATGCCATGTATCAAATAATGTATCATAACCATTGACACCAAAGAATTATGAGACAACCATGAAGATCAATAGAATGCCATGAAGACATAATCAAATGAATCTTGTCAATGATGCCATGATCAACCTAATAATGAACAATTGAAATAATATACCTATCATGCAATAAAGAAGGGTCAACCTATCAAAATGAAACCAACCGTTCCATGGAACACCATATAAATGATATCACCTGAAACCCAATGCCATAACCCAACACTTGTATAAGCAAGATAACCTTTATCTGCACATGAAGTTGAACATGATCAGTTCACAAGACATAACAAATCTGAATGTAAACAAAAGCCATAATACTATCCATAGCCAAGGTACTGAATGCCAAAACAGGAATAGACCAAGAGTAAGCCAAGACTGAATCAAGTATCACAATGCCAATGCCAAAATGACATAGTATCAGTTTTGACATCAAGGACAAATATGCACAAAGAGAAAGTCAACAATATCTTCCTAATTTTGTAGCAAAGATCCATGTAGATCACATTTGGGATCCCAACTCCATTAACAAATTCGATGGGGAGTACCTGATGGGGAAAGGTAGATTGAGGAAAGTGAGAGGTAATTATAAGATGGTCATGGAGATTAATTAGAATACATTTTACATTTGGTTTTTATGTATATTGTACTTATTTAATTATTAATCTTCAATATACATCAATTATAAATTAAAGTTGTATACCGTGGTAATTAACTAATTATACATCGTTTGTGAATTTCATTTTTTTTAATACAATTGGTTGAGAGTGGGATGCACTACATTTGTACGTCGCAAACAATCTTGATTGGATGATGGTATGGATTGAACGATGTCAACAATCTGGTCATGCATTAACATGGGAAGGTGTGGTTTCATTGGTTAAAGAAGCTCATCGTAATGGAGATTCCAATGTTACACCAAGGGAGATCGATTTAGCATATGGTTTAAGAGATAAACAGGTACGTATAAATATATTAATCACCCATATTATTTAATTATTTTTAATTATATTGATGTATATATATGTTGAGATATTTTTCTTTGCATACATTTGGCCAAGAATAAATATGTTTATCAACTGATGATATTGCAATAATTTTTACATGTTTGACATATTGCAGGTGAAACACCACAAGGCTATGTGGTGCAATGGTCATAAATTTTGAATCAAAAAGTTGGATGACACGAAGAAAACTTGAGATTCTAGGATAACTGTAGTCTTTTAGGTGACTAATGTTTCATCTAGAAGTGACATACATCCAAAAGTCTTAGAAAATTGATACTATGGGATTTTGGATGATATACTTGAGTGTGACTTTAAGTCCTTCAAATTAGTTATGTTCATCATCCTATGGTACATGTTATGATTGAATGAAAATGATCCCGAGAGAACTGTTATTGAACATGATAATGGATTTACCATGGTTAATACAAGGTCGATCGAGCGAGCTAGAAATGAGCCCTATGTTCTTCCAAGCCAATGTAAGCAGGTATTTTACTCAGAGGTTCTAGGTAAACCTGGTTGGTCATTTTTTGTTAGACATGATCTAAGAGGAAGGCCGGTAAAGTATATAATGTGGTGGAAGAAGAAGATACCAAAGAACTAGAAGATGATGTAGATGATTATTAGGATCAACAGTTAGTTGATGATGTGCCTGACAAAGATGTCGAAGAGGAGGAACTAGATCATGATGATGTAGGAGTTAATGTTCATGAAGATGGTATCCATGTGGATGATGACATTATCGAAACTGATATCAATGACGATGATGATGATATGACCAATCCTTCCAATGTCAAATCTGGATCGAATGATACAAATAAAGAGTTGGATGAAGAAGAAGATCAATGACATTGAAATGTATGAGTTATGCAATTATATTATCTATTTAATATTAATTTCTTGATAGAATTATATTTGACTTATGGGTATGTGCAAGATCATGATGGGCCAAAAAGTGGCAATATGATGGGTATTTGTAGGGTATGTGGCTGACGACTTTTTTTAACCCAAAATTAATGAAACGAAAAGGGTTTTTAAAGGATATTCTCAGCTTTCCACCAATATAAATTATGCTTTACTTTGAATTTAATAAATAATTATTATTCATTTTCTATTTGAAGTATGACTAAAGTCTAATTAATAGGTTGATTGAAAAACATCTATAGCTTTCAACTTATCATATTTTTTTGAATCTAAAACATCGTCACATTCTATGCTTCATATACTATAGGATTGAAAAAATATGAATTTCATGAAGTTTTGACCAAGTTAAGGTGGTTAGGCGTCGAGTTTTATATTTTTAAAAGTTGTAATAAAAAAATCATAATTAATTATTTACTTGGAAAAAAATACAAAAAATATGCATCACATCAGGACATGAGTCCTCTACTTATATCTAAAATCTTATAAAAAATATTATCATTTTATTGTGGTTAGGGTGGTGGAATGACACCTACTTCTTTTTTTTGAAATTTAAATACTACTACATTGAAATTTCAAATTTTCACCAAATAGATTTTGTTTTTTAAAAAAACCTAGTAGTTTAGAAACTACATTCAATTTGCTACAAATTATATTCTTACATATTTTTTAAATAATATAGATAACTTATTCAAATATTTACGTCAAGTTTCCTAACTTTGAATTTTCTAAATTTTTTGCCACTTAAGGGCCTATTTTTTCCATGATGATCCTGCACATACCCTTATGTGGTTACATAATTAATTCATGATGTTTTTAATTTTTATGCCATTACATAATTAATTCATGATGCACTTTTTAATGTTTAATTTTAATTCATGATGTTACAACTATTGTAGCTCTCCTAGAAATTTCCATATGATCCTAATGAATAGTGTTTTGGGAAATTTCATGAAAGATGACACATTGATCGTAGTAGTGAAATAATTGCAAAGTCATTTAGATTTTTTAGACCAATCACCCTTCACGATTTCATTTTTAGGATCATCTCCAATTTGATTACTAGGACACATAAGGTAGGATTTGATTGGCTTATCTTGGAGGAACATTGTGGCTTTGTGTAATGTGAGCAAATTTTGGATGGGGTAGTGGTGCAAGAACACCTACACCTCATCTTCTAAGCTTAATCATGTGATGATAATTAGGGAGGTCAATAGGTTGGTTTATGCATTTCAAGAATGTTTTAATGTGAATAAGGTCACTCAAGACCATTAGTCATGTTCTAGGTGAAGTTTTGAGTTATGAGTTTGAGTCTTGCACTAAAGAGTTTTGTAGCCTTTTTAAGGAAAATTGGAGAATTTACATGTAAAAGGGTGAAAGGTTAGTGTCATGTAAATAATAAGGCTATTATCAAGCCACTATCATGTTATTACAAGTTTCCTAGGAGTTTCAATACATTTGAAAGGTCAAAAAATTAAAACATTTCAATAGTGACGTTAAAAACCTTGAAATTAGCGTGTTTTATGTTTCATGTGATCATAAAAGATTAAAAAAGTTAGTTGTAGAGGTGGTTGTTCAGTGGTTGAGGTGTAAAGGCCTTTAAAAGGCATAAAGGGATCATTGTAAAGGTTGTTGATGGTTGAGGATTTAAAATACAAGCTCTTGACATTAGAAATCTGTGTTTTTCTTCAAATTTTATGTATTTTTCCTATTTTGCAGCACTGTACGGTCACATACAACCATATTTTGAGGTGAAATCAATTCCATGTCATGAAGATATGTTTTATCTTTGATTTGAATCTAATTTGAGGGCTTAAGGCGTTGATTTGTGTTAGTAAGCTTCATTTCTTTGCATACAACCCGGTTACCCTATTTTTGAGGGTTTTGTAGTCCAAACATGATATAAAGGGGATCTTACACTTTTTGTGATTATTGTAGCTTGTGTAAGAGGCCCCATGGATACTATTGTAATTGTAGGATGCATGAATAGGGCATAGGATGAGAAATAAAGAAGGTATAGCTATTGTCCTCAAGAGTTTTATGAATAAAAGTATGTGAAATGAGAGGTTCAAGCCTAGGTTTCAACAAAATATGTATGGGAGATCTAATTTTATGAATTTGTATCCATGTGCAAACCTAATGGGTTGTGTCTGAACACTGAATATAAATGATATACATACACACATACATACATATGTGTGTGTATGTATTTGAAAATGTAAATGTAAATGCAATTACTGGATGCTCTCCTAGAACAGTAAATGCAACATATCATTAAAGAAATCTATATCTATGTATATAAATGTGTATTTCTAAATGAAAGTGTAAATGAAAAGAGCATATGGTTTTGTAGTGTTATAGATGCAACATATCCATAAATTAATGTAATTGAAATTATAAATTCTTCAACACATATAATATGAAACCAATCAAACTATTAAATTGCATGAGAAATAAATAAAAATAGTAAATGCATATGTATGTGTATTTGTAAATGTAAGTGTAAAATAAATAAGAATAATAAAAATTATAAAAGAATATAATGTCTACCAAGTCGTTGCCAAAGTAAAGTCTTCAAAGACTTTACCTGAAATGTCAACTTACAAATTGACCCACTCTACAAACCTCCCAGCCATTTCAGATGCTTGCCACAACAAAAACATATAATTGAACATACATGAACAATCATTAATGAAAGAACTAAAATGGTATATTAGTTATTGAAGGAACTAGTACATTATTAAATTGAAAACTATATCCATATCAACAAAATATCCCAAATTATGTGGCGTGTTAATAAACACATTGATTGAATTGCCCACCATGAACATTGTTGCACTACTCTCCTTATTCTTTCGTTCTTACAAGAAATTTTTTACAACCAAGGGTAGTAATGAATAAACATTAAAGACCTTTGAAATAATACATGTGTACAACATCACATAATTAAACAAGTTCAACATCTTAATATTTTTAGATGGATATAATACATGTACAACATCACATAATTAAACAAGTTCAACATCTTTATATTTTCAATATTTTCAGTGTTCAGATGTAGCTCAACATGTTTACACATATTTAGTTTATAACTTGTATAAACATGCAAGTAAATGACTGGAAAACTCTACTTGAGATAGAATGGCAATCCTAGTTATGTGATTCTTCTTATTGATCCCATTAATACTCTTCAGTTACTGTGATTAACTATAAGGGTTTAATCTTTACTTGAAAGAACCAAATAATCACATCACACAAATAAAACAAATGTGTATCAGTAAACTAAATATATGCTTGATATATCAATTTAAACAACAGAAAAGCATCAAAATGGAGACAACCAGATAACTGTATAATTCCACAAACAGCTGATACCAAGATTAAGCCACAAGTTTAGACATTTTCATTAACTTCATGGAAATTCATACATGCATCTAAGTCTTTTAAAGGAAAGTTTCATTGAAAACTATGTATTGTATGTTTCTCCTATCCGCCTATATCTGTTTTACATTATCAAACAAATATAATATATCAAAATTGTGAAAGGATGCGTCCTTTCAAAAATGTCTTTTGCTTAACAACAATAACAAACTAGAAATTATGCTCTATTAAGCCATAAATGGATGTTTGAAAGATAATCTAGGTAATCTTTCCGCTCGTGTGTATCAACATCCTCCAACGCATTCCTTATGGCTATCTCCATTTTGATCATCTTCTCATTTTGTTCACATGCCCTGTCCATTGTTAAATCATTTCCTATGACTATCTCTAGAATTGTTTGCATCATCGTCTTGCATTCCTTGATCCATCTGTCTTTTCTCTTTAGTTCCCCTCCATCTTCTAACAACATTGGTACTCCCTTTTTTGTGACATTGATCATCCCCTGCTCATCACCTTGCAATTCTTCATGGAATTCTTTATGTTTTTTCATAAAATGGTTGGTAGTATCAATAGCTATGTTATCAGGAGCATCCCTTTGGTTTATTTCCTAGAAATTCTCTCAGATCCTGCCATCTATCCTCTTATGTTCTTGTACTATAGTAAAATTGTGTGAATGTGATCCCCAGAGCTTACTCAACCAATTCATTAAATTGGTCTACCTCTTCCTTATTATTGGGTAAAAGCACAAAGTTGTGTCACACTTTCAGCGAACTTATCAGCATAACTGAATTTAAGTATTTCTAACTAAAAATCAATTTTGGTCAAACATATGATCTAGTAAGATTCATTCTAGCTAAGTTAGATGCTTCCACAACTTTTTCAACTAAAATTGTTGGCTAAAAATGTATGGAGCACCACTTTGAGTCCAATTTACCAAAAAAAATAAATTATTTGAAAAACTTGAAGTTTTGATAACTCCTGCTAATGTAAACAACATTTTTTTTAAAATATAAAAATACCCTTTTGTAGATCCATAAGTATAGTTTTCAAAAATATATTTATTTTAATAGTTTAATTAAATTTTATATTTTATATTTTATTTTTACTAAAAGTAGGTTTTTAGCACAAAATATTCGGTTGATTACTATGCCAAGGAAAAATACTGAAACTTATTAAAAAAAATTGAAAAAAATATGATGCACTAGATAAATGAATCTATTTTAAGATGGTATAATTTTGTTTCCATTTTAGATAAATAATTAATATGAAAGTTGATGTCCGATGAAAATAATTGTTTTTTTATTCAAGCACATTTTAATATTTATTTAAAAATATATATTTATCAAAATTAGAAAAAAATATATCCATGCACTAAAATTTCAAGTTATAAATGCACACAAAAAATTTGAAAGAAAAAAAAAAAAATTACTTTAAAAAGTTTGATATCCCATGCAACTTCATTTTTTAACATTTTATCAGCAACTAGATTATAGTTTTAATTTATTAAAACCTAGTTTAAAATAATTTTTTACATTTTTTTAAAAAATACAAACATAAAATATACTAAAAAATACATATTTTACTAGTTTACATCTTTTCAAAATTAAAAACATATATGCCACTTTTTAGTGATTCAAATTTAAAAATTGGATCAGCGTTGGCCATTTCCTTTATAAAGTGTGACACAGCTTTGTGCTTTTACCCTATTGCAGTGAGTGCATCACATTTACCTTGTGAGTACGCATTTGATTCTTCCCACTGGTCTCTTGCCTGGGAGCTTTCACCATGAGTTAATTACTTTGTGGATCCCAACGTGATTCCCATCATGTCCTTCAAGCGATCATTTTCTCTGAGTAGTCTCTCGTTATTCATCTTATACATTTCTTTTTCCTTGATTAGCATTTGGATTTGGGCTTTATTTAATTTGGCCACATTAATGCCAATTTCTTTTGTAGCTATTGGATCAACCTCACCAACTTTTAATGTCATTACATGTCCAAAATCCTTTTTAGTATTGATTACAACAGATTTCTTGTGTGGAGGATACATGGCCCATATCATAAGTGATCCCTCATTAGGGTTATACTTAGATCCTTCATAAATCTCTATTACCCCCTTAGGAGTGAGTTTATATGTGGCATTACTATTCTTCATAAAACTATCAAAAACCAAAGAAAAGTTCAAATCCAACCTAGGAAAGATCATGACACCTGCATCTTCTAATAATTTCCTTCCTTTCTCAGGGGTCATGCTCTTCATTTCTTCTTCCACACTTGATTTTAAGTTATTTAGTAGTTGTTCCTCATTACTTGGTGTAATATTATCCACTGATTCCCTTATTGATTTTCATATCAATTTGTACAATAAGGTTTTAAATTTTTAGGTTTTAATGAATTCATCATCAGCCATAAATGATTTATATGCTATCTACCTTGTGTCAGTATTTGCACTCTCTTCAATATTTGGTTCCCTAGGAACATACTTGTAGTCTTGAGTTCTCAATCTAGAAATTTTATCAATTGTAGTGCTAGGCCTACCATCACTAGATGGCTCTTCATCAGAAGATAATAGTTTTGTATCTTGCAATCCCCTGTTATACTCATCAACAACTTTTTCTACTTCCTCTTCTTCCAAATTCCTGATAAAGTCATCATATAGATAGGGTATGTGATTGTATCCTCCCAAGTTCTTTATATTTTTGGAAAAATCAATATACCCTTCTGGATCAAATCCTTTTCACGGTGGACCCTTTTTCATGTTTTATTGCAGCAATTTGTTGAGAACCATATCATATCCATCCCTTGCTGATACAGTGAAATCACCGAAGCATAATGTACTAGGCATAAATGTTGGCTTTCTAAAAGAACTCGGATTCATAACATCTGAATAGTCCAATTTCCTAACAATCTCAAAATATGCAATCCTATCAGGCACTGTCTTGGGTAGAATGAAGGTGCATCTTCAAATCCAT
Source organism: Sequoia sempervirens (assembly GCA_007258455.2). NCBI lineage: Eukaryota > Viridiplantae > Streptophyta > Pinopsida > Cupressales > Cupressaceae > Sequoia > Sequoia sempervirens. The sequence continues at coordinate 452,359,113 of VDFB02105785.1, forward strand.
ATACCCTTATCATGGTCGTGTTGGTGTTTTTTCCTATAAACCAGGTTCATCTCCTAATCTACCAATGGAATTGCCAATTCCAATCAAGGGCCGCTCAAAGGACCTGGACCAACTCACGAGGATTTTAATAATAACCTCCTACACTTTGGGCTCTGCAAGACCCAGAAGGGTGGTCCCTATAATGTGTTTATGATCTCTGCACCAAACTCATAAACAATCATTAACAATTCATAGATAATCCCACAAATAGCCCAATAGAATATGATACCACTAAAATGAATTGGCCTTTCACTAGTAATATCAACTACTTCGAGCATGAGATGATTACAACATTATTTCATAACTTATGATAGTCATTTTATTTACAATTTGGTGGCAAGCCCTAAGCAAAGACATACAGGCACAAAGTTTCACAAACTCATACAATTTAGATCAGTGCCATATACCATTGGGGAGTCAAATTCACAAACATTCACGATTCAACAATAGATTTAAAATACTTAGCACACATGATCCCTGAAAATACTGCATTACAATAGTCTCAATTCCTATCCTAGCCCAATACTTCTTACTAAATCCCTCTACAAACATACCCATCCATGATTCCATTCAAGCATTTTAATTAATTCTTTGAATTAAAGCCAAAACGGAAAACACACACATGAGAGCAATGAGATGAACATCATAATCCTTGATTATTCTATTCAAAATTATGATATATTTGTACAGAGGAGAGACATGAGCTCGATATATAACATCATAGCTCAAATGCTAGTACTGTTATGAAACATCAAATCTTCATAAGTTTAAAACCCATTACAAGATAACCCCAAACCTAAATTGCCTTAACATTAAAAAAAAACTCTTACAATCTGCTCTGCAACTATACCTAGACTCGACCTTCAAAATATCTGACTTGCCAACCTTTATTTCTGGCCTTGAAATCCTTCTTATAGAAAAAGGAGCAAACAAGCATTGGCCCAGAAATTCCAGATGTCACTAGTCAATTGGACCGCTATGTGCCAATTCAAAACTATGATCAAAACCACCAAGTCCCAAAGCATCTTTCTGTTGATTCTACTAATTACACAATAGCCACAACATTTGTTACACCTCAAAACCTACGCCCAAAGCCTCCATGGAAACAAAACCATAATCAGTTATAATATAACCGCTGGGCTGTTAGTTGCCAGTAATAGACACCGTTTCACTCCTCTTTGGTTAAGTACTTGTCCACCCAATTCTAATATTCCTCATCCGTTGGTCAATTAAAATTCACCACCTCCATCACCTTGGTATTGTAAGGTGTGAATTTCACCCCAACCTGGTTGGCCTCCCTCTCAAATGACTCTAAGAACATGCTGGTATTAATTATTTTATCCATGCTGCTTACCAACAAGTCATGGTCCGATTCATCACAAATCAATTTGATTTGTACATTAATAACCTCTTCTACCCTATCTTGCCATTGCTGCAATGTCTTAATACTTCCTTGTGCATCTATTACATCCGGCAGAAAAATATCATTCCAATCATCAAAACTCTTTAAGTACTAGTTCTCTAATTTTCCTACTCAAATCATTAGGCAAGACATGGAATCCCCTCAATGATTTCACAAAGATTTGAGTAGGCTTTAATGACTGGGGCCTGTTATTTGCATCAAATCTAGAAGCCTTAAATATAACATCTAAATCATTGGCCTGAGGGATCTACTTCTCGACCAGAGGTAGAACCACTTCCTGATCTTTGTTAATGTTTTGTATTCCACCCAAGAATAAAGAATATAAAGAATGTACAGCTGGCAACCTAGAATCAACCTTCTCATTTAAATGCCTCAAAATAGTGTCAACCACCTTATTGTGTTTAGCCACAACACCATCCTCACTCGCCCTTAGGGTAGCCTGTAATTCTGTGATTTTATTCATCATCTTCTCTTTGGTAGGATCTACAGAATACTCAACTTCTTCTTCAACTAGCCCTGGTGCAGGGCTATCAGCAGGTGTTTGAATTGGGGATCCAGGAGTAGAAATGATTGGGATAATAGCTGAGAGCAATAACCCCGAAGTATTAGATAGTGCTCTAATAGTAGGGGCACTGGAGGATTCTCCCACCTTCCCGTATTTTAATCTATCTACTTCAGATTGTAGCTCAACATTTTTCTGCCGCATTCTACTATACTCCTCAATTATTGCATTATACTTTTCCATCAGGCTTTTCTTTCAGCTTCATCTCTTTCAGCTGTCTTCTGGGCCAGTTTGGCCACATTCAGTGTCAGGCTTGTGGCTTCTATTGTTGAGGCTTCATAAACTCTCTTGATAATGAGCCCGCCCCTTAGATTTGGGCTAATATCAGCCACATTTGGTTTTCTACCCTGAGGTGCCAATGCCCATATGGCCAAAGTCTCATATTCCTCACTAAAGGCAGAATCTTGTAGGGCTTCCTTGACTTCTTCTTCACTATTTTGCATAGGATGCTTGGACTGCATAATAGCATTGAATGCTACAACATTAGCTATGTCCCACTCAGGGAGAAGTAAGACACCAGTCTAAGTTACAAGTTTCCTTCCTTCATCAGGAGTGATGCTCTTGAATTGCTCTATTAATTCAGCTTTGACTTCATCATCATTCTCTAGGTTAGACCTATCAAGTTTTTATTCCCTCCTCTTGCATTTATGTTGATATTCTTCAAGTTTCATCCTCCAAATCAATTGCAAGAATTCAAGAGTTTTCACGAAGGCATCATCATCCAGGAATGCCTTGCAGGCCACCATCCTGGCATCTTGTACACACTGCCCCTTTATATCCATATCAGTTAGCACCAATTGTGTTGATCTAGGAGGGGAGGGGATACCAACCTACATGTCCTAATCAGTTATGATTATTTTATCCACCAGAGCCTCTTGTGACTCATCAAATCTTCGCCTCTTAAGGCTTGGATCTGATTGGCAGCTCTATAGGATCATTTTTAGGTGGTGAATCCAGATCCACAATCTTTATCCCTTTCCTGATCCCATGACCAGGTTGTGATGATGTTTTCATTATTTGTTTTCCCTTTTTATTTCCTACCTCTTCATCACTGCTATCATCTCTCTTCCTCCTATATAGAGGCGTGTCCACTAGTGGCTGATAGGTCGACCTTGTTTCGTTAGGCCTCACCTCGAGTCCCTGAATTCCCCAGTCCACTTCCAAATTTATTTTCTTGGTTCTCAGGGTGCTCATGATTTCTTTGAAATTATCCATGATCAAGAAATCAATTCTTTTGTGAAATGGAGTGAACTCCATTAGTGGATCATATTTTGGATCTAGTTTATGCACCATGGCCATAATTTTCTCATAAGCAATCCATTTCTTTTTATTTAATTCCTGCTGGCTAAATCAAACTCATTTCTAATCAAATCCTTAGGAAAATTGAAAACATGAGCAAACCTTCCACCCTTAATTCTTGCCTGAATAGGGAAAATAATCCCTCAGGGTCATGTTGCCTCCTAGATCCACTCTTCAAATGGTAATCATCAAAATATCTATCAAAGTGAACCCATCCTCCCTTGGAAAATACAAAGTCTAAAACAATAGTATAAACAGAGAACAAAGTCCCTTTTCCTCTTGCTGTCAAATTATCTTCATGAATGCAACCTAGTTACCACATGACCTCTGCAAATCCCATCCTTGATGGTACATTATACGGGAGAATATGAGGAGCTCCTTGGAAACCATAAACCCTTACGACAGTGCTTACAGGGTATAGAATGATGTCACCCCAATTATGACACACCTTCAAATCTAGGTTCCTTTGGGTCGGAGGAAGTCGTGCAAATCCTCAGGAATCCTTGGCACATTCATCATTAGTCTAGCTCTGAGCCTGGAAGGAAAGCAGTTATCAAACTGCACAAAGCTGGCACCTCCCTTGTTACAAGACAAGTCTGCACTCCAAGCCTGCACCGGTAATTTTTTTCCATTCACCTCCTGCCTCAACTCCATTTTCTCTGAGAAGAAGTCGACATTCTTATACAAGAACATATGCATTAATAAAGAGTACCAAAAGAAAGGAGTACTAGTGTCCCCCACATGCAACTTTAGCAAACCCTCATGTATTTTTTCAGCAAGGAAAGAAGCATAGTCATACACTACAGAAAAGTTAGGATGCTGAATTTGAGCCCCCATAAACATATAAGCAATGGACATCACGGTATTAGGGCTGAAACCTAAAATTTGGCAATGTGAATAAAAAGTTGCCAGGAAATGATTAGCAAAACAGCTCAACCTGAAAGGTTCCCAGTCAGTTGGGCTTATGTGAATCGTTGAACTGCCTGCCCAAGCTAGATGAGGAGGAAGCAACTTTAATCTGAAAGGAGGTTGTGACTTTGCATATTCCTGCTTAATTCCCTCAAAGTCTATCCGGACCAAGAATGAGCTATATTCACTTAAATCGAAAACCTGTCGAATCTCATCTACATTTATATTTAGTAAAACCTGGCCATCATTATCCCTAATAATCCTTGTGATAGGATCATATCATGCAGCCACTGCCCTGAGTAGGTCAACATCAGGAAATACATTCAGTACCACAAGTTTTCCCATATTGTATCTCCAACAATTTGAAAAAAGATGAGACACATTTCGCTGCCCATACCATCTCCTAAACATTTCCAAGCCTGTCATTTGTACCCTAGCATCCGTAATGTTATGGGTTTTATATCTTAATCCCTCACCTAAGGCTGTTCCCTTCATTAAGATCAAACCCCTCTTCTTGTGATTTGTTGACAAAGGGAATTGGTCAAGGAAATCATCGTACAAATTCCTTTGCAAATAATCAATAAGGCCAAAATGCTGCTTTGGTGGCACCATTTCAAACAACCAAGGCTTCTCCTAAGATCAAATTTGTGAACAAACTAGCGCTACCGAAAATGAAATTACAGTAGAATTTTACAATTTCTCACAATTCAAAAGAACCAGTAACCCTAGAACCTTAATCAAGAAGACCTCGGACCAACACAACATAAACCTCCACAAGAATCACATTCAAACAGAAACAGTCATAAAGAAAGTAACTCACAGAATTTCGCGCCCTGCAGAAAATAAAACCCTGTTGTAATTGCTTTGAAAAAACTCTATCTTTGGCTCTAGACTGCTTTGAAAACACTTGAATGCTTTTGTGGTGAAGATAACCTGAAATTAAATACTTAGAATTTATGAAAAATGGCCAGTAGACGTCTCATCCACCATTAAAGCTTACTTGCATTCCGCGCCAATGGCTTCAATTGTATTTGATTGAAATTTAAATCTTCGTTGTCGATCTCTTGTTTCTGTCAGATCATCGAATGGTCATCTTCAAAAAGTTGACAACATCTCCACGTCATTATCAAGGTCCCACCATAATACGCAGTGCCAAAAGAATACACGTGGCGCCCACCCGCGATGTCGTGAACACTAAACTCCCTTCAATTTAGGATCACGCGATGGCGGGCAACCATTGATTCCCTTCATCAGTGATCATGATCATACATAACAGGGAGCAGCATCAATACCTATCTATCGAGCAGCTTTGTTCACCAAGGTTAAACATTGCCATTGATCATGAGCACGTGCATCTCACATGTGGTTTAGTAACCCGCTCTATAATGTACTAAAGTCCAATACATATTAAACACTTTATTTACTCTTTTCAGCACCGGCAACCTGGGACATGTGGCACCTGCCCGCAATATCGCAGTCACCAAACAACTAGCAGTGGTGTCATCGCGAGATCACGGGGAACGGTCAAGATCAACTGTAGGGAAATCGACGGTCATCAAAATAACCCCTGCAAAACATTAAAATTACTTAGAAGGAAATAAGGGGAAGGGGACACCACCTAGGGCAACGACAGTCGATGACTCAATGTTGTTTTAAAAGCACAAGGCACAGATCGACCTAGACTTTAGTAAATAAAAAGGGGTAGGCAAAATATTTAGCATTTTTATTAAAAGGGGCCTATCCTAGATGATTCAATGGGACATAAGTTGTTTTTAAAACCCCTCCCAAAAAGGTAATGATAGAAAAGACCCAACCCAAAGATAGAACACCAAGGTTTCATGAAAGCAAAGCAAAATTCCAGCCCCAGGTACCTTCCAAATAATCAAGACAAACTAGTAATAAAAGGAAACCAAGGACTCAAATTTTAGTCTCCATCAATGGCTCCAGTTGGGGACGTTCATTCTACTGGAATGAAGCGAGAATAATAGAATCTCAGGTAGAGCAGACCAGTTACAAAGACAACCAAAAGGATTATCCAGAAAAGACAATCCCACAAAAAAGAAACCAAAAACAAATATACAAACCTAAACCTATTGTTCATGGAAAACAATACCTCAACTGAAGTATAACTTCAAGAATTGTCCATGAACTGGCAATTCAAGAATATCACCTGTCATTTCTTGAAGGAAATATGAATCCTCCCCCAACTTGTCAATTATCAAGAATGGACCTAGCCAAATTGCATCAAATTTACCATGTTTCCCCTCGTCTTCCAACCTAGCGTTCCACATCAAAACCATATCTCCATTCTGGAAAGTTCTTGCAATTGTCCTCTTGTCATACAAATTTTTCACCTACAACTGTAATTTGGCATTTCTCATTTGAGTTTCCCTCCTAGTTTCATCCAACTCTATGAGAGCTTCCACTCTTAGTTGCATTTTGTCTTCTATCTCATTATCATACATCTGGACAAATCTATACATTTCCATGAGGTTATTCTGGGGCAACCTTGCATTTATCCCATAGACTAAATCAAATGGGGCACATCCTATTGCTTTCTTCACAGTCACCCTGTCTGTCCAGACTGCTAATTTTAATTTAGAATCCCATGCCTTGTTATTTTGATCTAAGATCCTCTTGATAATCTTCATCAAGCTTTTATTACTTGATTCCGCTTGTCTATTTCCTTGTGGGTGGTAAGGTGATGAATAAGAGACTTGGATGCCATATTTTTCACAAAATTCCATATATTCCTTAGATCTAAAACACATTAAATTGTCTGACACAATCCTTTCAGGACATCCGAATCTAGTCACTATATTATTCATTAAGAAATCAATTACCACCTTACTAGTTACTTTCTTTGTTGGAATCACTTCCACCCACTTGGTAAAGTAATCAGTGGCCACCAATATCCATGAATGGCCCCCACTTGATTTGCATGCTATCTCTCCTACAAAATCAATACCCCATTGCTGGAATGGAGATTGAACTACAACCGGTTTTAAAGGTAAGTTACCAGAGAAATTTAACTTACCAGAGAAACCCTGACAAGCATCACATGTCTTCACCAATTGATGTGCATCCCTAAAAATAGTAGGCCACCAAACCCAGTCTGCATTATCTTGTGTGCAGTAGTTTTGGCCATATAATGCCCTCCACAAAATCCACTATGCATTTCATTCAAAAGTTCCTTTGCTTGCTCCTGGTCTACACATTTTAGCATAACACCCTCTCCATTTCTCCACCAAAGTTTTCCTATTATGATAACATACTTGATAGCATGTAACTTCAATGTCCTCTTTTCATTCTCACTCAAATCATCAAGACATTTCATCTTTTGCAAGTAATAGATCACACCCTTGTACCAATCAGAATGTTCCATGTCACATATGTATGGTCTCTCCTCTTCTTCAATCAAATTTATCTGATTTGTTTCAAGATTACTTTGGGTCATAAGTTTGGCCAATCCTTGTCCCCTCACTAACTTGGTAATCTGAATTTCAATGTTGAATTCTTGGATCCTATTAATCCATCTACATCTTCTTCCTGACACTTCTTGTTGTGTAAAAATGTCCTTCACAGCAACATTGGGCACATAGGAAATTATGGTAGCTCCCATCAAATAGGTCCTAAAAGCTTTGACTGCTTTTACTAATGCATATGCCTATTTTTCATTTATGTCATACTTGAGTTCTGCAGCCTCCAAGGATTTGTTGAAAAAAGATATAGGTTGTTCAAAACCTTTAGCATTCTTTGTAATAACATAGTTGCAATTGTGTGGAAAGAAGCAAATGATAAAATCTGCAAAGGTTTGGAAAAATCAAGGGTCCTCAACATAGGTGCTTCCTTAATAGCTTGCTTGATATCATGGAAAGCTTGTACTGATGCTTCTTCCCATTCGACGTTGGCCCCTTTCTTAAGCATCTTAGAAATAGGGCGAACCACTTCAGCAAAATTTGTAATGAATCTTCTTAAAAAAATTATTTGCCCAAAGAAAGACTGGATTCCCTTGACATTTCGGGGTTGCAAGACCTTATCTATTGCCATTACCCTCTCTGGATCAATTTTAACTCCATTCTCAGAAACAATATGTCCCAACAACTTTCCTTCCCTTACTCCAAAAGTGCACTTCCTGGGATTTAGGGAAATACCATATTCCAATGCCCTAATGAATATTTTCTCAAGATGCTCACAATGATCATCTTCATTCTTGGAATATGCCATTAAATCATCCTGATAAATCACTAGGAACAAATTAATGAAATCTGAGAATGCCACATCCATAGCTCTCTGGAAAGTAGCCCCTACATTTGTTAGACCAAAAGGCATTCTCACATATACATAAGTCCCCCAAGGTGTAGTGAAAGTTGTCTTAAATTGTTCAGATTCCTTAACCATGACTTGGTTATAACCAGAAAACCCATCCATCATGGACATTAACTCACAGCCTGTCACTCTTTGCAACATGGCCTCCATATTCGGCAATGGATAGTTATCCTTTAATGAAGACACATTCAAATTTCTGAAATCCACATAATCTAATATCTCCATTCTTTTTTCTCACGGGCACCAAATTAGATACCCAAGATGAATGTCTAATTGGTTTGATGATTCCAGCATCTCCTAACTTAGTAAGTTCTTCTTGCATTTTTTGAGCTAAGGTGGGATTAATAGGTCTCTACTTTTTCCTAAAAGGCTTGGCATCACTACTCAAAGGAATCTCATGTTGAAGCAAATCCTGCTTATAATCCTTAAGATCATCATAAGACCAAGCAAACACATGTCTGAACTTTCTTAACAAATCAACCAACATCTTTCTCACCCTTGGTGACAATTTCTTTCCAATATACACCTTTTTTGGTGATGCATTTGTCCCTAGGTTTACTTCCTCCAAGTCATTAGGATGGGAAGCAGGACAATTAGCCTTAGTCTTATCCTGGTTGTCAAACACTCTTTCAAGAACAACTAAACCCTTAGAAATTGTGTTAGTTTTTAACTGAATAACTTCATTCCCAAACACAGTATCTTTACCATCAATATTTTCAACAAAGGCTCCAAAATCTATTTCTTGATTTTCATACTTATCCACACAATTTAAAAATCTTAATATATCATCATCACTATCAAAAACCTGCTAGTGATTAATATTATCAAGAATAGATGGTCTGGTTTGCACTTCAACCTTTGAAATTCTAGCATAAGTTATGTCATCCGGCCTCAGTACGATATTTGCTAACAAATCTGCCACCTTATTGTGACCTCTCTCCATCCAATTTATTCCAAAAGCTTCAAAACTTTCCAATTCATCCCAAACAACATTTCTATACTGTTTCAACCTTTTATTCTTTGACACATATAGGGACTTGACTTGGGAAATCACAAGCTCAAAATCTCCAATCACTTTGAGCTTCTTGATCACATGTTTTTGAGCCAATCTTAACCCTAGCAACAATGATTCATATTCGACTACATTGTTAGTGCATTCAAATAACAGGGTGAAAGAAAATTTGAAAGTTTTTCCACCTGGTGACCTCAACAACACACTTGCACTAGATCCCTCCTTTGAATTAGCACAATCAAAAAACATAGTCCACATATCATCATATTCTGATAGATTTTCAACTTCTATATCAATTGGTGCAACAAGCTTATCACAATTACTAGGGGATTCTTCAGCCTTGAACTCATTTATGCCATAGTCAATAAAACATGTCAAATCCTCAGTCATACCATGCTCAATCATATGAGGCACTTTTGATTCTCTTTCAATCTTGACATCTTTTCCATCAATGCAAAAGGTAGCAAATGACAAATCACATTGTATGTTGCCTCCCATTGATGCACTCCACTTTCTTGATAATAGCATTCCAAAATGAGGGGGAATGTCCGCAACTAAAACAGTCATGGCCAGAACCAGTCAGCACATAAGGCAAAGCCTTGATGGTCCCAATAACATGCACCTCTCTCGAATCCAATGCATAACATTTACCTTGAGTAGTATCAACTGTCAAGCCCATTGCTTCCATAATCTTTACTAGCTTAACATTATTTGATGCTCCTGAGTCTATCATGCAATTCCTTAGAGTTTTCCCGTTTAGATTAATACTCAAGAAAAAAGGGGTGATGTTCTCCAAGCACATATTGATAGAATTCCCTAGGTAGACAGGGGGAATTTGAGTTACAATTCCCTCCAACTCTTTCACTTTTATTTCTTCCTTTTCCCTGGTTTCTTTATAATTTCCTTGTTCAACTTTACTGCTAGGAATTCCAGTAATCAAGGCTATTGTATTTTCTCTATGCTCATCTATTCTCATCATCTCGAGCCAGGGTACAGTAACTTTAACTTGAGACAACACTTGAAATATATCCACAGGTGTGTATTTGGATAGGTTAGGAATCATACCATCATTAGTTTCTTTCTTCTCCAACTGTTGTTTTCCTTCAAGTTTCCTTTGCTTTTCCTCTGGAATTGACTCAACAGATTTGGCAATCACTTTGGTTTTTACCAATAGAGGAGTAGCATCTTCACTGGGCTTTTGGATCTCAGTCCTTTTTTCCCATATCTTGTCATTCTTGACATCCTTTATTTTGACAGCATCATTTTTGCTATCTTCTTTAGCATCCTTGCTTCTACCCTTTTGTTCCTTAATGAGAAGGCCAACAGGTTTTCCCTGCTCACTACCCATAGTCCTATTTCTTAACTGTAATGTACTTCTCATTTGAGCAGCCATCTCTTCAGTTAACCGGGAAATCTCATCTTCTGATGGTCTTCTTAAGGATACTAGATCCTCAGCCTGTTCCATATTGCAAGCATGGTGGCCACACTCACCTTCTTCATCAGAAAAAACTTGTTGATGGTATAGTTCACTTTTCTATTGCTAACTATTCACATCAACCTCTTGCAATTCCTCATCAGAAGAAAACTCAACCTCGTCAATATATGACCAGGCCATACAACAATCTACATCATCTTGCTCGAAATTAGGAGTTTGCTGATGAACATTCTCTTCTTTTCCTTCAGCAGCTAGTAGCTGAGCAACACCACAATAACTCTGATCATGTGGGTGTTCACACACCACACACCATGGTCTATCTTGTTCCAGATTTACAGAATGCTTATGCAAAGGATCTGGTATTTGTTGATCAGTTTTAGGCTTCTGGACAGGTAGTATTGGTTTTCCATCCTTCCAATTTGTATTATTATGGATAATTCTGCAATCTAGGAGGTTTGTCACTTCTATTATACTATTGCTTATCACCTCCAAGACCCTTCTCTTGCTTAGCAACAGTATATTTTATATCCTTCAAAGTGCTAAGGACCTTATCCCACTTCTCATCATCTTTAATGCCTGCAGTAGAGACTTTCTCAGTTTTATCTCTAGGATTCTTCAAAAGAGTAGGTTCTTCCCTCCTACCATACTTGCCAGAAGCTCTCCTATTGCTTTCAATATTAATAGCTGCTCTGAAAGCATCCCTCATGGTTTGAGGGTCCTTGTCTCAGAAAAGATATGCCATTTTAGCATCAAAAGCATTGAAATAAGTAGTTAAACAAACATTCTCATCAACCCTCATCACTTGAAACAACTTATACATTTCCTTTTGAAATCTAAGGTTAAACTCTATTGCAAGCTCATTAGCTGATCTTTTTATAGTATTGAACTCATTCAACATAAAACTAGCATTTGTCTTGTCCCGGTATTGTTCTTTAAAGCATTTTTTAAACTCCTCCCATAAACCAATACTGGCATTCGGTAAACCCATGTACCAATCCCTTGCATCTTCTGTCAAGGATTGGACAAACAATTTCATCACTACATCTTCATGCTCTACTTCATAATCATTTAACATATCCATGAAACCTTTCAAATGCTCCTCTGTTGAAAAGGCATTATTCCTTGCAAATTTGTTCATCTTTTCCCTTAACTCACCTGGGATAGGGTTTGGGTACCCGGGAATACCATCAAAAAATAGTTGCCTATATCTTTCCAATTGTATAGGTCTCCTTTGCAATAGTCCATCAACTTTCTGAGGGTCATCACCCACAACTCTATTATGAGGTTTAGAACCATCTTGATGTGAATTAACAAATTGGGTTACCTGAACCTTTGGGCCATAATTACTTGTGATATTCTCCTGAATAGGTTTAGGATCATTTTTCGAAATCTCTTGATGACTTGATGAAGTTGTGGCTTGTGCGACTTCATCCAGACTTTTCATTTTTATGAAACTTATTTTCCTTCTCTTTTCTGCATTTGCAGCCTCAATTTCAGTCCTCTCTAATTCTTCTGCTAAAGCTTCCCCTTCCCTTCTAGCCTTTTCTAAGGCAGTCTCTACTTGTGATGATACATGTGGGAGGGGATCTTTTTTAGGCTGGTGGGAAACCATCCTTTCATTTATCTTGATCCCTTCAGCCTTCTGTTTTTCCTTGTCTATAATAAGTTTAAGATTTGGATTGTCTGATTGTGACTTAATAGGGTTCAAGGGTTTCGGATCTGTTGGCTTTGGTTGGACCTTAGCTTGACCCACCGGACCCACTTTGGACATTGGCTTCACTTCCTTATCAAAAATTTGTTGTACAACACGACCCTTTTCTTCTAGGTCTGGTCCACTTTGGTTCAGGAGTTTCATAGTTGCCAACTGTCTAATTAACCTATCCCTTTCAATAATAGCACTCACCAATTCTGTTTCCTTTTCTTTATCCTTCTTTATCCTAAGCTCAGCCTGCTTTTGGATTTCTTGTCTTAAAGAACTAATATCCCCAAAAACATCTTCGGGGTCAAGCAAAGTTATGTCAGAACTTGATGTCTCGCTTAAATCTATCAGATATGTTCCCTCTTTTCTAAATAATAAAGGGTTTCCATCATCATTAGTAGGAGGAGGAGGCACATCACTGGTGCATTCTCTGTGATGGCTTTGAATTCTACTCCTACTTCTTCTCTCAATATATTGGACATTTACAGGCCTTTTATTATGACATGTTACATCCTCTTGAACAGGTGTATTAAACAATGCATCAAAAAATCCACAGTTATCTAATTCAGAATGTCTAGACACACACTCAAAAGTCTCAGGGATAGGATGTAGAGACTTACTTGTACCTTGATGTACAGGATTCTGGGACGTGGGAGCGGCATTGCTGGTTTCTGGTTTCTTCTTTATCCAGTCTCTCTTCTTTGTTTTAAGAAGTTCACCTTCCAACTTGGATTCCGGGTGGTTCTTCATGAATGACCCAGTACTTTTCATTCCTCTATGCGTGTTCAAAGATCTTTCAACTTGTATAAAACTTCAAATAAAGTACACACTAGTGCAAAGACTATCAGAGTCGCCACCCAACTATCTTGGGAATATCCACTATTCAAAAACACATGATAATACCTTAAAAGATCCTCAGAACTTATCGTACTGACAATACACAAGACACATTGTATGAGGTATATGCAAATTTTGAACTAACACACATAATTGGATACAGAAACACAATGCCAAGGGCTCAACCTTCAAATCACAGAAATACTATGGTAGACTCTATGCAAAATGGATAACCGACCCACTGACAAGAAACATTCAATGTAGTTCCCCAACAGAGTCACCATTTTGTTGGTGTTTTTTCTTGTACACCAGGTTTGTCTCCTAATCTACCTATGGAATTGTCAATTCCAATCAAAGGCAGCTCGGAGGACCTAGACCAACTAACGAGGATTTTAATAATAACCTCCTACACTTTGGGCTCTGCAAGACCCAGGAGGGTGGTTCCTATAATGTGTTTATGATCTCTGCACCAAACTCATAAACAATCATTAACAATTCACAGATAATCCCACAAATATCTCAACATAATAGGATACCACTAAAATGAATTGGCCTTTCACTAGTAATATCAACTACTTCGAGCATGAGATGATTACAACATTATTTTGTAACTTATGATAGTCATTTTATTTTCAATTTGGCGGCAAGCCCTAAGCAAAGACATATAGGCACAGATTTTCACAAACTCATACAATTTAGATCAGTGCCATATACCATTGGGGAGTCAAATTCACAAACATTCACGATTCAACAACAAATTTAAAATACTTAGCACACATGATCCCTGACAATACTGCATTACAATAGTGTCAATTCCTATCCCAGCCCAATACTTCTTACTAAATCCCTCTACAAACATAACCATCCATGATTCCATTCAAGCATTTTAATTAATTCTTTGAATTAAAGCCAAAATGGAAAACACACACATCAGAGCAATGAGATGAACGTCATAATCCTTGATTATTCTATTCAAAATTATGATATATTTGTACAAAGGAGAGACATGAGCTCGAGATATAACATCATAGCTCAAATGATAGTACTGTTATGAAACATCAAATCTTCATAAGTTTAAAACCCATTACAAGATAACCCCAAACCTAAATTGCCTTAACATTAAAAAAAAACTATTACAATTTGCTTTGCAACTATACCTAGACTCGACCTTCAAAATATTTGACTTGCCAACCTTTATTTCTATCCTTGAAATCCTTCTTATAGAAAATGAAGGAGCAAACAAGCATCGGGCCAGAAATTCCACATGTCACCGGTCAATTGGACCGCTATGTGCCAATTCAAAACTATGATCAAAACCACCAAGTCCCGGAGCATCTTTCCATTGATTCTACTCATTACACAATAGCCACAACATTTGTTACACCTAAAAACCTGTGCCCAAATCCGCCATGGAAAAAAAACCATAATCAGTTATACTATAACCACTGAGCTTTCAGTTGCCAGTAATAGACACCATTTCACTCCTCTTCGGTTAAGTACTTTTCCACCCAATTCTGATATTTCTCATCCATTGGCCAATTAAAATTCACCACCTCCATCACCTTGGTATTGTAAGGTGTGAATTTCACCGCAACCTGGTTGGCCTCCCTCTCAAATGACTCTAAGAACATGCTAGTATTAATTATTTTATCCATGCTGCTTACCAACAAGTCATGGTCCGATTCATCACAAATCAATTTGATTTGTGCATTAATAACCTCTTCTGCCCTATCTTGCCATTGCTGCAATGTATTAATATTTCCCTGTGCATCTATTACATCTGGTAGAAAAGTATCATTCCAATCATCAAAACTCTTTACTAGTTCTCTAATTTTCCTACTCAAATCATCAGGCAAGGCCTGGAATCCTTTCAATGATTTCACAAAGATTTGAGTAGGCTTTAATGATTGGGGACTGTTATTTGCATCAAATCTAGAAGCCTTAAACATAACATCTAAATCAGTGGCCCGAGGGATCTACTTCTCAACCAAAGGTAGAACCACTTCCCAATCTCTATTAATGTTTTGTATTCCACCCAAGAATAAAGAATATAAAGAATGTACAACTGGCAACCTAGAATCAACCTTCTCATTTAAATGCCTCAAAATGGTGTCAACCACCTCATTGTGTTTAGCCACAACACCATCCTCACTCGCCCTTAGGGAAGCCTATAATTCTGTGATTTTATTCATCATCTTCTCTTTGGTAGGATCTATAGAATACTCAACTTCCTCTTCAACTGGCCCTGGTGCAGGGCTATCAGAAGGTGTTTGAATTGGGGATCCAGGAGTAGAAATAATAAAGATAATATGGAGCAATGACCCCCAAATATTAGGTAGTGCTCTGATAGTAGGGGCATTGGAGGATTCTCCCACCTACCCGTATTTTAATCTATCTACTTCAGATTGCAGCTCAACATTTTTCTACTGCATTCTACTATACTCCCCAATTATTGCATTGTACTTTTTCCATCAGGCTTTTCCTTTCAGCTTCATCTCTTTTAGCTGTCTTCTGGGCCAATTTGGCCATATTCAGTGTCAGGCTTGTGGCTTCTATTGTTGAGGTTTCAGAAACTCTCTTGATAATGAGCCCGCCCCTTAGATTTGGGCTAATATCAACCACATTTGGTTTTCTACCCTGAGGTGCCCATGCCCATATGGCCAAAGTCTTATAGTCCTCACTAAAGGCAGAATCTTGTAAGGCTTCCTTGACTTCTTCTTCACTGTTTTGCATAGGATGCTTGGATTGCATAATAGCATTGAATGCTACAACATCAACTACGTCCCACTCAGGGAGAAGTAAGACACCAACCTGAGTTACAAGTTTCATTCCTTCATCAGGAGCGATGCTCTTGAATTGCTCCATTAATTCAGCTTTGACTTCATCATCATTCTCCTGGTCAAACCTATCAGGTCTTGATTCCCTCCTTCTCTAGCATTTATCTTGAAATTCTTCAAGTTTCATCCTCCAAATCAACTGCAAGAATAAAAAAGTTTTCACAAAGGCATCATCATCTAGGAATGCCTTGCAGGCCACCATCCTGGCGTCCTGTACACACTGCCCCTTTATATCCATATCAGTTAGCACCAATTGTGCTAATCTAGGAGGGGAGGGATACCAACCTACATGTCCTGATCAGTTATGATTATTTCATCCACCAGAGCCTCTTGTGACTCCTCAACTCTTCTCCTCTTAAGGCTTGGCTCTGATGGCAGCTCTACAGGGTCATTTCTAGGTGGTGAATCCAGATCCACAATCTTTATCCCTCCAGGTTTCTTGATCCCATGACTCGTTTGTGATGATGTTTTCATTATTTGTTTTCCCTTTTTATTTCCTGCCTCTTCATCACTGCTATCATCTCTCTTCCTCTTGTATAGATCCAGTCCACTGGTGGCTAATAGGTCGGCCTTGTTTCCTCAGGCCTCACCTCGAGTCCCTGAATTCCCCAGTCCATTTCCAAATTGATTTTCTTGGTTCTTAGGGTGCTCATGATTTGTTTGAAATTATCCCTCAACAAATCAATTCTTTTTTGAAATGGAGTTAACTCCATCAGTGGATCATATTTTGGATCCAATTTATGCACCATGGCTAGCATTTTCTCATAAGCAATCCATTTCTCTTTATTTAATTCCTGCTAGCTCAAATCAAAACCTCAGAAAAATTGAAAACATGAGCAAACCTGCCACCCTTAGTTCTTTGCCTGAATAAGGCAAAGAATCCCTCTGGGTCATGCTACCTCCTAGATCCACTCTTCAAATGGTAATCATCAAAATATATGTCAAAGTGAACCCATCTTCCCTTGGAAAATACAAAGTCTAAAACAACAGTATAATCAAGGAACAAAGTCCCTTTTCCTCTTTCTGTCAAATTATCTTAATTAATGCAACCTAGTTGCGACATGACCTCTGCAAATCCCATCCTTGATGGTACATTATATGGGAGAATATGAGGAGCTCCCTGGAAACCATAAACCCTTAGGACAGTGCTTACAGGGTATAGAATGATGTCACCCCAATTATGACACACCTTCAAATCAGGCTTCCTTACTTTGGGCCGGAAGAAGTCATGCAAATCCTCAGGAATCCTTGGCACATTCACCATCAGTCTAGCTCTGAGCCTAGAAGCAAAGCAGTTATCAAACTTCACAAAGCTGGCACCTCCCTTGTTACAAGACAAGTCTACACTCCAAGCCTGCACCAGTAATTTTTCTCCATTCACCTCCTGCCTCAACTCCATTTTCTCTGAGAAGAAGTCAAAATTCTTATACAAGAAAATATGCATTAATAAGGAGTACCAAAAGAAAGGAGTACCAGTGTCCCCCACATGGAACTTCAATAAACCCTCATGTATCCTTTCAGCAAGGAAAGAAGCATAGCCGTACACTACAAAAAAGTTAGGGTGTTGAATTTGAGACCCCGTAAACATATAAGCAATGGGCATCACGGTATTAGGGCTGAAACCTAAAATTTGGGAAAGTGAATAAAATTTTTTCAGGAAATGACCAGCAAAACAGCTCAACCTGAAAGGTTCCCGGTCAGTTGCGCTAATGTGAATCGTTGAACTTCCTGCCCTGGCTAGATGAGGAGGAAGCAACTTTAATCTGAAAAGAGGTTGTGACCTGGCATATTCCTACTCAATTCCCTCAAAGTCTATCTGGAACAAGAATAAGCTATATTCACTTAAATCGAAAACCTGCCAAATCTCATCTGCATTTATATTCAGTAAAACCCCGCCATCATTATCCCTGATAATCCTTGTGACAGGATGATATCATGTAGCCACTGCCCTGAGTAGGTCAACATCAGGAAATACATTCGGTACCACAAGTTTTCCCATATTGTATCTCCAACCATTTGAAAAAGGATGAGACACATTTCGCTGCCCATACCATCTCCTAAACATTTCCAAGCCCATCATTTGTACCCTAGCATCCGCAGTGTTATAAGTTTTATATCTTAATCCCTCACCTAAGGTTGTTCCCTTCATTAAGATCAAACCCCTCTTCTTGTGATTTGTTGACAAAGGGAATTGGTCAAGGAAATCGTCATACAGATTCCTTTGCAAATAATCAATAAGGCTAGAATGCTACTTTGGTGGCACCATTTCAAACAACCAAGGCTTCTCCTAAGATCAAATTTGTGAACAAACTAGGTCTACCCAAAATAAAATTACAGTAGAATTTTGCAATTTTCGACAATTCAAAAGAACCAATAACCCTAGAACCTTAATCAAGAAGACCCCGGACCAACACAACACAACCCTCCACAAAAATCACATTCAAACAGAAACAGTGATAAAGAAAGTAACTCACAAAATTTCGCGCCCTGCAGAAAATCAAACCCTACTGTAATTGCTTTGAAAAAACTCTATCTTTGGCTCTAGACTGCTTTGAAAACACTTGAATGCTTTTGTGGTGAAGATAACCTGAAATTAAATACTTAGAATTTATGAAAAATGGCCAGGAGACGTCTCATCCACCATTAAAGCTTACTTGCATGCCGCACCAATGGCTTCAATTGTATTTGATTGAAATTTAAATCTTCGTTGTCGATCTCTTGTTTCTGTCAGATCATCGAATGGTCATCTTCAAAAAGTTGACAACATCTCCACGTCATTATCAAGGTCCCACCATAATACGCAGTGCCAAAAGAATACACGTGGTGCCCACCCGTGATGTCGCGAACACTAAACTCCCTTCTGTTTAGGATCACGTGATGGCAGGCAATCTTTGATTCCCTTCATCGGTGATCATGATCTACATAACAGGGAGCAACATCAATACCTATCTGTCGAGCAACTTTTTTCACCAAAGTTAAACATCGTCATTGATCATGAGCACGTGCATCTCACATGTGGTTTAGTAACTCGCTCTATAATGTACTAAAGTCCAATACATATTAAACACTTTATTTACTCTTTTCAACACCAGCAACCTGGGACACGTGGCACCCGCCCGCAATATCGCGGTCACCAAATAGCCAGCGGTGGTGTCATCGCGAGATCGTGGGGAATGGTCAAGATCAACCATAGGGAAATTGACAGTCATCAAAATAACCCCTACAAAACATTAAAATTACTTAGAAGGAAATAAGGGGAAGGGGACACTGCCTAGGGAAATGACAGTCGATGACTCAATGTTGTTTTAAAAGGACAAGGCATGGACCGATCCAGACTTTAATAAATAAAAAGGGGTAGGCGAAATATTTAGCATTTTTATTAAAAGGGACCTGGCCTAGATGATTCAATGGGACATAAGTTGTTTTGAAAACCCCTCCCAAAAAGGTAATGATAGAAAATACCCAACCCAAAGATAGAACACCAAGGTTTCATGAAAGAAAAGAAAAATTCCAGCCCCAGGTACCTTCCGAATAATCAAGACAAACTAGTAATAAAAGGAAACCAAGGACTTAAATTTTAGGCTCTATCAGGTCGCATCTTCTAGACAATACCAGTCTACCTAATTGTGGTTGACAGGTCCATTGAAATTCTTAGGCCTTAAAAACCTTTTTATTTAATTGGAAAATGAGTATTCACAAGGATGATTGTAAAATATGTACGGTGGTTTCAAAAAAAACTCTTCAAAATGTAGATAACAAGAATTGGAAAATATGCAATCCCAGGTGGTAGTCCAAATTTGTACTAGTAATAACATTCCTTGCTTATCAAATTGTACAACCCTTAGTTTTTCAGGCCACATCTCCAATTTTTGTCCATAATAAAGTATCATATGTATTAATTCGGATTGAATAAGCATCGAAGAGCAAGATAGGAGCTCCACTTTTTATTTCCATCAATCTTGAATCAAGTACTTTAAAGATGTGTGAAGCATAATAAAAAAACCTTGAATTGTGACATTGGATGTCTGCTGCAATTACCATGGGTACAATTGACATGTGCTTAGAAGCCTCCATTCCCAACAATTGACACACTGAAAAATATGTTTACCTCATGTAGGTTTCAAACAAATCAACATGGAATAGGGTACCATCATTGTCATTCAATGGAACTGAAACACCATCTTTCTTAGACCTATGTAGTGGCAACCTCCAACCCTTGTACAAAGTATCCATCATCTAGAATTCCTTTTCTAGCTGTTCAAGTACAATTTTTTCACCACACTCCCTCTAGGTTAAAAACCTCATAGATGGCAGCTTCAGATACATGTATAAATGGTTTTCCTGGTGGATCACAAATAGCTTTACATTTTGGATTATAATAGGCAGCTAGCATCTTCACCAATTCTACATTTACAAATACATTAGGGAAAACTAGTTTCCCTAGGTTTAACTTCCAAGAATTGCACACTGGTTCGTATCGGTTCCTTCGTTGATAATGAAAAATAAACAGCTCATATCCCTTAATTAGGGTCCATATGTCTCGTATATGCTTGCATTTATCCTCTAACTTTTCCACTTCTTCCCTAAGTTGTGTAGATTGCCTGGCCTTAGAACCTAAGTCGGGAAATTGATCAATTAAGTCCTGGTTTAATTTCCTCTCAGCTACCCTTGGTTCCTTCTCTACTTCAATTTTTTGCTTTTTTCCTCTAGGGTTATTACTCTCACTCTGTTTCCTACTTTTTATTTTCCTGAGCTAGTGCTTTCCATTTTATGAATCACAAAACCATAAATTTAATTACAAGAAACTTACAAGTTTATTTAGAATTCTTTGACCGCAAGATCCTTTGGCTCTTCGTCTGTTCCTCTGCTGCTAACTTTGCAAAATTTTACTTCAATTACTTTTCTCAATTCAGGAAATTATCAACACATTTGGTAGTAATACTATCATTAATGTCCTAGCTTTGAACACAAGTGTAGCTGATCTTTGAATTTACCCACTGTCACATCAAATGTTCTATCGGCAAGACAATTCAAACTTTGGGCAATGCTTTTATTCATGCTTGACTAACGTTCATTAAACATTCTTTTGGTCGAGGAGACATTACGTCGATATCACATAATCTATCCATCTGATTCATATAAATGTCGCCAAGAGTCACCTCGACAACTATCTTGATTTGTTTGTGTCTTCATTGGAAAGACATGGTGTATCGCTAAAACATTCAATAAGTTTCCCAATGTTATAAGTCTCCTCAATGATTATTCCTTGGATCTCAAGTATGTCACCAAGAATCATGTTGATGTAATCTTATTGGCGTGACATAGTGGGTCGGGAGGAAATTTTGAACTCATTCTAATAGCATTTGTCTTGGCAATAGTATGTTTCTTTGTTTTTCTAGCAAGACAAGATGAGTGTTTCGATGATATTTCATAGGCAAGAAAAATGCACTCGGTTTGACTTAGGGATCTTACTTCGATGGTTTTGGTCTGGCTGATACAACTCCTTGTGCTTTGATCGGTGAGACAAGACAGGTTTCTTTCCAATGGAACTTCATCGGTGAGACCTATATGCTTGGTATGACCTTTTCATTTCACCCTGATGGAACTTGTCTTACTGATGAATCTCTTTATCGGTGAGACCTTGGACCATGTCATCCCGATGTGTATCTTCTTACGTAATCCGATTGGTGTGACATTTCTGTTCTTTCACCGATATGCTGAAAATGAGAATATAATGATTTATGAATCAGAGAGACTTGCACAAATTCTTGCCAATATGGGTTTTTTGAATACTAGATTTTGGAGGTTTTTCATGATATCAAATGGTTAAGAATGATGTGAGCATATGTGACTATGATGGATTATACTCAAGATAAGGTTTTCTTTAGGAAATCAACGAGTGCAAAATCACTCTAAAATTTTCAAAATTTTACAATTCCAACAGAAGCATAAAAATTGTTGCCCCAAGGTTTCATGGGCATATGACAAGTTTAAAGGCTAGTTTCTTTGTAAAATAGGCCTAATCAGCCTAATCAACACAACCTAGAAAGGGTGATTTTGGTGATTTGGTCCAAAGGACTTGTACTTTCCCTTGGAGTATGTTTAATAACTCCAAAATGGGTGTCTAAAACTATCAAGGGTTTCTCTAGTGTTTTAGGAAAGTTTTGAGCTATTGGGAAAAAACTAGGTTTGCACTGTTACAAGGATTCAAGAAGTCAAAGTGTGAAATCTGACTTCTGTTGTTTTTCAAGCTTTGAGAGTTGTTTGGATTGTTTAAATTGGTCATTCTAAACTTGTTGGAATCCTCTTAAATGCAGGTTGATAGGTTGGCTGAGTTGAGCCTCGTAGGTCTACATTAGGTAGTTGCTATTGCTAAGTTGGATCACTCCTTTCTATGAAGGCCATACACTTATGATTGGGTCAAGTGTTCTTTTCTTTAGAAAATTCCTATTGCCTTTTTGATAGGTTATTATTTGATTAGATGGGTTATGAAGCACTTATTTCAAACAAATATCTTTATGAAAGAAGTATATTGGCGTGAAATTAAATATGATTTGTATTACAATTCTTTCAACACATAAAATATTATGTAGTAGTCAATTAAAATGAAAAGCCTTAATCTATATTAGTTAGGATACACAACTAAGAAAATGATCTAAATAGTCTAATAATTTGGCCATTAGTATATAGCAATTTCTATAGAGTTGTAGATCTCTTCCATTCAAAAACACAAAACAATATTAGGTAGATAATCAAACATCTTTCATTTCTACAGTGACTTATTTATCATAGAGGAACTAAGTATATAGTATACAAAGAAAACCAACAAACCCACAACTACCCCTATTTTGAAGGAGTTTAGTTTTCTCCCCTTCTTGATCTCCCTAATATTGTCTAATTATTTTAAAGAGACCAAGGGTCATAACACAAATTTATTCAACCCACTAAATAGCTTGGTTAATGAAACTTGACAAAAGCAACAAAACAATTTCTAAATTTGGAATTTCATATTGAATGAAGAGTGGTGACAATAATCTACTTATAGTTTAATAAAACACTATTATAGTTTTACCAACATATACTATTGTATGCTTACATGGCTTCTTAGTTAATAAATGGGGAGATAGAGATAGAGATATATGGGAAGAGAAAGAGAGATAGAGATATATGGGAAGAGAAAGGAAGAGAGGTGGAGATAAAGATTTGATGGATAGGGGGGATAGGGAGGGAGAGATGGTGAGAGATAGAGAGGGGGAGATAGGGAGGGGGAGGGAGAGAAAGGGATATAGATAGGTAGAGGAGAAGAGATAGAGAAGAGGGGGAGAGAGGGAGAGATATGTTGAAGAGGAAGAGAGAGAAGAAGATAGGGGAGAGAGAGAGAGATAGCTCAATAAATATAGAGGGAGAGGGAGATACATAGAAAGGGGGTGATATAGAGAGATAGAGGGGGACTGTGAAAGAGATAGAGAGATCGTGATAGAGGTAGAGAAAGATATGGATAGAAAGAGATAGAGGAGTGAGAGGGAGATAAAAAGAGAAATAGAGATAGAGATATAGAGTAGGAGAGATGGAGGGAGAGATGGAGTGAATGAGAGAGAAAGGGGGGAGAGGGAGAGATAGCCCAATAGATAGACGGGGGAAGAGGGAGTGACATAGATAGTGGGAGATATAGAGAGATAGAGAGCGAAAGGGAGAGATATATCAATCACCCTCCCTATATCTCTATATATTCATCCTTATCTCTTTATCTCTCTACCTCTCTCTATCTCTTTGTCTCCTTTTCTATTTGTATGTTTCTCATTATCTCCCTCTCTCTCTATATTTTCTTCCCTATATTTATCTTTGTCTCTTTAAGTGTGCAATGGGTACATTGAAGAGGTCTTAAAGGAGAATTATCATATCTTTAATCAAATGGCATTCTACCTTGAGCATAACTCCCCAAGGATACATGCCATCCTTGGATTATTGACATGAAACAACCAATCAAAATTTAGTTTCTCTCTCGCATGCTCTCTCTCTCTCTCTCCTTATCTATCTAAGTTCATCTCTTTCTCTCATTCTATATCTTTTTAGTTTCTATCTCTCTTTGTATTAGCTAATAGGTTACATATATTGTGAGATTTGAGCTTGAAACAAATCTCATGCCTGAAACCACTATTGTGTCATTGGAAAACAAGTTTCAACTGCCATTTAATGGTAAACCAACTGTAGTGTAATGGTAAAATCCTCTAAAATATCAGGTAAAAGCCTATATATACTATTATATAATAATAAATATAATTATATTATATATAGTTTAATCTAATATTACTATTATATTAAATATATATTATATTAATTATATTTTGTATTATATAAAAATATACTTATTATTATATATGTATTTAATAATTTTGTTAAAGAATATAATATATAATTATAATAAATCGAATAATTATATTATTTATTATGTAAAATATAGCTAATATATACTTAACCATATTGTAGAATATTAAAACCTAGCTAAATGCCATAATTTTCAATTTAGTTAACATACTCTAAAACCTAATGAAACAGGTTGTAGCTCGTCAAATTGGAGAAGTGAAAGGTCAATACTAAGCCAAGGAAGAGTTTGGAGGAGTGAAAACAAGGTCAATACCAACGCCGAGGAAGATTTTGGAGTTAAAACAAGGTCAATACTAGCGCCGACGAACAGTTTGGAGGAGTGAAAACAAGGTCAATACCAGTTCTGAGGATGAGGTTGAGGGAACTCAGGGAAAATCAACGACCAAGGGATAATGAGTACTGTAAGTTTGGCACCCCCATTCTCTTTAACCTGCAATTTTCATGCCTAGTTTCCAAAGATCTTCTCATACATTGACACCCCCATTCTCATAAAATGGTGTAAGATAAGAAAAAAAAAATAGCTTAGTCTTTCACATTTTTATCGACCACCCTCAGGTCTTGGAAAAACTCCCATAATCTACCCACATCTGGGTTGAGGTCTAGGATTTCATCACACATAGCCTTCATCGCATGAGTTTGAAGCAATTGTAGACTTAGCCCAAGTATATGCTAGGCTAAGCTAGATCTAATAAATGGAAATAGAGGCATACAATTCTTCTTTAATACCTCCACCACAAACATATGCAAGGAAAGGTCTCCTCCCTTCTTGGTAGTGATAACCTCCTCCACACAACCCTTAAAAATTATGAATAGAGGAATATAATCTTTGAATAACTCAAAATTGATTCTCTCCTACCTGATGCAATTAGTCATTTTATCCTTACAAAAATTTATAGTGATTACTAGAGTCACATAGACCAATTCTTCATAATAGAAGAATTTGATCATACTTTTCCAATGATGGAATTATGAGAAAACCTTAGGTTAAATGAATAATTCCTAGCTAATTTTTTTAAATCATGTCCAACCGTATAAGAGAAGACTATTGCTATGTGTACTTGGATACCATGGAGAAAGGTTGTTTGGGCTCTTTCATCAATCAAGGTATTGTTAAATTTTAACACCTAAAAGTGAGAATGAAGAATCTTTCCTAAGATGGTGGCCATCCCATTATAGCTCTTAGAGTTGTTAGATATATTTTTGTTTCGAAGTAGAGATTGGACCATCAAATAGTGTCACCATGACTCTACCAAGATATCCATAAAATTGACAAACCCTAACTTAACAACCATAAATTCACAAGAAAATTGCCCCTGTCAACCCTAGGGCATCAATTCAATGCCAAGTTTCTTTCTTTAACAGACCCTTAAATGCAATGAACCTCTATCATACCATTTTTCACACCAATCCATCGAGTTACAGTTCCAAGATAGTGGGTGGATTGGTGGATGCCATTTCTATTTAGCCCTCAAACCCTTACACATGGAAAATAGGATAGTCCCTGTATTTGATTATTTTCTCCCACAAAATAGTGATTTAGCACTTCAAAACAAATGCAAATGAAAGGGAACACATATATTTATCTACACCAATGATCATAGAGCATTTCAAGCTTGTACGAATCCATACAACACAAAAGAACTTCAGAAAAATAGTAAAAACACATAAAATTACTTCAAGAATGTGGTATTTGATATGGAATTTTGTTATCAAAAATTGCAATGGGATGGGAATACAATATGATAGAAGTGGGATAATAAATGCATCGTTTGATGTATCAAAACAATATGCAAAGATGAAAGAAAGTGCTAACCCCTTAAACTAAAAAAGTTTCTTTTAACTTTAAGTTTGTTGGGTAGCCAATTCTTTTAAGTTATCAAATCCTACCATCATACATAATAAAAATGTTGTTCATCAAATGTTGTTGTTTCAAATGACTATAAGCACTAAATTTCACTATTTGAAGATGTTGAAACCTTGTCATAGAGAGATAGAACATTGATGCAACCACTCATCCTACCTTAAAACATACCAAAAATCTCCTAGCAATTAAACATAGGAAGATTTAAGATGACTTAAACAATTTTTATTGCCAAAGCATAAACTTATGATGACTTAACTAGGCCTAGTACACACTCCCTCCCCATTAACCACTTAGACATATGGAAATTAAATGTAAATTTGCTGCTATTTTTAGTCATGTAGGTGTCCAATAAACCACTTGGTGGTGTTTCCCTTCAAGTTTATTTACTTGAATGAAGAGAAAAAGGATTACAATTGAATACATTTGAGGCCCTTCAAGTTTATTTACTTGAATGAAGAGAAAAATTCCTTTGATTCCAATTAGAGAATACATTTGAGGCCTTGGTTATGTAACTAGTAGACCATAGTCACATTTAACACTTGTTACAAGTTTTGGGAGTTAAAACGTTAAGTAGATTTGATTTGTGATGGACACATTTGGACGGTAGTAACAATAACTTGCAATCTATCAAGACTTGATTACCTTATAACCTGTCAAATTCTAGCGATGAAATAATAGATTAATCATAATGTCACCTTGGGATCACATCACCATGAAATAACTTCATCCAACATCCTTATGAGTGTAGGTCTAAAAGAGGGAGATCAACTAGAGGTCAAAATATTAGAAGAAAATTTTGTAAACACATGGAATTTTTTCTTGCTGAAGGGGGGTCATGTTCTTATGATGATGAGAGCATAGGCAACATCGAGGTTCTCTTGAGGTACAAACATCTACGAAAACAATGGGTACCCAAGGAACTTCCTCCAATAAACACTGATTTTTGTGTCAACGAGAGGATATATCATATAGCACCATTGTCATTACATGGTTTGGGCCTATTTTGCATGGACAACATAAAGGTCTATTATGACAAAGTTACTGAATTGATGGAGTATGTCAGACTCTATTACAGTTATAAAGATTGGATGCAGCTAGTTTGATATACACGAAGTATGCATAGGTATGCACTATCAACAAATTATATACAGGTAAAAGATAAGGATCAAAATAAAGGAGTGGCTATGTACATTGATAGAAGGCCAAAGGCATCAAGGAATATTGCATGGTTTATAAACAGTACACGACCTGGGTCAAAAAATAAGCAACCCAATTGCATATTTGAGGCGCGTGAGGGAAACTATGTATTCGTATGTGCGATAAAATCAATAACTGCAGGGGAAGAGTTGCTAATCGATTACAATTTGAATCACTTAGTTACAAATATAGTTACTATGGGGGGTGGTACGTACTATGTACCATTTACCCAACATCTAATTAATGACTCCAATATACCATTTTATTATTATGTTTTTTTTCGTAAGTCTATTGGTTTCATTGTGGTAATGTTTTTTATATTTAATTTTGGTCACAGTGGGACATTAATCGTACGAGGAAGGCTCCAGCCTAGAGCATAGATCGTGATGCATTTTTAGGTGCTTCTACCCAACAGGTTTACCTCATTGTAATTGTACAAATTAGATATGAGAAAAATGTTTTATTATTATATTTTTTCATAAGTTTATTGGGTTAATTTTGATAATGTTTTTAATATTCTTGTTGCAGTTGGTTGATCGGGGAAAGGCACCAGCAGTAGAGGAGAGCATCCATAGGGAGGCACAGTCACTATTATGTGATGATGACATCACATATTCAACAAACCCTCTTGATATGATAAGGAAGACACAAAAAATGCAATGAAGAAATCCTTAAGTTGTTATTCATAGTGCCTCAAACAGATGAGATAAGAGAGGGTTAAAATATTGACTGAGAGAGCAAAAAAATTTCAAGTAAGCTATCATGAGGTCTTTAATTATAACATAAGTTCATTCATGGTTTTATATTTTGTACTATTTTATGTCATGAACTAAAATATGTTTGTTTTTACAAGATTTTTTGCATTCTCATGATGCTGCTGGCCATGATCAGGGTACTGCAGGTGCTGCTTGAGGAGTAGGGGTTGGTTCAAGTGTCCATCCTAATATTCCTACGCATACATCACATCATCCATCCCCATCATCCATGCTTATATTTTCGTCTGAAATGTCAGCAACACATACCATGCAAGCATCCAGTAGTCCACGCTCTTGCAGTGAACACATGCTAGAACATGCATCAAGACATGTACCTGGGGATACAGAGGCCACTAGTACTAGTGATGTTTTAGCAATATTTCCTAGATCTTCTCGTATTACTAGTATGGGAACATTTCCAGTCACATTTGTGGTGACTGAGGATTTCATTCCCATAAAGATAGAGAAGGTCCCGAGTACTTTAAAATGTTTTAATTATTATTATATATAATCCAATTGAAATTTACTTATTGATCACTCTTTTTAGACTAATGATCCCATGATCATTTTGTAGGAAATGATGTTTTTTATAAACATCTAAGTGATATTACATTGGAGCTCTTCAGGCCCACCATACATATACGGTGGAATGCCCAAAATCAAGATTTAAAAGATGAGCTCATTAACCATTTAGTTGTGCTCTTCAGTGATAAAACATTCAACCGAATCAAGGTCCTTAAGAAAACTAGTACCTATCTAAAGTATGTGAGAGACCAATATAGGTCACATTCAGAGAAGAACAAAAAGTATGAGCATCCCCCCATGATTCTAGAGAGGGAGTGGAAGGACCTGGTGTCGGATGGAAAGGAGAAGGCTGAAAAGAAAAAAGGAAAGACACCACTAGGCCAAGGAAGGTATGTGATACTATCAAAAATTTAATTATATACTAATTACTCTTTCTTTTTACATAATCTAACGTGTTTCAAACTTTTCATAGGCTGCCTGACACATCAAAGGAAACAAAGGCAAGACTAGAGAAAAATGAGCAACACAAACTTGGCTCTGGTGGTTATATGAAAGTAGCCACATGAATTATAAGTATCAATAAATGAAATATTACATCCAAATAATAAATTGCAAACAATTTTGGTTTTATCACACTATAGAAGCAAAATTCATGATCTTATGCAAAAATGCAAGGATTTGAATTCAATAGAGTTCCCACATAAGAGGACCTAAAGATTTCCTTCCAGCAAGGCTATGGAGTCGTGGCTGAACACCTAAGAGTCTTAACTGGGAAAACACAATCTTCCATTGCATTCAACACATAGGTAAATAAACTCAATAAAATTTATTTAAAATTGAATACTTGTGCAATCTATTCAATATTAATTTCGACCATAAAGTAATTATGTGTCTATTTGTTTTAAATAGACAAGCAATGATAATACTACACATGACATTGGAATGCAGCCTAGTGAGGGTGGAGCACAAACTACAGATGAAGGTCATGGTGTGCATCCCGGTACTGGATGTATTCATGTGCTATACAAATCTCAGTATGGATTAATACAATTAAACATCTTTAATTGCAATTGGTATACTAATTAATGTAACCTTTCGTATTTCAACTTTAGAGCATGTAGAGTGTGATCAACATGTTGAGCATGATTAGGTTAGAGAAGATCATAAACATGATGTGGCCCCATCAGGTAAAGAGGACCACTCTAATGTTCTTTTAAACATATTTAATTGCAATTGGTGTATTAATTAATGTAACCTTTCATGTTTCAACTCCAGATCAGGATTTAGAGGGTGTTCAGCATGTTGAGCATGAGGCTATAAGGAAAGATTAGGAACATGATGTGGCCCCATCAGATAAAGAGAACCACTCTAATGTTCTTTTAATTAATGAAATACTTGTAACAATAATAATAAAACATATCAATTTAACATTTCTTTGTTATTGCAGTAGACCCCCCTTGCAGCGACATCCACATTGTGAGTACACGACTAGGCATACATTAAGATCATGAGCAGAGGGCAGAACAACTAAAGGGGGGAAAAATGATTTAGAAAATGATACTCCACTTCAGCTTTTTTTAGCTTCAAAAAAAGAAAAAAAAAGAAGTGATTGTAATCATATTATGACAACCATATTTTTGATAATATGTAAAAAATGAAAGAATGAATGTTATATGTTATTACTAGATGAATGAATGATTATGATCGGGTATGGAGAATTGAGAGTGATGTGAGGGGGGGGGGAGGTTGAAATTTAAAACATCACTTTGGTATTTTTCCTTAGGTAGTGAAATGATATTTTGAGTAATACAAACCTACACACAAATGTGTTTTGCATTGTTAATTCAATACCATGAAGAGTGGAATACAAAAATATCAAACCAAGCAAGAATAATCAATTCATAAGATTATTCTGTTCTAATAGCTCGTTGACTGGTTGCTTGTTTCTTTTTGATTGTCAGGAAGTCATCAATATACACTTTGTTTTCCCGCCTTCTCTTGCCTCGTGGCCAAAGAGTTTTTGTAGAAGGCATCAAAGTAACCTTCAAGATTGACAATGGTAATGAGTACAAGGTCACTATAACTTAATGTTAATTGGGTATGATGTTATTTGTTCAAGACCAGTTTAGATTCATTTTCTGCTCACACTACTTTTATTTACATTTATGTTTTGCTAATATCCATTTTCCTTTACATTCATATTCTTCTATACATATTGTGTTTACAATAATGTTTCCTTAATTTAATCTAGGGGAGAGGACCTAGTACCTGAGCATGTTTCAATAGTTGTGATAGTAGTGGTTTATATAATTCCCAATATTTTTAACAATATTGGACCAATAGTTGTGACTTTAAAGTTGTTAGTGTTGATGATGACTACCCATAATTAAACAAAATGTATTCCTTTGATCTAAAAAGAAACCAATCATGTGATTGCACATCAGTGCTCAATAAAACATGTTGTGAATGCACAAATATTGGTCTCACTTTTTTTTGGGTCTTTTTGAACACCTTGACAAAAAGCATGTTGATGTGGCATCATATTTGATGATGTGGCCTTGACACCTTAGTTATAAGTAGGGGACTTATCAAATAAGCTACTATAAAAAATTGGGAGTGATTTGAAATTTTGATGTAGGATAATTAGAAGCGCGAAGTTAGGGTGCTCAACTACTGGGTTCTCTCTCCTATATATTGTTGCGGCATAGGCATGATGCTGATGTTTTTGGGAATGGTGAGTAATTCGGTCAAGGGTAATGCAGTTTTTGCAATATGGCCTAGAAGAAGACATATATCTCCACTTCATGTCTTCTCCATGGGAGAAGAATAGTCTAAAAGCAATTTTTGTGGTTTGGAAAATTTCTTTGTAATTTCACTTCAACATAATAAGCACAAGGCAAGTTTGTTTTCATTTTGTTACTTATGCTTATTGTCCCCTACTGCCATGAATTAGGTATGAATATTTGGTTGTATTTTAACACATGATTGTAATCTTTTTTCTTTCCTTGTGTATGATTCTTCTTGCTCACTTTCTCTTATATTTGGGGATGATGTAAGACATTCATCAAACTTTTTTTCATGCTAACCCAAGTATGGTATGAAGACCTGTTGTTATATGTTTCATTTCTTGAGAAGTGATTTCTCCTGTCATGACTTTCGTGAGCTATAAAAAATGAACATAGAGCTACTAAAAATTGTACAACTTTTCTTGATTTTCATACAACCCAACCTTAGACACTTTGAATAAATGATGCGAACCTTTACATGTGTATGTTGTGGTTATTTATATGAACCTTGTGCAAATGCGTAGAAGTGCTTAGGATCCAAGTTTGAAGGATGTTAAGTTGCCACTAGTTTAAGAAGAGGAAAGTATGTCTTGATGAATTTCAAGTTAAATACTATGCGAAGTCCTAGGTACTACAAAAGTTTGAAAATAAAAAATGTTCTCACTAATTATGTGCAAAATGATGTGAGGCCCATATCATAGTGTCATGGTGCTTTTTGTATTTTTGTTGTTGGTGAGAGAGTATCTATTGTATTTCTTTGTGAACACTTTAGATGTGTTGAAATATCTATGCATTATTTGTTTTTTTATTACTATTTTTGTACAAATTACACATGAGGTGGTGTGTAGTATGTATTTCCAAGGGTGTCACAAGCTAAAACCCAAGACATGCTTAGAAAGGACTTTTCCACTTAAAATTTTGTGGAGCTCTATTATAAGCATGTTTAATGCAAGGTATATTTCAATCCCAAGTATGTGGATACTTACAACAATAGATTCCCACTTAATCTAAGAAATTATAGTTGACTACCATTGTCTAATTGTTGGTTGATGGATTGCTCTAGTTGTGGATTTCTCTAGTACACCATTGTGATGAGTCTAGAATGACAATTACTTTGAAATTCTCTTGTTAATTTAAAATTTTAACCCCCTGATATCTTTAGACTATTAGAAATGGGAGACCATCAGCTTCTATTAATGTCTTTTATGTTATTATGCATTGGATGGAATCAGGGATGTTAACAAATAATAGAATATGGAGTTTATTTGAAGGTGGACTATTTTTTATGGAAAAGATATTACACTCAATTACAAATTTCATTAACTTTTGTTTTGTATATAGGCACCAAGAACATCTAGAGTAGGTTTGATCAAAGGGTCTTCTAGGTCTCATGCCAATGCAGTAGCACAACAAACTTTGATTGGTCACTAGAAAAGCATTGTGAAGAGCCTAAACAACTTTCGGAAAACATTATGTGCCAATTATGTAAGTGAATCTTTGGTTTATGGGAATTTGGATAGATAAAATGTTTGTGAACTATGAATTTATTTTGTTTAGTTTTTCAAGTAGGACTATACACATTTTCCATACTAAAAGGGCTAGTCATCTTCTTTTTGTAGGTGTCTTCCTTTTTGATATGTAAGGTGTTCATAGTCTAACAAAAAAAACTAGTTAACCCTAAACCCTAAACCCTTAACTCTAATAGTTGTACTAGGGGCCATGTTTAAGAAACCAAATGCAATTGCTAACTTTTCACTACGGTGGTAGATAAATCACTTTTTTTTAAAAAACTGCAATGTTTCGTTGAACCAATCGGACAAAACAAAAAAAATAAGTGTGACGAGGTTGCTATACCTCCGATGCAATTTTTGTCGCAATGTCAACTCTAGATTGTCAAAAAAAATCTTGCCGATGTAATCTTATCGGCATGACATAGTGGGTTGGGAGTACATTTTTGGACTCATTCCGATATCGTTTGTCTTGGCGGTAGTATGTTTCCTTGTTTTTTCAGAAAGACAAGATGAGTATTCGCCGATGATATTTCATCGGTGAGAAAAATGCACTCAAGATGACTTAGGGACCTTTTAATGTCAACTCTAGATCGTCGGAAAAAAAATGAATTTTTGTTGGAAAAAATGATGAATGCTTGTTGGAATTTTGACGAAACTTCGTCGCAATTCCAACAAACTTTTGATGTTGTTATGACGATTTGGTAAAGGCATGCCACTTGTGTTCTAGCTATTGTTCATCGTTTGATAAAAAAAAAATTCATCGAAATATCGACGAAAACTAGATCCATTTTTTGTGGCAACAACTGATGAAACTAAGTCATGATTTTAACCTTTTAAAGCTTGTCAAGAAAGTGACAAAATTTTAGCGATGAAAATTATTTTAGTGATTCGTTGGTTTTCCAACAATAGTTTTTCAATATTTAAAAAAACTTTCATTGGAAAGTGGAGTCAAATATAGTAGTGGTAGCTTGTGATGTTTTCATCTTGAGACATTAACAGGGTCTCAAACATGATCTTCAAATTCTACATCTTAGCTTGCTTGACCTTGTCATCTCCTTCATAAATGCTTTCTAACTTTAACCAAATTTCTCTAGTAGTTTTTAGATTCATAGCTTTCACCAATTGATAATTAGAAAGACCACGTAAGAGAGCATACCTTGCTTTACCATTCTTTTTAGAGGCCTTGATCGCATCATTAATCTTTGGACCATTTTTAGGTATAATATATCGAGTCTCAACAACCTTCCAGATTTCAAATCCAAGAGAAACCAGAAAACCTTCCATCCTTGTCTTCCATAATGCATAATCCAATCCATCAAATAGAGGAACATATTTCTTGTGTGCCATCCCAGATCTACCTCAAGCATTTAAGCTTTCTTCTAAGGAACCTTGATTTGATACCAATTGTTGAATGCACAAGACAACTGAGAGTGGGGGTGAATCAATTGTACCTTAAAACATAAAAACCCTCACAAACATTCAAATCCACATCAATTCAATTATCCCTTAATCTATTAGAATGATTTAACATGAAAGTAGATAACACAAATAAAACCAAAACAACACCGTACACAAAGAAACACCAAATTTATGTGGAAAACCTAAGAAGGGAAAAACCTCGATGAGGATTAGCTCACAATATAAAGTAATATCGACACCAAATACAATAGGGCTCACTACCTAGAAGAAATAAATGCTAACTACTAGAATAGAAAAGAAGATAGACACTAGTAGAATTAGGCAAGTAAATGACTACATGACTAAAAAATTTAGTCACGACAGTTAAAAATGACTAAATTATACTATTTTTTTGCAACACAACTGTAAATGACTAAAAAAATGACTAATTTGACCACCAAGTAAAAAAAACAACTAAATAATTAGTCACACAAAAAAACACCACTTGTATGCAAATTATTGCATAAAGGATAACCTAGTTAAATCAAGCCTAAAATTAAGGGGAAAATTGAAAGGTTTTCAATTTTCCCCATTATAATAACCAAAATAATTTTTATTATGAAAATATCGAATACAAATATGATCATAAAGGGTTGTGATAATATTAGATGTCAAACATGTGGGGTTTGTCAATTCCACTAGCTTTATGATATTAAAAAATGCATACATTTTCAATCTCTGTTTTTATCAACAATGTAAATGTGGTAAGACTCATGATAAAAATATTTAAAATATGAAGATTTGTATTGTGTTTATAACATATAAAATAAAATTCATATTTTGAAGGTTTGTAGAGTGTTTGCAACATTATAAAATATACTTTAAATATAGTTATTGATTAACCTTTCATAAGTACCTATAAGTGTTGTTTTATTCACTTCTTCAATGGATTGTTGCACTAATAATCAAATGTAAGCTTGAGCCATTCTTGTTGCACTTGAGAAAGCTTGTGAGTTGGCTTGGAAGAAGGTTATTTGTAAAATGAATTCTCTAATCCTTGTTTCTCTTTTGAACAAAGAGAAGTTTGGCATGAGCCTTTTTGATGGTTGGCATCTCTTGCTAAGTAGATTCTCTATCTCACCTCAAATTTTGATTCCATTTTCTTTGTTCATCTTCATAGAGAATAGAATGTTGATGAAAATTGCTTACATAAATGGGCCTTTGATGTTTATTGTGACTAGAATGTAATTGATAAACCTAGACAACTTCTTTAGCTCATTCATAATGATTGGGATTAACTCTCCTTGTAGTTCTTGAAG